>BSAI01000119.1:77706-110004 GCA_036245035.1 Adrianichthys oophorus | reverse complement strand
AAACACACATTTACACAAACACATTTACACAAACACACATTTACACACACAAACACACATTTATACACACAAACACACATTTAGACAAACACACATTTACACAAACACACATTTACACACGCAAACACACATTTACACACACATTTACACACACAAACACACATTTACACAAACACACATTTACACACACAAACACACATTTACACACACAAACACACATTTACACACACAAACACACATTTACACAAACACACATTTACACACACAAACACACATTTACACACACAAACACACATTTACACACACACATGTGGTTTCTAAGATTCTAACTAGACTACCCGGGGCAATTCAGGGTTGAGTGTCTTGCCCAAGGACACTTTGCCAGAGGTGGGAACAGAACCTGTGGTCAAAGGTCGATCGCTCTACCCGTGGGCCCTGCTGTGTTTATTCAGAACAGACTTTTCTTGTGTTGACATCAGGAAAAGTGGACTCTGCAGAAGATCAGAGTGTGAGTCCGTCTGAGTCGCACCCGCTCAGAATTTTATCTGAAGGGTCCAGACGGTCTTATCGTCAGTCTGCTGCCTCTGATGGGGGGGGCACATCAGTCAAACTGCTGTTGCCATATGTAAAGGGATGGGGTTCAAATCCAGAGCAAAGCAATGAGTTAGATTAGAATAAAGGACTCTGTCTTTAAGATGGACAGGAGAGTGAACCCCCAGCCCCCTCCACAGCTGGCTGGATGTTCTATGGTCACAGGGTGGAGGGTGGGGGTCTGGATTATGTCACTTCCTGTCTAAATGCTCTAAAGACCTGACGACCATGTGGGGAAACTGGGTCAGGAGCTGTTGCCTTGTTACCATGGAAGCAGTATCAGGTCATGGGGAGGGACAGTGGTGCATGCTGGGAAATGTAGTCAGAAAAATACCAGCCTGAATTAATCTTCAGATCAGGGATAATCGTTCTGCTCAGTCTCCAAGCATCAGTGTTACGTATGATTTAGGGAGATGTGGTGGATTATGACCCCCCCCCGTCTCTTAATGTCCTTTCCTGTTCCTCCTCTTTAGGTATTCTGCAAGGATGCATCAGTGAGCATGCTCGTGGTTGTGGTTACCATGGCGATTTTAGGTAGCAGCCAGGCCTGCAGTGGTCAGGAAAACTGCTCGGCCGACAGCGAATCCAAGGAGTACTGCTACTCGGCCAGGATTCGCAGCACGGTTCTGCAGGGGCTGCCGTTTGGAGGTGTGCCCACAGTGCTCGCACTCGACTTCATGTGCTTCCTGGTGAGTTTCTGTCTGTTTGAAACATCAGACAAAATGACTATAGGTGATCCAGTCCAGCACCAGCATTCTGACTGAAGAGAAACTCTCAAACCGTTCTAGCGTTCTAGAATGCTGGTGCGTGAGGTTTACTGACTGGTGGAAAACAAACATGCTTATGGAGACGTGATGGATCTGACTGTACTTGTGCTTTTCTTCAGGTGCTCCTCTTTGTCTTCTCCATCCTGCGGAAGGTGGCGTGGGATTATGGTCGACTGGCACTGGTTACAGACGCAGACAGGTATTTAAAGCAGAACAGTTCCATACTGGAGCAGTCCTGGCCCGGATTAACAATGACCGGTGCTGTGGACCAACAGAAACTGGACTTCTGTTGGTGGAGGAAGGAGAGGAGGAAGGCATGTTCTTCAGCAGAGAAAAGGAAAGTCAGAAGTGAAGAACTTGAGTGAGTGAGGAACTGAGATGAAGGATGAGCATCAGGTTGGGATGATGAAGGACAGAGATGGAAATGTGATGACAGGTTCTACAAGAACCCTACTGATGGAAAGATGGAAGGAGAGGTTTGAAAAACTGATGGATGACAAACATGTGAGGATGAAGAGAGGAAGCACAGGTGGTCCTGAGAACAAACCTGTGGAGGTCTGGAGGAGTTTAGGAGGAGGCAGAAGAGATAAAAGAGTTCTGGTTCCAGAGTTGGGAGTACCTACAGGGGAATAAACCGAGGCAGATGATCCACTGTGGCGCCCCCTGAAGGTGGCAGCTGGAGCTAAAAAGACCAGACGTTGGAGCATTAATGCATGAGTTTGTTCACATGAACACCTGCAGAACCACAACCTAGACCGTTTAGACACATTCAGATGAGGGCGCCACATGGGAGGATGCAGGAGAGGAAGGGGGGGGCAGTAATTCCTGCCTGTTCTTGAACTGCTGCTGTTCTTCTCATCAGTGAAGGAGTGTTCTCACTGCAGTGTTCTTCTGTTTCTCTTCCTAAAGACTGAGGAAACGTTTCAGCGACCTGGAGGAGCAGGAATAGTATGTTACTCGCTGTGTCTGTTAACACCCTCCTCTTCCTCTTTTAGTCATGGGTTCTGCTCTAACACCACCTCCTCACCTGCTGCTTCTCCTCCGTTTGTGCTTCTCTGTCTGGTTGCAGGACAGTCAGAGCTAACGCTATGTTCATGTATGAGCTGCACTGCCCCCTGCAGGCAAGGAGGAGGGAGTTTCTCCTCATGAATTTCAGAACTTGCAGATTTTTGTTCATTCTTTCTCCTGATGTTTTAAAGCAGGACAGGGGCAGCAGATGTTTGGCTTTAAGGATTTTGTGTACCTCTGGTTCTGTTCTATTGGTACTGAGTCGTGCTCTCAGCTGTCATGAGTGTGAGCGTGTCATGCTAACCCATGCTGACTGTGGCAATAATGCTTCCTAACGCTCTTCTCTCCATGCGATCACAGCCGCAGACGTGATCGGGATAACTATGAGCCGGTGAAAAGGTAATGAGACGTTATCAGCTCAGAGTGTGGTGAGCCCTGTGGCGTGTTAGCCAGAACACTAGTTAGCAACTACACCACACCTACAGAGTCTTCTTCAGTTTCCTTTGTGGACAAAATCAAGTCAAAGTAAACTGAAGCAAATCCAAATGTTTGTGTGGTCGTTGTCGTGAAACTGCACCTTTCTGCATGACACGCAGAACCAGAACAGGAGCGGCAGAGGATGGAGGTTCTCTGCAAAAAAAAGCTTCTCCTGTGAAGGATTCAGTTACACATCAGACTGAGGCAGACTCCACCCACCCATCATCAGTCAGCAGGGCGGAGTCTGCAGAAGCGCACGTGTTGCTGTTGGTGCGTGAACCCGTCTGCAGAAACCTGCCATTGAAACTGGAGAACCATTAGCTGATACCATTGTAATTGAGGTGGTCTCCATGAATCAGAAGGTGTCTTAGCAAACAAGTCTACCATTGGTAACTCATGAGCTCCACCACCAGGTGACCTGCTTTCAGGGCGGGGGGCTTGTTTTGGGTCAGCTGTAAGAAACTGCAGCAGGTCAGGTGATCATCAGAAGATCAGAGGAATCTCTGGAGCAGCTTTGTGTCCTTCCTTCAGCCTACAGGAAGTGCTGAGCTTTGGGTCAAAGGTCAGTACACCTGCATGCTAACAGCTTCCTGTTTGTGTCCTCAGCGTTGCGTCTGCGATGCACTCAGAGACGCCTGATCGCTACGAACGGCTCACCTCTGTGTCCAGCTCTGTGGACTTTGAACAGCGGGACAATGTAAGGAACCAGCACAAGAACCTGCAGGAACCAGCCTTCCTGATCCACTGCACCCTGAAAGCTGTAGAGAAGCATCTATGTGCTCAGAGACACTATCACAGATCTACACTCTAGTGTAGTGTTGAAGAAAATGAGGACTTTAGTGAAGTGGCTTTTAGGTTTCAGTTTGATCTTCTCACAGACATAAAGGTTCCTCATGCAGTCTTTGTCTTTCAGGGTTTCTGCTCCTGGCTCACAGCCATTTTTAGAATAAAGTGAGTGTGAACTCGTCGGAAATCATGAAAACAAAATCCGCCTCGTCTGACATCTGATCCATGGTCCTACTGCAGGGATGAGGAGATCAGGGAGAAGTGTGGTGAAGATGCTGTACACTACCTGTCCTTCCAGCGCCACATCATCGGTCTGCTGGTGGTCGTTGGCGTCCTGTCCGTCGGCATCGTCCTGCCCATCAACTTCTCTGGAGATCTGCTGGGTAAGAGTGGAGTTTGGCCCAGTCCTGCGGTCTGTGGACTCTCCTCATGCTGCTCTTCCTTTGTGTCTGGTTGGTTCTTAGTCAGGATTATCAGTAAAGATGCTCCTCTGAGCCAAGGAGCTCCTGGACCTCCTTCCAAAGAAGGTAACGATGGAGCAGAGATGTAAATACTCTGCGCCCTATAGACCCGTGGTTTGCGTCCAATGGTAGATGGTGGTGTTAGCTAGACTTGGACCCTGTCTGGTGGCTCTTTGTAGAGTGTCTAGGCCATCAGTATCATTCATCAGCAGGAGCAGCAGATGATGGTGAAAGAATACAGCAGAGTGTCATGCAAACAAAAAGTCCATCAAAAGCTCTCATGAATACCAAGGAAACAGGGTTTAATCCAGTGATGAGGTCTTCCTGCTTTTAGTTTCAAGGCTAAGCTGGAGCTCACAGACGGTCCTGTTTGTCTGCTGACAACGTTCATCTTGTTTCTTCCAGAAAACAACGCCTACAGCTTTGGACGCACCACCATAGCCAACCTAAAATCTGGGTAAGTGAAGGAGGACTGTGAGAAACTGGACTGAAGATATGAACTTGTTTAGCAGAAAGGAATTGATGTCTGTCCAGAAAGTGAAAGAAACTGGATCAGGAATTATTCTGCAACAAATGGCTTTTTTCAGGAAACACACAGACCGACACACACAAACTCACAAACAGACAGGTGTCCTTGCTCGAGGATCAAAATCCTTGTAGGTCCGTATTCTGTCCGGTGCCGTGAATCCGGGTTTCTTACATGAGGTTGACATACTCACAAGAGGACCTGGCTGCAGACATCTACGTCCAGAACCAGAAGTCCTCAGCTGGAACCGGAAGTACCCCATATTACTCAAACAATGGCTTATTTTAACTGCCGACCCTAGCTGTTGTGCTGCCCAAGGCACGTTAACATTAGGAGTGGACTCATCTGGAACCTACAAGACAGCGCTTTTCACTGGTGTCCATGGCAGACATGAAATCCAGTCCACCTTTGTCATGGAAGGATAATATGTCAATGTAAAGTTGGTTGAGGATTACGGTTAGTATCAGTGTTAGGACTATGGTTAGCAAGGTGTGGACTAGAACCACATGACTTGGACTCGAGTCAGACTCGAGTTATGAATTTGAGGACTTTAGACTTGACTTGGATTTTAACAACAGTGACTCGTGACTTGACTTGGACTTTAGCCCTCTGACTTGGAAAGAATTGCTATTTTACGTGGTCTCTCTGTTTGTTTACATCTGGGTGTGATGTAAGCACGACATCCAATCAAATTAGGGCCACGTTAGTTTGATTCGATAGTCAATCAAATTGGTGGAAAAACATTTCTCCGTTAAAAGCATGAGTTCCTGTTTGCCGGTGTTTTTACGTTCCGGTGAAAAAGTTGTCAGAAAAAAATGGTTTGGAGTCTGCAGAACATGCAGATAAAAGGATTACCGACAGAAACTCAACAACGACCAACTTCATTCGTTTCTTGAAATTACAAAGACCAGTAAATTCTGTGAAAGCTCATGCTAGCTTATCAACTGACCGCGTGCTCCTTTTTTTTTTAAAACTTGTCCAACAGCTGAGCAAACAGATATGAGCTGAGAGCCTCTTGTATTAGACAGATTTTACCGTTACAATCGGGAGTTATAAATCATTAGGGAACACTAAATGTATGTTGGTATAAGCACCTTTTGTAATTTAAACTGAACTTTATTAATATTAATTGTTATTATTATTATGTTTTGTTTGTGTTCTTTTTGTTGGACCGGACGGAAAAAGAAAAAGGGAGTTGTCGGGGTGGGGGGGTTGGGGGTGGATTAAAGAAGTTAGAGGATGACTACAGGGAAGGGATGCCAGAGTCTTAAAACTACAGGAAACAAAATTCTGGAAGCTTATACCCATCACGATTGTGAGTGTTAGTCTAAAATGGGAACTCCCAGCCGTCCCCACACCAAGACCCCCGCCGAGGCAGCGGGGCCCGCACCCGTACTGTGGGATCAACGGAGGAGATCCACCCGCCCGGCAGCCCGGCCAAGCACCCAGACCAGTGCCCACAGGACAGCCACACGGGCCCCCAACACCCGAGAGCAGTGAGGTACGGAAGCGCAGAGCGCAAGGCCCAGCCCAGCCAGAAGAGCAGCCCTCCCACCGTGCCAGGGGGCCCAAAGTTGCCACAGATGGTTTTGACATTTCCACCGCTCAGACCCTTACCCAGGATCTGGGTGGGACGCCATCCTGGGATCTTGGTTGTTTCCTGATAGAAATCCAGCAAATGCTATACAGAATCCTCATGGCCGATTCCTGCTTGAGTGTTTTTTTTCTCATTTCTCTGTGGTTTGTAGCCTTGTGTTTTGGTAAAGAGGTCACCTTTTTCTTCTGCGGCATCAGTCCTTTAAAAATTGCTGCTTTCCTTCTGTGTTTTTTTACTGCTTTAAAGGTTTTTAGTATGCATGTGTGGGTGTGTATGTGTCTGTATTTTAGTGCTTCACCTGTCATCATGAGATGTGTGCTTTTAATAAAAAATATTTGTCCACTAATCTGTTCTTTAAATGCAATTTATATGATTCTAATCGATGTGTTCATGGCAATTACAGCAAAAAACAAAGTATTGATCACAACTTTGAATAAGACTTGAGACTTACTTGTGACTTGCATAACAATGACTTGGTCCCAGCTCTGATGGTTAGTATCAGTGTTAGAGTTACAGTTCGCAGCAGTGTTAGGGTAATGGTTATAAGCAGAACTTTGAAGCTCCTGTGAGAACTTCTGACGAGTTCTCTGGTGTTTGGATGTCTAACTTACCAGGGGGTGGAGGGGGAGTGGACTTAAGATAATTTGTCTGTTTAGAAATTTAAACAAAACCAGCAGAACAACCGGATTGATTGACTGGATTAGATGTGCTTGGTTTATAAAGGTGACGTCATGATGGATGTTTTTCAGGACGAATCTGCTGTGGCTCCACACCACGTTTGCTTTCATGTACCTGCTGCTGACGGTCTACAGTATGAGGAGACACACATCTAAGATGCACTACAAGGAGGACGATCTGGTAGGACCACTGGTGTCTGTTTCCTCAACTAGTGGGAAATATGTGGCACCCAACTAAACACAAATGTCAGGATAAAAAACAAAAATGCACTAGAAAAAAGATTCATCGTTTTCAGTCTGCAGTAGAAGCGAGACACGCGGTTCTCGAGGTTCTCCACAGAAGAACCAGACATTTGATGGAAAAGAACAAAATATTAAAAACGTTTCTAAACGGTTCTCTGAAACAGACGTCAGATCAGATCTGTGTGGGTTTCTTTGGTTGTAAATCTGTTAGAGCAGAGACTTTTGTTGAGCGTGATGGCCAGTACATCCCAGGTTTTTGTCTTGCAGGTGAAACGCACTTTATTCATTAATGGCATCTCTAAATACGCTGAGGAGAGTCAGATCAAGCAGCACTTTGAGTAAGTCCTCTGATGAAGTGGCGGTCGCTCTCCCGGCATGGTCGTGTCTTCACTGCTGCTCTGTCCCCCTGCAGGCAGGCCTATGAGAACTGTGTAGTCCTGGAGGCTCGGATCTGCTACAACGTGGCCAAACTGATGGCTCTCAATGCTGAGAGGTGAGGCAGGGTGCATGCTGGGATGTGGTCCTGCTGTTGGCTCTGTGGCAGAGTGTAGCAGGTTTGTGTTTTCACCTGTAAGCAGCGTGGATCATCTGTTTGTGTCCTCTGAACCCCCCCATCCCTGCGTTGGCGCTGACAGGAAGAAGACAGAGCGCAGTAAGAAGTTCTTCACGGACCTGATGGCCAAGGAGCATGTCCCCACCATGATCAACCCCAAACCCTGCGGACACCTCTGCTGCTGCGCCATCGCCGGCTGTGAAGAGGTCAGCCTAGTTTGAAACAAATGTGTCACAGGCTCCGCCCACTTTGTTTATGTTCATGACTTTAACTTCTGTGACAGGAGGAGGCAGTCAGTTACTATACCAAGATGGAGGCAAAGCTGAAGGAGGAGTACAGGAAAGAGAAGGAAAAGGTCCACACCAAGCCTCTGGGCATGGCCTTTGTCACCTTCCAGAACGAGGCCATGACAGCCATGTAAGCTCCGCCCCAAACGAGCCACCACAATAGTCAGCATCTATGTTGGACAGTGTTAGGACCACTTCATTACTCACTGCTTAATCTAAAAAGTAACTAAAGTATTCTTCAGTAAAAACGACTATTTATCTTACAGTATAAAGCAAAGCCAGTAAAATAAACATCTTAGAAAACTCCATTATTTGTTACACATCAGTGGCGCTCATCACCTGGAACGCTCATGAGCGCCACACCAGGCAGTCTGGTAGGATGGAGCAGACAGGAAGATGAAATAACATTCAAAATGGCTGAATCCATTTGATTTTCAAAATAAAACGTGGGGACATTTAGTGGTGATCTGGGCTGAACAGCCGTCACCTGGACCAGGTCAGAACCACTTCTGAGGAGATTTTTTTATTGACTTAGAAAAAGAAGCCATGAAATCAATGAAACGAACAGATCATCCCTGGAATAAAAATGGGTCTTATGGTCAAGTTTTCACAACCCCCCCTTACAAACATGTGTACACATACAATACTTTCTACCCCCCCCCCTCTTTTAAACCCGCCCCTTCCTGCAGAATCTTGAAGGACTTTAACGCCTGCCAGGTTCAGGGCTGCCGCTGTCGTCAGGAGCCCCGCTCTTCTCAGTTCAGTGAAGTCCTCCACGTCCATAACTGGAGTGTCCTGTACGCGCCCGACCCACAGAACGTCCGCTGGTATGTGCCCAGGCCCCGCCCACCTCCACACCCTTCCTCCTGACAGTCACAGATTATTTCTGTCCTGGTTCCTCCTCAGGGAGCACTTGTCGCTGGGCGGTATTTCCTGGTGGATCCGCTGCTTTATCATCAACTGCATCCTCTTCATCTTACTCTTCTTCCTCACCACGCCTGCCATCATCATCTCCACCATGGACAAGTTCAACGTCACCAAGCCTGTGGAGTATCTGAACGTGAGCCGCTGCCAATCCTCTTCAGCTTTTCTCTCTTCTCCTTCTCTCTGACCCGGTTTGTTTGTTTGGCAGAACCCCATCGTCACTCAGTTCTTTCCCACTCTGCTGCTCTGGGCCTTCTCCGCCCTGCTGCCCACTATTGTCTACTACTCTGCCTTCTTTGAGGCCCACTGGACCAGGTACTGCTGCTTTCTCTTTCGCTTCATCTGCTGTCACACACAGGTGTTCTTGAGGGCCAAGGTCCAGGACAGGTTTGAACCAAGTCCAGACCCTGGTCAAGTGTCAGAGGTCCTAACGTGATGGTCCGTCTGGGTTTGCAGGTCAGGAGAAAACCGAACAACCATGCACAAGTGTTACACCTTCCTGATCTTCATGGTTCTGCTGCTGCCGTCACTCGGCCTCAGCAGGTAAGAAGAGACCTCAGCGGGTCTTCTGCCAGCTCTGCACACCTCGGATCCTATTCCACTTCTTACTGGTTTGTGTTGTGTTCCAGTCTGGATGTGTTCTTCCGCTGGCTGTTCGATAAGAAGTTCCTGGCGGACGCTAAAGTCAGATTTGAGTAAGTGCGGTTCCTCATGAGACTGTAGACCAGATTGGGGGCTGAGCTGGTTAGAGTCTGTGCTCCCTTCAGGTGCGTCTTCCTTCCGGATAATGGAGCGTTCTTTGTGAACTATGTCATCGCCTCGGCCTTCATTGGTAATGCCATGGATCTGCTGAGGATACCTGGTCTGCTGATGTACATGATCCGGCTGTGCCTGGCTCGCTCCGCCGCTGATCGCCGTAACGTAAAGAGGGTGAGGGCGGGCCTTCAGATGTCACCTGTTCATTTTTGAAGCATCCCGCTTTGACAGTTACTCTTGTGTCCACAGCATCAGGCCTACGAGTTCCAGTTTGGTGCCGCCTACGCCTGGATGATGAATGTCTTTACGGTGGTGATGGCCTACAGCATTACCTGCCCCATCATTGTCCCTTTTGGTTAGTCCCTGCTCCACTCACAAACACGCTAGGTCCAGCACCGTTTAAGTGCAGTTCTGATCCATCTAACTCTCCTCCAGGTCTGATGTACATGCTGCTCAAACACCTGGTGGACAGGTACAACATGTACTACGCATACCTGCCCTCCAAACTGGACAAGAAGATCCACTCTGGCGCTGTCACCCAGGTGGTCGCTGCGCCCATCCTCTGCCTCTTCTGGCTGCTCTTCTTCTCCACTGTGCGCACAGGTGAGCCCGCCCCCTGCTGAACAGGTGCTGCTTCTTCACATCACAGTTAAGGATTCAGGTCAGCTGTAGTCAAGTTCCTAAAGAAGGACTCTGGCATATTGTTGATTGAAGGTTCGAATCCCAGGTCAGACAGTTGTCTCATCTTTGGGCAACGCCCCCCAATTTCCTTAACTCTGTAAAGGTTTTTTGCTAAAGCGGTTCAGGCTGAAGGGTCATTTCCATCCTCTGCACCAGGACGGCCCAACCCTGGTCCTCAACCCGGCCTGGTTTCCAGCTCTCCTTGACCATCTTTCTGCTGGTTTCCTTACTCAAGTGATTCCACTCCCAAATGACTGAACACACCTGGTTTACCTCCAGGTAGTCAGCATCAAGCAGTCCAGGGCGAGCTGGAAATCGGGCAGGGTTGAGTCTCTTGAGGACCAGGGTTGGGTCGCCCTGCTCTACACCGTTATGGCTCCACCCCTCACATACTGTTGCCATGGTAGCAGTAAAAGATTTGAGCCTTTGAATTTGAACGGAGACCTTAGATTCTCAGTTTGGCCAGACTCTTTCCTGTAAAGCTCACCTGAAGGCAGACACGGCGTGTTCTTGTGGAAGGGGTGGAGACTGATGGGCGGATCAGCATTCATTGATCCTGCCTTGGATGTCCTGTAGGTTTTGAGACGCCAACCTCCATGTTCACCCTGGTGGTGCTGATCGTCACCATAGTGGTCTGTCTGTCACACGTCTGCTTCGGACACTTCAAGTACCTGAGCGCTCACAACTACAAGGTAAGGCTCAGCCAAAGGTTTTGGACTCGTGGTGCTCAACGTCTAACTCTGAGCTCTGCCTCAGATCGACACAAAGGAGACCGACCTTGAGGCTGTGGAAAACGGACGCCCTGCTCGGCCCTCCTCCTCAGTCACCAAGTCTCAGGTGAGTCACTTTCATCAGGTCTCCTGGAGTCCGTGGGGTCTCAGGGACCCATAAGGCTTTGAATCCGTAGGGCGGAGTTTCAAACTGCAAAGATTCTCACTAACTCTTGGTGAAGACGGACTGCTTCAGATCTGCCAAACAGCACACACACATTCACACACCAATGGGGGAGTGGCCATGGCACTCAAACAATCCATCAGAACAAAATAAAGGTTCGGTATCTTAGAGATTTGGACCCAATCCTGAGGTAGCCAGGAATCAAACCACCAACCTGTAAGTTGGGGCAGAACTTCTCTCCCTTCTGTCTCACAGCCACACGTTTCTGCTGCTGCAGGTCTGCCTGCACCAGCAGACCTGCAGCAGCAGAAACCCAGAACGGTCAAGAAACAGAACCGGGACCTGCTGATGGTTCTGACCCAGCTGGTTGTGTTTTGTGTGTACAGCAGAAGCAGGCGCAGCAGCAGCAGATGTACATCGCACAAGTGCTCCAGGACCCCACTTCAGACGAGGCAGGAGGTGGCAGCAGTGAGGAGGACCGCGGCTCGTCGCAGGACGAGGAGATGCTGAACGGAGGAAACAGCATCAACGAGGCGGACTTCCAGTCGGGGGAGGACAGTCTGATTGCCAACGAGGTCCATCAGTAGCTGGGGTCAAAACTGAGGGAGGAGGTGGAGCTAATGTGGGACACCTGCTTTTCAGTTAGGCAGGCTCGAGACTGAATAGCAGAAATTTAGCTCCGCCCCCTCTCTGCCAGTAGATTTAACCCGACTTTGGACACTGGCGCCAGGTCACCGTGGTCCAGTCCTGTGCATTGTGGAGGCACGGACGCTGGGCTGCCTCCACAGAGAGTCTTTATACGTGACTACGAAGCCAAAACCTTCTTTCCAGGTGTGGGTGGGGTTTAAATCTGTGCCTGGGCTGGACCTCATTCGTTCACGTGTTCTGTGGGTCACCTGAACTTGACCTTATGTCTTATTTCAAAAGGACCCAGCGGCTTCACTGCCGCCACTGAATCATGAAAACAACACGCCACTCCCATTTGCTGTCATGGTGACGCCTCGCTAGCACAGCCCCCCCGATCCTGTGAGTTCATCTGTGTCACCTGACAGCTGTTTCTCTGCTGAGCTTCTCTGCATGTTGCTGCAGCACCACCTTCTGGTGACGCTGGCCTGACCCATCTGACTCTCGCTCCTGAACCTCGTTGCACAGAAAAGAAAAGGAAAGCAGGACGTTTGTGATGTTTTCACGCCGAACTCCTCAGACACGTAGACTCTTCCAGCAGCACCTCTACAGGTCAGGTAGACCTCCAGGCAGAGACCTGCAGGTAGACCTGCAGGTGCCTGACGCTGTCAGGACTCTCAAGAGAATGTTTTTGATTTGTTTTAAGTTGTGGACTGACAGTGTGCATGTGAGTGTGTGCGTGTGCACGTGTGTTGGCTTGCAGGCCCTTTGCTGCTGCAGTAGAAGTAGAACCTGCAGTCGTGTTCTGTGATGTCCTCACATTCTAAAAGATTCACGCCAACATTTGACTTTGTTTGGGGGCCAGTGTTTGGCAGGTGTTCCTTCCACGCTTGGCGTTGTTTGCATTCATCCCTGCTGTAGGTTCAGGGCTTATACGTTTCTCCTGTTGGGGGCTTCAGTTTGTTGTTGGAACCATGAAAGAATTGCCCGAAGACGAGACAAAAAACCCAGAAACAACGGTAGAAAGTTGATAAAATTAAGATTCTTCAGCAAGAGGTTGAACATTTTTGGTGGTGGAAATGGGGCGTTTTCTTAGGAATAAAAAACGTTATCAAAGCCTGAAGTTTGCATCAGATGATGGATTTACCGATAACCAGCTTTTGTGTAATGTCTAGCATTTTCATTTTTGTCACAGGCGATGTCGAAATGCTTCGTTTTTGCTGCTTGAGGACTTTCAAGAAAAGGACAATCTTTTCAGTGATTGGTGCAGTTCCCCTGCAGGGCATGTGAGGCGCCACTGAGTTTAAACACCTCAATGTGGAGACAGAGTTGAGCTGCTGCAGCTGCTGCTGCTGCTGTGTGGTTGGTGGCTCGCGTCTCCTCATGGTGTGATGGGTGGATGTTTAGCTCTTTCAGACATCACCGTCACCACCAGCGTCCTTATTTATTCTCACAGGCCTGTTCCTCCCAGACCTGATGGTCCGGTCCATTTTTTTAATGTCCTGATGGAAGAATCCCACTCTTGTCTCTGTGACCTGAGACAGAGTCTTGGTGATCTGAGGCCTTAAAAGCGTTTAGCTTCGTTAAAGACAAATAATTCTTCAAAATTGGGATGTCAGACACCCCCCACACCCCCACCCCCAAAAAACGAAATCTGAAAATACCAAACTGAAGATGATGCTCCAACAGGCCATACCGAAAAAAATTAATATTGCTGTGAGACCATAACGGCACCAACTCTTTGCTGCCTTCAAATGTGGCACACACTCAAACAGAAAAAAGGCTGCCTCATGCAGCTTCACAGGTTTCCATGGAAACAGGAAACTCAGCAGGCTAAAGTCAGCATCCACGTTAGCGACATGAAGTTTTAGGTTTTTGCTTTTTTTCTTAAACAATGTTTACATCAGCTGTTGCTGTTGTGTTCTGGTCTTCAATGTGTGTGTGTCTGTGTGTGTGTCTGGGTGTGTGTGTGCGTGTGTGTCTGTGTGTGTGTCTGGGTGTGTGTGTGCATGTGCGTGCGTATGGGTGTGTTTATGTGCATGTGCACTGACACAAAGCCGGAATATGAAGGCTGGAGCCAATGGTTCCACGCTGGAGAACCTGCAGCTGTTGTGTTGGTGCAGTTCCCTTTGGCCCGGATGGCGTGGACGTGAAGCTGAAGGGGTGCTGGTTCTGACGTCAGAACATGATGGGGAAACCCTTGGAGGAAGTCCAGAACAACCTCTGAATAAATACAGAGATGATCAGATCCAAACGGCGCCAGACAAGAGCCCTGTTCTGGTCAGCTGTTGTTCTGAGTAACATTTTCAGGAGTCAAACTCGTGACTGAAGAAGATCTGAGCAGATCTGGACACACAGGCTTGTAAATAGCCATCAGGCTGCACTGTCACCATGGGGACCGGCGCCATGCAGCGTCCCCTTGTGGACTCTGAGCTTCAGTCCATTGGTTTGTTTCCCCTCTAAGTTATTGCTGTCACTATTTATTTTGACTCTCTGTTTGTACAGTGAGACGTCCGTCTGTTTATGTTCATGGTTAATAAAACCCAATCTCTTCTGAGTTCTGAGTTCGGCTCGCAATGTATGTACTCAACTTTATTTTCTTTAGGCAGGAATCCAGACTCTGACACAACTAAAGATCCACCACAACGAAATGTTCCAGAACCCCCTCAACTATTCCTGACACACACCTCTCCCCAAAAGGAAATGGACCCATAAAAAGAGGAACCAGAACCAAAGACCCAAAAACTGTCCAAACCCGGAGACTGTCTGCTGACTCTCTGAGCATCAGTTATGAGATATGAGTGAAAACAGATCAAAGAAAATCTCCATCACAGACTCTGGTGCTCCACCTCCCTCACCTCCTCCACCATCATCACCTCCTCCACCATCTTCACTTCCTCCACCTCCCTCATCTCCTCCACCATCATCACCTCCTCCACCATCTTCACTTCCTCCACCTCCCTCATCTCCTCCACCATCTTCACTTCCTCCACCTCCCTCACCTCCTCCACCATCATCACTTCCTCCACCATCTTCACTTCCTCCACCTCCCTCACCTCCTCCACCATCATCACCTCCTCCACCATCTTCACTTCCTCCACCATCATCACCTCCTCCACCATCTTCACTTCCTCCACCATCATCACCTGCTCCACCTCTTCTCCATGGTGGTAACTGTTATTGGAATGCAGCTGCACTTCTCAAAAACCACAACCATCTCCTTTGTCTTGTTGACAGCTGCTGTTGATTGTTTCTTCACCATGTCACAAAGTTCTCCACAGCTCCGGTGAAGACCACAAGTTATTAAGAACCGATGTTCCAAGATCCTGTGTATTCTGTGTCAGCGGGTGTAACTGATTCATCGTCTTCAGTCTGTGCGGCTCTGTGCTCCTGTCCGCAAGGGGCGCTGTGCCGCAGCTCAGCGTTGAGCTGCGCAGAAGAAGAGCGCGGCGGCTGCTGCTTGGTAGCGCTGAGCAGAAGCTTCCGTGATGTCTGTGGCCTCTAAAGTGGTTCTGGGAGTTTCTGTGGTTCTGACTTTGAGCACCGTGGCGGCTGTGCACCTGAAACAGGCCTGGGACCGAGAGGTGAGCCAGTCCAGTCGCCCCGGAGCATCGATACTAACAGCTAGTCCGGTCTAAGGCCGTTTGCATCAGTGCGCCTTTATAAACAGGGTTAATAAAGAGCTTCCGGTTCACACTTCAACAATAAAAGTCCGTGTCGTTTCCCGTTGAAGTTTGGACTTTGATAAACATGATAATACGGATTTAACCCCTGTGTGCTGACTTTGACCTTGTGACCTTAATGGCTCCACCTGGACTTCCGGTTCAGTGTATGGTGATGCTTCTGGTTTGGTAACAACCTAAAGGAGGCTTTGTGCTGTGGTGTAGTGGTTACTGTCACCTCTCAGTGAGAAGGTTCAAATCCCAGCTGGGCTCTTACTGTGTGGAGATTGCATGTTCTACTCATGCATGTGTGGGTTCTCCAGCTTCCTCTAGTGTAAAAGTCTCTTGATCTGCTTTTAGTTCTAGAAGTCTCAATAAATGTGTTGTTCAGCATCCTTCATCCATTTAGTATTACTTCATGTTCTGAATAAAAGTCCAACTTTGAATCATTTTTTAATCAGATTACATCCACTATTTCTGCAGTCAGTCAAAGCAAAACTTAAAAAACGTCTCTTATTTAAAAACAAATGGAGAACAAACTCTTGAGCGCCCTCTCTGTTGAGACAGTGCTACTGCATGCCTCACCTTCTGTCTTTTCAGTACGGTTTTGTCACATTTTAACGCAAAATAAATGATAGACAAACATGAAAAATGTTAAATGGAAAGCGATGACATGCCATAAAATTGTGCACAGTGAACATTTTTTGTTAAAGTATTAGATTTAGGCCTTTATGTATTTGGGGTTGGAATGGGGTTGCTTTGCCAAATCTTGCAGTTGCTATAGCAACCCCTAGCTATTCCCTGATGCTGCCCCGGGTGTGTGTGTGTGTGTGTGTGTGTTTTATTTGTGAAAAAAGTTTGAAATATCCAATAAATTTGGTTCCACTTCATGATTGTGTCCCACTTGTTTTTGATTCTTCACAAAAAACGACAGTTTTATATCTTTATGTTTGAAGCCTGAAACGGGGCAAAAGGTTGAAAAGTTAAAGGGGGCCGAATACTTTTGCCAGGCATTGTAAATGTCAGTCAATTCAAATGCCTGTCCACAAAAGTCCTGCAAGGGTCCATTCTGGGGCTCTTGCCATTCTCTCTGTACATAAATGACCTTCCTACTGTCTGCTCCAATGTTTTCATTCATATGTGCTGATGACTATACATGCACAGGCAGATGTTGTTGTTGCAGGAAAAAATTGAAGTTGTGTCTGAATTTAAATACCCTGGGGACACAAGACTGACTTTTGAATCAAAAGAGCGAGTAACTTAAATTTAGTTTGTCCAATTTTAGATCAATTGGGGCAGATTTGTTGCTGCTGATGGTCTTGCTACACATGACGAACTGAAGACAGCAAACACTGAATTGTATTTAGCCTCTCCCCTTTGTCTGATGTGTGCCATTAAATGTGTCTTTATATAATAATGTTTCACAATGTATGCATTTTTATCAATAGGTATTTAAATTGATTGTCTTAGAATTGTTTTTATCGTACATCCTTTTTATTGATATTTTTGATAGTTGTTTTTAGTTTTTTAGAAAGACATGGTCAATGTCTGTCTGGGGACAGAAAACCGCCGCTGGGCTCTGTGCAGTGATGCTTTTTATGTGTCCCTTAAAAAAAGAATGAATCAGATGGAATGGAAACGGCAGCAGGTGATCCTGATGGAATGTGTCAGAACATCAGAACCTCTGAAGGTTTGGACGGGATTCTCTCCACACCACGTCGAGTTCCTACCTTTGAAAGGAGGCTCCAGACAGACTCAGCTGCTGCAGGGGAGCTGTTTGAACCTGAACCGGATCACTGAGTTTAGCACCAGAACATGAGGGGTTCCTGTTTGGTTCTCCATGGACTCTTTTAACTCTTTTGTCACGAGGAGCGTGCACCTAGTAGACTAAAGAGGTTGTGTCGGTGCTTAAGACTCCAACCCTCTTCTCTGGTGTCTGCAGCGCCTCCACCAGGGTGTAGTCCGGGATCTGGAGCGGCTGGAGAGAAAGAAGGAGAACCTGCGGTTGCTGGAGGAGCAGAGGTTCCTGACCCAACACCTGGAGGAGGAGAGACGGCGCAGCCAGACGAGGCTCCGCCCACAGGATACGTGAGGCAGGTATGTCCTGTGAAGCGCAGAGTAGTGGAAGGTGGTGAGGGTGATGTGAGCTCACACTGCTGCACCGACAGGACCACCTTCAGGCGGCGCTGCACCTGAGAGCAGACATGGACAGCAGCAGCGAGCCCCTGGGGGCAGGCGAGGACGAGGCGGCGTGCACATCGGCGTCAGAGGGGCTGGAGGAGGGGGAGGTGGAGGGGGAGACTTTGCTGATCGTGGAGTCAGAGGATCAGGGTTCGGTGGACCTGTCCCACGACCAGAGCGGGGACTCGCTGACCAGCGATCTGGGAGAGGAGGGGGAGGGCAGCTGGGCCTGTGAGGACATGTCCTTCTACTGCGAGCACTGTCACAAGTGGACCCCTGCAGGTGAGCTGATGAGAGCTGTGGGCGTGGCCAAATCCAGAATCCACGCACACAACTGGAGGTCTTACCCCCCCGCTCTGTTTCACCCTCCTGGTTCCCTGACCTACGGTGGTGGTTAGACGTTTCCATTCACCTGTAGGGACTAGAATGTCTTGAGTTTCCAGTTATTTCTCTGGTAGTGATCAGAACAACCAATTCTGTCTGAATGGTCAAAGATTTAACCAGAAGCTCGTGAGTGGCTACCAAAGCGCCTGCCTGAAGTGGAAATGACCAAGGGACACGTCACCAAACTGTATGTACATTTCTGACCCAGTAGATCTGGTCCCATTTTCAGTGGCCTTGTAATAGTCCTAAAAGAACCAAACCTCACCAACGTTTTTGGGACATCTGTTCTGATTACTACCAGAGAAAATCAGAGTTGTAGAAATAACTGGAAACTCAAGACATTCTAGTCCCTACAGGTGAATGGAAACGTCTGACCACCACTGTACCTGCATGCTTCTGGGTTACCGTTGCGACTTGTCGTTACAAGCAGGTTTCCCTTGACATTACCAGACACTTCTGAAGCAGCGATGGAGAGGAGAACTTTGAATGAACTTGTATCCATCGTTGATAATCCTCAGCACCTCTGCATCCTATACTTGACAGACAGCAGAGCGCCTTAAGGCAGCTTCACTGTCACACCAGCCGCTACAGGAGATCAGTCCTGCCTCACTCCATTGGACTGTATAATTCACCATCCTTGTGCCATAAACTCACTTGATCTCATTTGTTTTCTGGAAGCTGTTATCAGTCTAATTGCTTCCCTGATTTTGTTTTGTCAATGAATGTGTACACTGTTGCTGCAACAACAATATTTCCCAGGCTGGGATCAATAAAGCATCTTTATCTTGTGGATAGCAACAGTGGATGTGTGGGGCCGGAGGCGGTTCTAACTGTGTCTCTGTTGCAGCTCAGCTCCGAGGAGAACAGCCCAGTTACCTGAAAGGAGACAACTTCTTCAAGTTCACCTGCTGCAGCTGCTCCGAGGACGGCAAGGAGAGCTTTGAGAGGATGCGGCTCACCTGGCAGCAGGTACCGTGTCTGAAACAAAGCTGGGGAAGTGGGGCGGCGTGTCTGAATAGGTGTGTGTTCGACAGGTGGTGATGTTAGCCATGTACAACCTTTCCCTGGAGGGGACGGGCCGGCAGGGCTACTTCCGGTGGAAGGAGGACATCTGCGCCTTCATTGGCCGGCATTGGAACTTCCTGCTGGGAACCAGGTGAGACCCCGCCAACGTGATCCACCTGGTGTGTGGCTCCGCTGACCTGGTCTCTCTGCAGGAAGAAGACCTCCACCTGGTGGAGCACGGTGGCTGGCTGCCTGTCTGTCGGCAGCCCCACCTTTTTCCGGTCCGGAGCACAGGAGTTTGGAGAGCCCGGCTGGTGGAAGTTGGTCCAGAACCGACCCCCCACCTTGAGGCCGGAAGTGGACAAGTCCACCGCCAAGACCAAAGGTAAGGTGCAGTGACGCCGGAGAGGGCGGAGTTCCACATCTTTGCTCAGCCGTTTGTGGTCTGCAGTGTCCAAACCTGTCCTGGACCCAATCATCACGGTGGAGGGCTTGAGGAAGCGGGGGGCCAGGAACCCGGTGGAGAACGCCATGCAGCTGAAGGAGAAGCGTTCTCGTACCCAGGAGGCCAAAGACATCCGGCGAGCGCAGAAGGAGGCGGTGGGAGGGTACACCGACCGCAGTGCCTCCTCCACGCCAGTCAAACTGGGCGGGGGCCGTGGAGGGGGGGCAGGGCGGCGGCCTGATCTGATCCTGGAGAAGGGCGAGGTCATCGACTTCTCCTCTCTGAGCTCCTCAGACCAGACTCCACTCACCAGCCCGTCTCCGTCACCCTCACCTGACTTCTCTGCCCCCGGAACGCCGGCCTCCCAGTCGGCCACGCCCAGCCTTCTGTCGGAGGCGGACCTCATCCCTGACGTCATGCCCCCCCAGGCGCTGTTCCACGGTGAGAGGACACCCTCCCCCTCCCTGTGACGCTGCTGCATAGATGATGATGTCATGACTTGCCTGCCCCTCCTGCAGATGACGAGGAGATGGATGGCATGATCGACCCGGGGATGGAGTACGCCCCCCCACCCAGCACCACCCTCGTAGGCTGCAAGAAGGTCTTCTCTGTCCACCCTCACATCAAACGAGAAGCCGACAGCGAGGAAGGCGATTGTCCTGAGCGTGAGGAAGACTACGAAGAGCCAGGAGGAAGGAAAGAAGCTCCTTCACCTTCCTCTGGGGGGGCAGAGCGGAGGAAGGTGCTCTCAGACGTCAACGGCATGGCCAGTCCTCGGTGTGTCGCCGTCAGCCTGTACGAAGAGCGAATGCTGCTCCGGCGCCTGGACGCCTGCCCTCTGGCTCTGGCCGTCACGCCGCAGGCCCGACGCCTTCACAGGAAGCTGCTGGTGCGCCAGGCCAAGAGGCAGAGAGGGCTCCCCCTGCTGGACGTGGACCGGGCCATCAGCGCCACCCTCACCCTGGTGGGGGGGGTCTATGGTGCCCCAGAGGTGGGTCCCAACATGGGGGGCGGAGCCGAGGAGAAATACCGCACCAGCAGTCGGGAGCTGCAGATCCTGGATCGATTCCAGGTACCAGCGTTTTCTGGGTCTTCTGAGGGTCTCGTTTCTGATGGTTCTGGTTTTTAGGAGGTGGAACCGCAGGTCCAGCCCAACCCCTTCATGGGGATGGAACAAACTGTAGACCTCACAGTAGCCACGGTTCCATTACACAGATGTGCAAAACTTTATTGACATTCTAGAAACATTACGGCCACTTCCTTCCAAGGAGCTCATCTAATGCACTGAAAGTGTTTCCATTGTAGTTTTGCCAGAAATGTCCATTTCTGTTCGTCCCAAATACCACCTCCTCCAATTCAATTTAATATTATTTCTAAAGTCTGATATCACAGCCATAGCCGTGTCATTGGACTGACATCAGTATATGGCGAGAAACAAAAAGTCAAACATGAAAAAGTAAACCATAGCTGCTTGTTACACAGACTAAACTGAACAAACATTTCCGTCCTTACACCCCCCTCTGAGCACAAACACTGTTTTTCGATAAATGCGAGTTTTTTTGAGACTGTGGTGTTTCCATTAAGCAAATGTATTATCACAAATCCAGTTTGTGCAATTTCATAGTTAATGGAAGCGCGCCTGCTGCAGCGAACGCTCTTCAACATCTGCAGTCAGGTCTGCCGGGGGCGGCGGGGGCAGTGTCGTATGGTCATCATCTGCAGCCTTGTTTTCTGAATGGATCGTTTCTGTGGACTGGTTCTGATCTGATTCTGACCCGTGACCTTCCAGACCAGAACCTCAGGCAGAAGAGGCGCTCTGTTGCACTCCGTGTCCTTCTGGCACCGCCTGATGGGAGCTGAAGGGGGTTTGGAGCAGAGCATCAAGAGTCCATACACGTCCCGCGTGCTGAAACCTTACATCAGGTACAGCCACCCCCATGATGGCAGTGGGGGGTCAGAGTCTGAAGTTCTGTCTTTGGTCTTCAGGAGGGACTATGAGAGCCGCCCTCTGAAGCTCCGGTTGTTGGCTGAAATCAGAGCACACCCCCACAGGACGGACCCGGACTGGGTCCCTGAACCCGACGCCCCCATCGACTACTGCTACGTCCGTCCCAACCACATCCCCTCCGTCAACTCCATGTGTCACCACGGCTTCTGGCCAGGTGGAGTATCTCCTTCCTTCCTTTGTTCCCGCTCCCCACTCTTCTAACCCGGGTGGCTCCTCCCCCAGGAGTGGATCTGTCTGAGTGCCTGCAGTACCCAGACTTCAGCGTGGTGGTCCTCTACAAGAAGGTGGTGATTGGCTTCGGGTTCATGGTTCCGGATGTCAAGTACAATGAGGCCTACATCTCCTTCCTGCTGGTGCATCCGGAGTGGAGGAGGGCCGGCATCGGGACCTTCATGATCTATCATCTCATCCAGGTGGGTCCTGACATGACTGCAAATGTGCAGCTCAGTCTTCACTCAGGTTTGGTTCTGTTGACTTCAGAACTCTGGACACACTGACCAGAGTGTGCATCCCAGCTCTTCCCACCCACTTGCTGATCAAAACCACACCCCCTTAGGATTCATAAAAACATTTAAACATCAAAAAGCATCAGAAAAAGTTTTATTTAATCCTTTAATAGCGGTGACAGCAACTTGACGCTCTTTTTACCCAACTACTGTAACACAATTACACAGCTAACGTCATTCCAGCTGAGTCCGGCGTATGGGGCATAGCTGACATTGCATCCATGCTGGCGGGGGGGGGGGTTTCTCCAACTCAAAAGACGTGGATGATGACAGATCAGGCTTATTATTTTAGAAGAGTTCAACAAAACACATTTTTAAACACGTTCCAACGTCCAGGTTGTTGAGGTTATTCCGAGATTTTGTGGAATGTGGATGTCTCTCTGTCCCGCGGCGACAGACGCTGCTGCACGTGCAGCACCGCACGTGCGCTCAGTACTACTGCAGCAGCAGGGGAAGAATTGAAAGTTGTAAATGATTCCATCCATCTTGTTTATTTAAAGATGCAGCACTTCAGCTTCCATGAACACCTCGAGTGTTTTTTATGTACAGGAATTAGAGCTGTCAATGTGAACGCGTTCATATATCCTAATGCAAAGCATCCAACTTCCACCGATTCAGGCTTCTCTGACTTCATCGGGCACGATCCCGCTTCCCACATGGTCACTTACAAAAGAAATGAATACTGAATTGATTCTTCGTACTTTATTCTTGTTGTTTTTCAGGGTTAGATCGCTTTCTCACAAAAGGCAGACTATTTGATACATAATGTCACGGTAACACCAGAACTTCTTCCAGAACACCCAGCGGCCAATCAGAATAGAGTATTCTCCTGGACTGTTCAAAGAGCAGAAACACAATGTTAGTTTCTTATGGCTGAATCTCAGCATCTTTGTTTTCTTGGAGTAAAACTGCAGACATTAAACAGAGCCTCCAGGATTTCACAGCAGATTGTTGTGACTTAAAATGCCTGATTTTGGAAAAGTTGCAACAAAAGTTGCCATGTTTTTATGTTTTGTTAAGCATCTCAAAAAAGTAAATTACGAAATAAACTTCCCATTCTCATATTCCAACTCTTTTTATTGTGACATGTGCATCACCAAACAACATGGTTGTGCTTTCATTGAACATAATAGAAGTGTAACTTCCCCGTGCTCACATTAACCCAAATATTTGTGTATTGATTTAAACATACTTTAGAGAAAAATGACATCAGCTGGAAAAAATATCAACTGTTTTAACGTTGTAAAACGTATCAAAAAAATATTCTTTTAGCTTCGATCTAGCTATTTTGCCTTTTCTTTTCCTTTTTACTGATTCGAAAAATGAACCAAACCATCAGTTTTGTGATCCGTTACATCCCCAGTCCTTGCTGTTCTACGGTGGGCGGTGTGGCTAACATGTCCGTGTTGTTTCTCAGTGGGGGCGTGGCTAATGTTGGTTCTGTGCTGTTTCAGACGTGCATGGGAAAGGATGTAACGCTGCACGTGTCGGCCAGTAACCCTGCCATGTTGCTCTACCAGAAGTTTGGCTTCAAGGCTGAGGAGTATATCCTGGACTTCTATGACAAGTTCTACCCCGTGGACAGCACAGAGTGCCGCCACGCCTTCTTCCTGCGTCTGCGGCGCTGACGCCTGGCTGTCAGCCACTCCTCCAGAACTCTCGTTCCCGTTTGGCTCTTCTGGGTTTGGGTCGTCAATTGAGTTCGGACTTCGGTGTGATTCTGCTGGTTTGGATCATCAGTCTGACCTGCAGAACTGGGGCAGAACTGACTGACTACATTAGCCATGATGACATTTCCTTACACAGAAGGAAATCTGAACTGCTTTAAAGAGAAACTTTACATAGTATTGTGCTCAACAGAAGGTGTTGGGATGGAACCAAACAACATTGTTCTCTCCTTTACAAGCACATTGCTTTGCTCTACTTCTACTTACTTACTTCTACCTTTAACACTTGTTTGTTTTCTTTCGTGTTTGAAATAAAAACTGCGAAGTAGGTAGATTCTAGGTTTGGGGGGAGGGGACCGTTTCTGACACGCCTCCTTTAACACTCGCTTCCTTTACAAAGGAAAACGGTTGTCACGCCATCACAGTGACCAACGCTGAGCATGCCCAGAGCGTCAGACTCCTCCCACTGAATGACCCGGACACTGGAGGACCTCAGGAGGTGGATTCTGTCAGACTGCAAACCCCCAACCCCGCCCTAAAGGTTGGTATAAATCTGTGCTCAGGCGCGACCGTCCCAGTAAGTTGAGTCTAGTTTGAGCTGCCAGCAGGGACGCCATGTCGCCGCAGCCGGAGTTCGCTGCTACATCGTACGGTGTCTGTCCCACAGCGTTCCTCTGCCTCACGCTGGCCTTGCATCTGAAAGCAGGAAGGCATCATTAAACGGGGGGAGCAATCGACTTCACCAAATAAAAGGTCCCAGAACAGGCCCCTCCCACATTGTGGGTGGGGCACTACAAAAATCCAATGAAGCAGAAGAAATGCCAAACACCCAAAAGCAACTCCCCAAACACCTGCAAAGTGTCAGACATTATGAGACTGAAAGGAGGCGGAGCTTCTGAGGAATGAAGACATCAAAAACATCAGAAACCTTCAGCCTATGACTTAAATATCGCTGGACTTCATCCCTCAAAAACCATTCAGTTCATTAAAGAAGCTGATTTTAAATTATGAGGTTCAGCACCATCGCCTGATTAAAAGACTAGAGACTGAAGGTTAGGGGTCACATGGAGGACAGTCTGATGGACGAAAATGATTCAAAGAATGGATTTGGACTGGAGCCGTTTTAGGATAAATAACCGTGTTTGGACCTCAGAAATCTGTACCAATATCTACATTGTTTATCTGGTTTTTAGTAATATTTGTAGTTTCTAATATATTCAAATTAGCTTTATATGCAGATGATAGAATGTTCTGAATAACAGGACTGATTCACAGCAGCTGTTGGAGTGTGGAGATATGTTTATTGAAATCAATAAAGATGAGTTTTAAAATAGTTGCTTGGTAACTGTAACGCAAGATTTGCAAATAAATCAGTAAAAATGTAAAATTAAATACTTTTCTTTAGGTTACGATTGATTAAAAAAAAAAACTTCTCTATAAAGAGGCTGTATTCAGACGGTACACATTAACGAACCAGAGTTTGTTTCCCCCAATAATCCAGATCCAGTCGGAATACACCCAACCGGAACCGCTCTCTGACCCATCTTTCTAGCTCAGGGGTCAGCAACCTGTAACACTCAAAGAGCCGTTTTGACCCGGTTTCCACGGAGAAGACAACCAGGGGAGCCGCAAACACTTTTTGACATCTAGAATGAAGATGTAGCTCTAAATGAACGTTTCCAAAGTCTACCAGCCAAACATTTCTCAAGAAAGATCAATTGTGTCTTTCAAAGTAAAACAGTTTTCCCCCTTTATTTATTCTCTTACAAAAACAAAACACCAATTATAATTGAAAGTGCAGTCTTTTTTCAGGTTTTATAACATTCCAGTATTGTAATGTTTATTTTTAATCAAAGACACTTCTGATCTCTGAACTTTGTTTATGAACATAAACCTTTCTTTAAAGCATCGACTATCTGCAAACACAGCAAAACAATGGGGAAGTATTGACCAATATGAACTGTTTATTGTTTTTTTGTGAATCAATCCTGAAGACAATGTTGGACAAAGCAGTGAAGTCTGTGGGGGAGGCCAACTTTGTCGCCAACAGTCTGGTTTTTTAAGATCATTTTTGAATTAACGGAATATAAAGTTTGAATCTGTGAACTATCCCGACAAGGATTGCAAAGCGCAGGACTTCCGTCATTTCTGCCTGTCTTGCTTTGCCCTGCCCTTGTAATTCCTGGCCAATTGCTGAAGAGATCTCATGGTTTTGTTTGTCTCAGGACTCAGTCTGGACCAACAAACCTCCCGTAAAAGATTTTCAAGAAAGTTTCAAATGAAAGCTGTGATTCTCTACACTTTGGGGACACTCTGTAATAATTGAACAGTTAGGAATATTTTGGCAGAAACTGATCTAGTTTTAGTGTGTATAGATGGCTGGTATGGATATGTACATCTGCCTATGTGTGTATGTAGGGTGGTGTTTTACCCCCCCCATTCTTATGGAATAGGAGTGTGGGACAAAGCAAAGATCAATGTTGATATTGATCAGTCTGAAGGTTGTGCTTATATTAATGAATCATCTCCTCTCAGTTATTTAAACTTGAATTCCCCAAAACTGGCGGTGGGCGGAGTCTGCATTTTCAGAGGAGCTTTAACTCGACCGACTGACTTTCTCAGATGATCCCATCTCGTCCTCCTGGTTCCGAGTTTTGGTGAGAATTCTCTGATCAAACGGCAGCTTGGTGCTGGGGGTCATGCAAACTGCTTCATGTGGATCGGTAGTCTGAACAGAAACTTGGAGAAAGTTCTGCCAAACCACAGAGCCACAGACCCAAACCAGGTGAGCCATACCTGAGCAGGACAGCAGCACACTGCAGCCCCGCAGAGCCCAGAGCTGCAGCTTCATGCAGAGCCGTGTTCTTCATCCTGAGGAAGAGGAGGAGTTTGTCACACGCCCAGCACTTGTGACATCACAAATGCATTCTGGGCATGAATTTGTGCACGTGTCCGTCTGATTGGTTGACGGAGCAGGAGTGAGGGGGCTTTGGGCCCCCTGTGGGTGGGGATTGTGCTTACGGTCCGGACTGTTGGTCCGCATCAGCTCCTCGCTGCAGCAGAACAGGAAGAACGTCAGGATGACCGTTCATCACGGCGACGGCCAGGGGATGTCGGCCATCGCTGCCGCAGCTAGAAGGATCCGCCCCCTGCTTAACAAACAATCCTGCTCAGAGGAGAACGCTGTCAGGTCACACAGTGGAGGCTGCTGATTGGCTCATACTTGATCGAGGAGACGCTGGACTGTACTGATGCGACCTCCACCTGGTCCAAGCTCCTTTAGCAGCTGACTGTCAGGTACCTGCAACCAGATAGCCAATCAGAGCTAAGCTTTCCAGACAGCTGAGTTTATGGGTGTCTCTGTGGGGGGGTCTTACTGCATGGCCACGTTCCGTGTGTAGTTTCAGGTTGAGAACATCTGAGCTCTGCTCGCTTCCTGTCAGACACAAACACCTGTTGATCAGCAGAAACTCTTACAGACTCCCAGTAATCCCTGAGCATCCATCCACGAAGTCTTTTTTCTGGATTCAGGAGATACAAGAAGGATGCAGAGGCCTGCCCCCCCCAGACACATTTTTAGGAGACGGCAGAGAGACAATCCTCAACCACTCGATGAGAGTCCCACGTCAAAACCCTGCCAAAAGGGAACGAGTCCGGAACAAAGACCCCAGCAGAGTCCCGCTCAGTCAGACTTCCTCCTGGACAGGAACCAAGTCTGTCCAAATCCACAAAGCACAAGTGGACCGGATTCCAAGGAGAAAGTTGGTCTGGTGTTCCATGTCCAGAACCATGCTGTTCCTGTCTCTGAGGTTCAACCATCTACCAGATTCTATAAGCAGTTCTCCAGGACAGACCCTACTAGGAAAGCTGGATCACAGATTCTGGTTCCCTTTCTTAGGACAGGTCTCTCCACTTTGCCACTCCAAGGACCCCCCCACCCCCAAGACTCCCACCAAGGTCATCAAGGGGAAAATTGGTGGGGACGTTTATTGCCACGTGCCAAAACACCAGAGAGATGGCCGGAAAAAGGTTAAAGCCATCTGGGTTTGGTCTGTCCCCAAAAAAACAGACTGCCTTATGTGGCCCCACCAGAGACAAAAGCCCCCGACAACAGCCTTGAGAAGGTGTCGATTCAGGGAGGATACCCTTTTGTGTCACTGAAATTCTGGGGTCACTGATGTAGACATTATTCTGGCTTTCAGTAAACAGTTTGTAGCTTTAAAAAGCTTTTTCCAAAGATTTGCATCAAAATGAAACTTTTGTGAGTAATCCTTTCACTCCAGAAACCCGTCTTGTGAAAACTCAACCCCCCCGTGGGTGTGTTGGCTGCTGTTACTGTCAAAGCTGTCTGTAGACCGTTCTGTGACGCTGCTCAGAGTCTCGGTCTGACTTGCTGGTCCAGATCTTCCACCTGCTGGTCTTCCATGTTCTCCTTCAAGCTCTCCCTGAACAAACAAACCTCTCTGAGTAAATGTTTCCTCCACAGTCCAGCCGCTTTGCTTCAAACCCACCTGCTGCTGATTTAGTCCAGCTGACGCAAAGCTGACCGTCAGACTGACTTCAAACTGGTCTTCCTGGATCACTGCAGAAATGATCTGAAGAGCAGGAAGAATGAACAGGCAAACCACAAAATCCCATCCTCTGAGACTAGACACCCTCAGGAATCCACCCCGAAAGAGACAAATGAGCTGCGTACACGACCAAAGCGAGGCTCTCCCAGGAGAGCCCTGAAGGGGGCGTTGTTTTGTGCATAACTTCTCAGATGACCACAAACATGATCCAGTTGCTTTCTCCAGAAACCTGAGAACGAAACCAAAGTCACCAACAACCAGGAAGCTGTAAAACCTAAGAAAACACCATGACCATGTCCCCGCAATGCATGCTAGCTCCTCTCCAGGCCTTACCTCGGCCTGGGCTAATGGCGGTCCATGGAGGCTGGGGGTCTCTGGGGCCCTGCTGTCTGTTGGCTTGGAGCCGTCTCTGCTGCTCCTTTTTTTGCACCCCAGTGAATGATGGGTAATATAGTCCTATGGTCTGCATATGCTTGTCAGCAGTAAGCGGGGTTACCGTCAGACTTGGGGTGGAGTCAGATGAAGGCGTGTATTTCTGTGAAGCTTTAGCTGCAGTCTAAAAACAGACACTCTTCCAGGTGAACTTGTTAGAGGATAGGGAGGAAACTGTGATGTCAGTAGCTGTGTGCCTGACTGGTGGCAGCGCCCCCCAGAGGCTGGGGGGTGTTACAACAGGAAATGGATCTTTAGGGTTCATCAGGAGGGATGACGAGCATGACCCACCACACATCTGGCTGCATGAGTGTCATAACACTACATTTCCCACAATGCCTCATTCTACACACAAGCCAAGTAGAGCTGCTGAAAGCAGGGCGCAGAGTAATCTGCTCGTTGGTGTTTGCAGGTAAGAAACTCTGCTGTTGACCTCTGGATTCACCTGCCTTCTCCTTTCTTCTACAGTTGAACTTTTTGTGTGTTTTTGCTCATCTGTCTTCTATTGTTCACCTGTTTTGTTTCATGTATGCTCTGCTGATATGTGACCAGGTCGACCCTGAGATCTTTGCTTAGAGGCAGCTGAAATGTGGAGGAGCAGAGCTCACCTCAGAGCCGCAGCTGTTGCAGAATCTTGCATCACTGGGATTCTCACGCTTACATCTGGAGCAGGTAATCGTCCTGCAGAGGGCTCCAAGAGCCCCGCCCCCCACCTGAAACACAAGCGTGGTCAATAAAAAAAGAAAGAAAGAAAAGGACGCAAAGTCCTGAAGTCAGAGCACACCTGAGAAGGTCTGGATGAGAGGAAGCTCTCACAGGTCAAACATCTGCTGGTGTCAGGAGGGTTCCCACTCCCACAGGAGATGCAGAACAGCTGCTGTTGCACAACAGCGCACACTCAGAATCTGCAGAACTCACTGAGATCCACGTGCACGCAAACATACCTGAAGTGCACGGCTGAAGTGGATTGGCTCCTCGCAAACCAAACACATGTGTGCGTTCACAGGAAGTGGAGAGTTACAGCAAACACACTGCAGCTGAACACAAACTCTGTTAGCGCTCACCTGGACAGCAGCTGGAGCAGGTGAGTGCGGTACCTGTTCAGGTTCAGCAGGGGGCAATCTCTGACCAGGAGGGGGAGGAACTGTGGCTCCACAGTAAGCACAGAACCGGGACAGCGGGTCTGATGGACCAAACCAGAGACACTGAGCACACCTGCATGGATGAGAGGGCGGAGCCTGTAAGAACACCTGCAGCCTGAATGATGAAGTCTGAGGAGAAGTGGGCACGTCTTGGATGATTGTACCGCAGGTCTGTCTCTGCTCCGGACCGGTCCAAGCTCAGCTTGTCCCGCAAAACCGTCACATGACCCACTTTGTTTACTGCAGACTGGGACCCCCAGGGAAAGCAGGCGGGGGCCTTTGATCGCTGGAGTTCTGAAGGAGAACGATGGGATGACATCATCACTGAGACTAAAGGATGTTTTCCTGTTCTTCATCTTCAAAAGAAGATTCCAGAAAAACAGTGATGTTGCTTTCTGTTTACGTTTGCTCTTTTTTTTCTTTTCTTAAGCACAAAGGGACGATTAAAGTTGATTGAATCAAATTTATTGAAAGTACCAGTGATACAGGTGAGTACAGGTGAGGACAGATCAGTACAGGTGAGGACAGCTGACTACAAATGAGTACAGGTGAGGACAGGTGAATATACGTCAAGCTTTGTGAACAGACCTGAAGCTCGTGGAGAACCTCCAAAGTTCTCTGAGGAACAGGTTCCAACAGGCAGATTCTGAAACAACAGAAAGGTAAGGTAGTAAAAGCCTGAAGTCATACCCAGGGCTTATGGGAAATGGAGTCTGCCTTCAGGTGAGCAGTTGACGACCTCATAGAGGTCCTTTGGTTCTCTGTCCTCCGCCTGATCCACCACGAAGTCCTTGGTGACCACAGAGCTCTGTCGGCCGTCGCTGCACACACAGCCGGACTTCATCAGACCGATCATGATGGAGGTCACAGGTGTTAAAACCTCATTGCTTCTTTGTCCACTCCTCCTGCAGGTGAGGCCTACCTGGTGACAGCTACAGCTTTGACAGAGACCCGGCCAGCAGGAAGTAGGATGGGTTTGCTGTACTTCCTGCTGTTCTTCGCCAACCCGCCCCGTCCGTCCAGTGGCTTTGATCCATCCAGAGTGAAGAAGATGAACACACCCGTTGTATCTACACACACCAATACTTGCTTAATGAATTTTGTTACCACGGCAACGCCCAGAGTCAGCTGGGGTTCCTGGACAGGTGTGGGTGTACCTGACTGTATGGACACGGGGGTGCGGGAGTCCATCTGGATTTTGCCACCGGAGGTCTTCACATGGATGATGGGGATGATGAGTGGAGCTGACACCGCCCCTGCTGCCATGGCAACAGCGTTTACTAGAAGCAGAGCAGGAACTCTGGGATCGGACTTTGGGCAAACATGTGAGGTCTTTGGTCACTCACAAACGGTCTTTACTTCCTCCTCATACTTTTACAACAGCTTTCATGAACGCACATGTACACTGAACAAGAGGGGAGGGGCTTCTTCTGTCAACTGCTTATGCCACCTAGTGTTGAGCATATTCCACAACTTATAATCACCACATGCTTTTACCGAGGCATCTGATTGGTCAGTTTATAACTTGGATAACTTGCAATAAAGAAAAAATATCTTTTAAAAAATTTGGATTGGAAAACAAGTGTTAAGAAAAAAGTATCGGAGTAAGAATGATTCTTCTGACCAATAGCATGACTGAGTAAGAGCTGTTTCTCTCTCTGTAGAAGTCTGGGGTTTTGGCTTCTTGGAGCCAGCAGGTACTTCCTGTTTGGTACGCCAGGGGGCGGGGTTGAGGTGTCCAGTACAGTCCACTTGTGTCGGAGTTGGTCAGTGCTGCTCGAGGCGTCGATCTCGCCATCACTGCTCTATGCGCGTGACGTTTGCGTAGACGTACGAACGCAGCTTCAAACCCGCAGCTACCGGACGCTTTCCTTACCTGCGAGGACCCGCGGGTCGATCCTGCTCCAGCGGCTGAGTTTCAACCGCCGTCACCATGGCAACGAGCTCTGCCGCCAGAGCTGCTCGTTTTATTTAGACCCGCGCCCCTGACGCAAGCGGTGGGCGGAGATAACGACAGTTTGCTACGCCCGCCCCTCCACCGGGATACGCCGTAGTTCCTCCCAAGATCCCCAAAAAGAGGTTATTGACCGTTTATGTCCTGGCTGGGGGACCTTTCTGTGTGGAGTTTGCATGTTCTCCCCGTGCATGCGTGGGTTTTCTCCGGGTACTCCGGCTTCCTCCCACCGTCTAAAAACATGCTTCATAGGTTAATTGGTTACTCTAAATTGTCCGTAGGTGTGAATGTGAGTGTGCATGGGTGTGTGATTGTGGCCCTGCGACAGACTGGCGACCAGTCCAGGGGTGTACCCTGCCTTCGCCCATGAGTAGCTGGGTTAGGCTCCAGCAACCCCGTGACCCCGAAAGGGATTAAGCGGATTGGAAAATGATGAATGGAAAAATAGCTCCATGACGCTAGCAGGCTAAAAACATTAGCTGCAAGCTC
>BSAI01000119.1:0-25850 GCA_036245035.1 Adrianichthys oophorus | reverse complement strand
CTCTGGCAGACAGGCAGCCAGTGTAAAGACCTCAGAACTGGACTGATGTGGTTCTACTTTTGTGGTTCCAGTGAGAACACGATCAGCTGAGTTCTGAATAAGCTGTAGTTTCCTGATTGATTTTTTTGGTCGTCCTGTGAAAACACTGTTACAGTAGTCAAGTCGACTAAAGATGAAAACATGAACTAGTTTTTCCAGGTCCTGCTTGGACATCAGATCTTTAATCCTTGAAATATTTTGAGATGATAGTAGGCTGATTTTGTCACTGCCTTAATGTGTTTATCAAATAGTAGGTCTGTATCCATCACTACACCCAAATTTCTGGTCTGGTTGGTGGTGTTAAGATGAATAGATTGAAGCTCTGTAGTGACGTCCAACTGTTTCTCTTTAGCCACAAAGACAATAACCTCAGTTTGGTTTTTGTTTAATTGAAGTAAGTTGTGACACATCCAGTCATGAATGTCCTCAATGCATTTACCAGGAGCCTGTACAGGGCCTCGGTCTCCTGGTGTCATTGTAATAAATATCTGTGTCATCTGCATAGCTATGGTAACTCCATTGTGGTTTCCTTCTTTTACACAGATCCGAGTGCTGACACACAAAGTAAACATAACGGGTAAACTGGAGTTAGAATTCTGGGAGTTTGGGCTCAAACCTCATGATTCTATTTTTGTTCTGAAAATGTATGAAGTGTGTTTTTAAAACTCAAAAGCTGTGTTTTTATACTAAAAATGATCCAGCAGGTTGGTAGCTCTGATATTTGAAGAACAGAACTTCTACAGCTCGGTTTCAGATAGAATTACTTTCAAAAGCATTTGCTCCTCAGCATCTCAGCAGAAATCCTGACCTCTGACGACACTACAGCTCCCAGAATGCACTGCAGGAGAGATAAAACCTGCACATCAACTGGAGACTTGCAGAAGTAACCCCTAGCAAAACAGGAAGTCTGTAACTGTTCTTTCAAATAAGAAGTCACTCGAGGCGATGAGATGTTTTCAGTGAGAAGTTCTTGATCCGACTCTACACAGGTGATACATCATCTTCACCACAAATGGTTTCGGGAATGATTTTTCAGCTTTTTTTTGCACTTCTATGTGTTTCTAAACAAAAATGTAAAAATGTTTAAAAAGACACCAAATTTTAATGTAACTGGAACAGACTAAAAGCTCTTTAAGAATTCGATTCTTCAGCATCTTTAGGGATTTTATGGTTTCTCTCATGTTGTGTACCCCTTCAAATCCTTGTTAGCAGCATTTGGACATGTCTATCGTTTATTAACTTCTTCACTAAACACGTTCATCTGTCGTTTTTTTTTTTTTTTTTTTTTTTGCATCAACGGCAGCTCATGTCTTTTATTTTGAAGGTCAGGGCCGGAAGTGGCCCTGTCAGCGTCTTCTCTCGCTCGGTGATCCCGGGCTCCCGTTAATTCCCTCTTTGCTTTGTCGCCTTTACGGTCTTCGGGCTGGTGTGTGGCGGGAAGCGCGCGGCTCTGTCAGTGACGGACGGGGTTCTTTCGAACCTCGGGGGCAGATGGCGCAGTAATCTCCGGGTTCGAGCCTGAGACGGAGGATACGGCGGAGGAATTTTCTGTGATTTCAGACTGCGGAGCGGCACTGGTCCGACTGCCTACTGCCATAAGAACAAAACCGAGCCCGAACACCAGTGTTTCCGGCTTGGGCTGGCTTATCCACTCATGAGCTTCCGGGCGGAGCCGAACCGCCGGGGGCGCCACGGTTCTAACTGTGGTTCTGCTCCGTGGTTCTTCAAGGAAACTTGAATCAGATTGGTCCGATTATATGACCCAGTGTGAGTTCAGTTCTGACCCAGATGACCCTGTAATCCGGACCGTTTCTGCTGAAATAGCATCAACATTCTAGTGGGATTCTGTGGGTTCCAATTACAAACAGAACTTCAGAGAACCTGCAGTTTTATGGTTTCAAACTAAAACTGTTTTATAAATGAAATTACTTTAATTTGGAACCAGAACCTTTTCTAAACCTCATTGGTCCAAATGGTCCCTTTGACCCGGGAGGATGGTTTTTTTTATCCAACTGCAGCAGGAGACCCTTGGGTTTGTGGGACTTTATGACATCACCACGTTTTCTGACTGTGGAATCATGGGAGGTGAAGCTGGTAGTTTTGATGAAGGGACTTCAGTGATGGAGTGCAGCTCCTGCTGAGCACGCTCAGAACTCTCACACTGGTATTAGTCTTCTGTTTGTGAGTCTGAGCCACCATGACAGATAAAACGGCGCCGCGGTGTCAGCTGAGGCTGGAGTGGATCTACGGGTACCGCGGCCATCAGTGTCGGAACAACCTGTTCTACACGGCGGGGAAGGAGCTGGTCTACTTTGTGGCTGGGGTGGGGGTAGTCTTCAACACCCGAGAACACACTCAGAAGTTTTACCTGGGACACAATGATGACATCATCAGGTAAGGGGTGTGGCTTTACATGACTAAAAATTGTAGCCCCTCAGGAAGGAGTTCAGGCCAGAAGAGGGCAGCACTTGAGCTCCAACTTTTACTTAAATGTTTTTTTTTGCTAGAATAAGGTCCTTCAGGCAGTATGAGACCAAAGTAACCCCCTGGTCATTTGACCTTCATGCTCGATGGATCAGAGGAAGGGTTTCCTTTTTTACAGCAGTTTCTACCTTCCATCAGCATTTGAAGCTGCAGACGGATCTGCTGATCCCTGCAGAACCGGAACCAGTGCTCACTGCTGTTCTGTGAGTGACGCCTGCTGCTGAGCTCGGCGCCCTTTGTGTCCATGTCACCGACGTGAACTCATCACTCGGACTGACCTCACCGGAGCAGCTGCCAACAGACATGCGATTGGCAGCCTGCAGGGGGCAGTGATGACCTCCTATGTGTGTCCATTAGAACATGGACTACCATTCCAAACTCCTTCAGCTCTTCTTTCCTCCGAAGTGGACTTCCATTTCCACAACACATTGGTCTGTAAAAACAGTCAACAGGAACAAGCAAGGTCAAGGTCCGGGTCCCAGACCAGTCAGAGAACTAAACCAGGGAGTCCCTCAGCTTCAGTGCAGACTCTATAGAAACCACACCAGTTCTGAATGGGATAATTCTTTATCATTCTGGTTAGAGGTAACCAGGTAACAGTGGCTGTGGTCTTATAATCAAACGGCACCATGCTCTGTGTGTGTTCTGGTGTTTATCATCTTGTAAAGACTTGACTTGGTTTCTTCACCATTCCAGCAGGGACTCCTGGTTTTGGAGACAAGCTGTCATAATGAAGCCAAATATTAAGGGTTCTGTGACTCTGTTGCTGATAACTGGACTCGAACCCTCAGACAGGCTACCAGGCTGTGAGCATGCTCAGTACTGCCTGCATGAGTCTTAGACCGTTTCTGTCCGTCCATCTTTCAGCCTGGCGATCCATCCGGATAAGATCCAGGTGGCAACAGGTCAGGTGGGAAAGGACCCATACATCTGTGTGTGGGACACTTACGCCATGGTGACAGTGTCCATCCTCAGGGACGTTCACACCCATGGAGTCGCCTGTCTGACCTTTGACTCGGATGGCCAGGTGAGACCAAGGTCCTTGCATTCACAGCTTCTAAGATGACCATGTTATCTGAGGTTGTCATCATCCAGTGAAGTGATTTCACAGACATCGATGTGTCACACAAAGGGTTAGCATCTTTCAAAATCCATTAAAACGGCTGGATTTTTCCTTTATGTAACAACTAAAGAGGCAAAGAAATAAAATAATATGTCAAACCAAAACTCTTCAGCTATGAGCAGACATAACCTATGAAAGTACTGTTGTCACTGTCAAACGAGCATCAATGGTGACGGACTGTCTATCTAATGAAAAGAAGCAAGAAGTTGAAAATTTGGGGTTGCAGGTTCTTCTATTGTAAGAGAATGGCAGATAATGGTAATGAAGTACCTAATACTAACTCCTCTTTGTTACCCAGTTAGCCAATTGAAACCAGGGAAAAGAAACAGTGCCAAACTAACAACTAGAGTGTGGCGTAAGGACACTGTACAACAATATCCATTCTCCTAATAAATGCATGCAACTTCCATTAGCCTTACCAATACTTCACAATAAACTCACGCATGACAATGGTACATTCATTTTTTTGACAACCCTTGATGTGGCCTTACGAGCCTCAAGAGAACTGCAAGACACACCTGTGCTCCCCTTAAGATGCAGTTGTTCCTCTCTACAACCCTCCATGGACCAGAACAACCCAAAAACATGCAGTGCTGGGTCAATCAAGTCGACCCATACTACCCCTGTATGAGTCAACCCCTGTACAATCAAACCCCCTCACGAGTCAACCTCTGTACAAGTCATTCCCTGTACTGGTCAACGCCCGTATGGGCCAACCCCTGTCATCCTGTTCCTGTGACGTAATTTCCGGGTGAGTGTAACCAGTGGTGGTCAGTGTCTTTGTTACTCCTGTCATTTGAGCGCCCGTTTTGCTAATATATAACTTAGTGTTATCTGGTTTTGTATTCAAACACTATAAGTATCTCCTTTAGCATTCTAGTGAGAAACTACTGTGTTAACCACTGCTGTCTAAGCAGTCTGTGACATAGTTACTTTCCCTTGGCCAAACACCGCTAGCCTTTTTAGAGTAGACCATAGCTCTATGAAGAAGCTACACAGACCAGCTGTGTCTTGAGACTCCTATAGCTTGCATGAACGGGGCATAGGAAACTTTAGACACGTTGGTGATACGTTAGAGGGAGTTCTTGTGACGTCTCGCCCATTTTGCTTATATCTAACTTAGTGTTATCTGGTTGTTTTTCAAACATTCTAAGTATCTTCTCTAGCATTTTAGTGAGTAACTACTGTGTTATCCATTGCTGTCTAAGCAGTCTGCGACATAGTTTCTTCCCCTTAGCCAAACACCGCTAGCCTTTGCTAAACGCTAGCATGGCCTCCGCCTCGTCTGCTTTCACTCCCCTGTCCTGCTCCATGTGCCATATATTCAGTGAAGATCCTGCCTCATTCAGTGATGATAGTGGCAGATGTGTTAAGTGTTGCATTATTTTAGACTTGGAGGCCAGGCTAGAGCAGTTAGAAGTGCGGCTCTGCATTGCGGATGCTAAGCCTGTTAGCCAGATTATTACTCACAGTGCAGCTCGCAATACTGGAACTAAACTGCCAAACACTCCTGTCCCTTGCAGGCAGCAACCGGGGAAAACTCAGGATGGGTTTTGCACCCGTGGGAAGGAAGCATAGGGCTCAATGTAAAAACTTAGAGCTACCGAAGCTCCCGTTACATATACATTTTCTCCCCTCACAACAAGCCAGATGAACCGTCAACTCTAGTTATCGGCTCCTCTGAAGTTAGACGTGAAACTCCCCACAGCTAGAGTCAGGTGTTATCCGGGAGCCCAGAATAAGTCCAGGTTCCGTCGAGTCGTGATTCACACAGGCGGTAATGATGCCAGACGGAGACAATCAGAGGTCCTTAAATTAAGCGTTGAACCTGTGTGTAAACTTGCTAAATCGATGTCAGACACTGTTATTTTCTCTGGTCCCCTCCCGAACCTAGTCAGTGATGAAATGTACAGCTGCTTTTCATCATTTAACCGCTGGTTAGCCAAATGGTGCCCAGAAAAAGATATTGGCTTTGTTGACAACTGGAGCGCGTTTTGGGGAAAGCCCTGTCTCATGCGGAGAGATGGCATCATCATGGCACCATGCGACTGTGGACGGCACTACTCTTCTTTCTAAGAACATTTCTGCTAGCATTAGTCGTGCACAGAGCAGCAGTTTAAAACTCTGCTGGTAGCGGGAGAGATTCCTGATTTCCGGTGGATCGTCTGTGTTCCTGTCTTTGGCTGTAACCTCACCTCTGGCTCTTCCCGCATCCCCAGCTGTTCCACAACTCCACCTGGATGAAGCCCATCTGTTACACTATTCAAACATGTTGTTGTTTATTTAAACATTTTGCTGTTATTTTAACTTGTAACTGTTTATCTAGACACATACTTGTCATTCAACCATGTCCATGAAGATCCCTCCTCCATATGGGCAACCCTGAGGTTTCTTCTCTTTTTTCCCCAGAATAGGTTTTTAATGAGTTTTTCCTTGTTTGTTTGTTCAGCTTAGTCTGTTTAACAACTAGCTATTGTTTACATTTTTATGATTGACTTTATGTTCTTTGAAAATACCGGTGTAAGCCCAATCAGATGGCTATGGTTGTGATATTGGGCTATATAAATAAAATTAAATTGAAATTGAATTGTACGGGTCATTCCCTGTACTGGTCACTCCTTATACTGGTTATTCTCCATAAGTGGACAATCCCTATACGGGTCAACGCCCTGCACGTGTCCAAATCCTAAACGGAGGATTTACTCCAGGAGCTTGACTCATACTTAGGGGAAACCTACGTATGAGTCAACCCACATATGGGTTAACTTCTGTACGGCTCATTCCTTGTACTGGTCAACCTCCCGTACTGGCCGACCCCGTATGGTTCAACTTGATGCACGGTTCAACCCACGGACGGGTGGACCCATGTATGGGTCAATCTCCATTTGGTTCGACCCCCATACGGGTCAACATCTATATGGGTCAACCCTGTGTGGGTAAACCCTCAAATGGGTAAACTCATGTATGGGTCAACCCCTGTATTGGCCGAACCCTGTACAGATCCAAATCCCTCCAGACCACTGTATGGGTACACCCTCGAATGAGTCAACCTGCATATGGGTCAACCCCTTTATGGGCCCATGTGACTATAGTTCTAATGAGTGTTATACATTTTAGACAGAAATCCTTATTGGTTTCTCTAACTGGACAAAAGCACTGATTTTTAACTAGGGAATCTGTTCACCTTCAGACAAAATGAAACCCTGAGAGCTTTGTGTCTGTTCCCACAGCGGTTGGCCTCAATCGGTTTGGATGCTAAGAACACAATCTGTATTTGGGACTGGAGGAGGGGGCGAGTCCTTGCCACAACAACCGGACATTCAGACAGAGTAGGTCTTTGCTGTAAACTTGCTTTTCGCTCAGGGAGAGCATCCTCACCTGTGTCTCCGCTTGTAGATCTTTGATGTTTGCTGGGATCCGCTTCAGTCCAGCCGGCTCATCAGCTGCGGTGTCAAGCATATAAAGGTAAGCCACGCCCACAGAGCCAAATAAAAGGGGCGGGGTCAGTGAGAGTCTGCTACTGAGACACGAGTACATGTTTTCATGTAGATGTTTTGCTGATATTTGGACATAGGTGACACAGTAGCTGTTCATGATCTGACATGAAACATTCCTATCTCATTGCTCCTAAAGACACAGCAGTCTTCTACTTCAGGGTTTCATGAAGCTTCATAAGATGTTAAAGTGGTGCTATTGATCCCTGCAGTTCTGGACTCTGTGCGGGAATGCTTTGACCCCAAAGCGAGGTATTTTTGGAAAAACGGGGGATCTGCAGACCATCCTATGTGTATCTGCAGCCAAAGATGAGCTGACGTACTCTGGAGCGCTGAATGGAGATGTTTACGTCTGGAAGGGAGTCACTCTAATTAGGAGCATCCAGGCCGCTCATGGGGTACAAACAAAACTCGACTAACACATGCTAACACTCAGAAGATGATGAAAGTGGAGATGTGTATTTCTCAATCCAAACCCCTCCCTCTTTTTCACTGAAATAACCCTCATGTAAAGGAGTTCTGGGTAACTATGGGTCTGACCTGATGGGGGCTTTGCTGTTCCCGCAGGCAGGAATCTTTAGCATGCACGCTTGTGAGGAGGGGTTCGCCACCGGAGGGCGCGACGGCTGCATACGGCTGTGGGACGTTGACTTCAAACCCATCACCAAGATTGACTTAAGGGAAACTGAGCAGGGCTACAAAGGTATGAAATTGTTTTAGCCCCACCTCTTCCTGGCCCTCTCAGAGACAACAAGCTGTGTTGCATAGTGCCCTGATGCTACAATACATGGAGCCCCCTGCATCAAATTTCTGAAGGTACGGCGGCAGCCATATTTCATCTGCAGCTGGTCTCCGTTAAGGTTTGTCGATCCGAAGTGTTTGCTGGAAAGCAGACCGCATTCTGGCTGGGACTCAAGACAGCGAGATCTTTGAGGTGATGGTTCGTGATCGGGATAAACCAGTTCTTCTGATGCAGGCCCACAGTGAGGGCGAGCTGTGGGCGCTAGCTCTGCACCCCAAGCAGCCTGTCGCTGTCACGGGGAGTGACGACCGCTCAGTTAGGTCAGTGGGACCCAAAAGCACCAACAGACTATCTGTTCTTTACCTGTGACTCACCTGTCAGTCTCTCGTCTGTCTCAGACTTTGGAGTCTCCTTGACCACACCTTGCTGGCACGCTGTAACATGGAGGAGTCCGTTCGAAGTGTTTGCTTTAACAATGACGGGTCTCAGTTGGCTCTGGGCATGAAGGACGGGTCATTTACGGTGCTGCGAGTCAGGTGATCCTTTCCTCTGTTATCACTGTGGTTTAGCCCCTTACCTGTGATGTCAGAGGCCGGTTATAAAGCAGCTAACCGAATGGAAATGCTAAATAAATCAAAACTGGTTTCATAAAGACAAACCACTCCTTGTATGAGTTTATTGCCATGGTAACTGTCTGTGAATTTCACCAGATACACAACACAAGGACACAGGATACAGAGAGAGGAGCTGTGGTTTGGATGAGGAAGTCTGGAAGGCAGTAGTGACATGTTCTGTAGGTGGGACAGAGGAGTTCAAGGTGGAGGTGGGACTGTATGAAGGCTGAGCTTTGAGCTCCTTTGTTTCCAAGGTGACAGACAAACTGAAGGATGTGGTTAGACAGGAACCTCTGAGGACCATGATGTTTGCAGATGACATTGTAATCTGTAGAGAGAGCACAGAGTAGGTGTAGGAACATCTAGAGAAGTGGAGTAACATCTACAGAGGTTGAGGAACACCTAGAGGAGGAATATCTAATGAGGTGTAGCAATATCTTGGAAGGTGGAGGAACATCTAGAGAAGTGGAGTTGTGCTGTAGAGAACAGAGGATTGAAGGAAGACAGAGTATCTTTGTGTAAATGAGAGGAACTAAAGGAAAAACAGTGAGGTTAGAAGGAGCAGAGAAGTGCTAAAGTTCTCTTTGTGAGTGACCAGAATGGATCAGGAATTAATCCATCAGAGAAACGGATCATGGTAGATTTTCTGGAGATAAATGTTGGGAAGCAAACTGAGATGGTTTGGACACGTTGAGAGGAGAATTGGGGATGATGTTGCTAAAAGAATGCTAAGGTTGGAACTACCACAAAAGAGGAGGCTTATAGATGAAAGAGAACATGAAGGAGATTGATTTGATGGAGGAGGATGGTGAGGAGGTTAGATTGGATGATCCACAGCAGCGCCTCTAAAAGGGAGCAGCTGAAAGCCAAAGAAGAAGACTTTTTGAGCTGTAACTTTGAGAACTTGCAGTCTGTTTGACGTCTCTGTTTTGGATATACAAAGAGAAGCTTTTGATTCCTCCTCTGCAGGGACATGACGGAGGTTGTCCATGTCAAGGACAGGAAGGAAGTGATCCACGAGCTCAAGTTTTCTCCGGACAGTTCCTTCTTGGCGGTAGGATCTAATGATGGATTGGTGGATGTGTACGCTGTCTCCCAGCGTTACAAGAAGGTGGGGGAGTGTCGTTCCAGCTCCTTTATAACCCACCTGGACTGGTCTGTTGACAGTCGCTTTCTGCAGACCAATGACGGTGCTGGAGAGCGACTCTTCTTCAGAATGCCAGGTACTCATCTTCTGTTTTCCTGTGGTTCCTTTTACTGTGCAAAGTTAATCCAAACAGCTTCCTGCCGAGTCTTCTGGGACTCACTTGGTCTGGGTTTCTGTGCTTAAGAATAGATTTGTTCAGATTCTGTAAACTCAGGATCTGCTTGTCATGACTAAGTTTTGGGAGTCTTCTTGTTCCTCTGCAGCAGGAAAACTGGTTCCTAAAGAGGAGGCAAAAGGAATCCACTGGATGACCTGGACAGGGGTTATTGGACCTGAGGTGAATGGAATCTGGCCCAAATATTCTAGTGCCACTAATGTGAACTCTGTGGATGCCAACTACAGCAATGCGGTGTTGGTGACCGGGGATGAACTTGGCTTCATCAAACTCTTCAGGTTCCCCTGCTTGAAGAAAGGTCTGTGTGTTCCTCTGTTCCTCAAAGACCTTCTTGGTAACCAAGAATCTAAATATCCGAGAGTACAAGCCCAAGTTCTTGAGTCTCACTGATTTTTAGCTTAGTACCCATTAGGGTCCAGGTACTGATGGTTCCTGACTTGGAATTGCACAACTGCTCATTGTTGTTCTTCTGAACCAGGGGCCAAATTTAAGAAGTATATTGGCCACTCTGCCCATGTGACCAATGTTCGTTGGTCCAATGACCTGCAGTGGGTCATTTCCACTGGGGGGGCCGACCACGCAGTCTTCCAGTGGAGATTCCTTCCTGAGGGAGTCATGAACGGCATTTTAGAACCTCTCCTTCAAGGTAAAATCTTTTTTTTTTTAATTAATTTGTCCTGTCCAACAGTTGACCAAACAGATCAGAGCTGAAGGCTTCTTGTGTTGGACAGATTTTACTGTTAAAATAAGGGGTTAATATATTTGTATAAACCCTTTTTTTTTTAGGCCAAACTTTATTTATATTGATTTTGTTTGTAATATTTTCTTTGTTGGACCGGATGGAAAGAAGAGAGATGGATGTTAGAGATGGACAGAGATGTTTGTTCAGCTTAGTCTGTTTAACAACCAGCTATTGTTTACCTTTACATGTTTGACTTTTTGACTTTTTGTTTCTTGCAAAATACCAATGTCAGTCCAATGAGATGGTTATGGCTGTGATATTGGGCTATATAAATAATAGTGAATTGAATAGATGGAGGAATCATAATGCAACAAGTTGCTGGAGGGATTGAAAGAGGAGGAGGACTATCACTGATGTCAGGTTAAATGTTAGTCTAAAGGGGAGGGGCCTGTCCAAACGCTTAAATTTTACAAACATACCTGTTGACTCTCAATTTCTTCGCATACAGACATGCCAATATATACACAATACAGCTACACCTCACATGCACACACTCCTGCATATAAACACACACATGTAAAGCATTTCATTCTGTCACGCATACATTTATGTAAAGATGAGCTGACACCTGTGTCCAGGTGATTGTTGATGTCCTACTAAGGTTGATGATGGAATGTAAAAAGAGGGAGAGTGCCCGGTCATCCCCTCACCAAGACCCCAGCCGAAGCAGCAGTGTCAGCCAGGGCCCTCCTGACGCCTGCCCGGGATAGCACATAGAAAAAAAACATCATCCAGGCAATCCTCTCGGCCTTCCAGACTTGGGCTAGCAGGACCGTCACATAGGGTCCCCAACACCAGAGAGCGAGGGGCACAAGAGCATGGAGAGTGCAAGCTCCAGCCTAGCCAGAAGAATAGCCCCCTTCCCCTAGCGCTCTAGCGTGCCCAGCACGTGGCCCCACCCCCAGAGAACCCTCCTCCCCCAGCCCCAGACGAGCAGCACATAGCTACATGGTAGTTCTGAGCATACCCCCACCCTACCCCAGGCACAAGCCAGTGTCCCTCAAGGGACCTACCCCATGCTCCAGGCAACCACCCACCCCGTGGGAGGTCTAGGAGAGAGTGAGGCAGGGGCCACCAATCGTTGCCAAAGGGGGAGGATGTCCAAGAGATGAGAGGGCCTCCGAAGAGCATTGTAAGCATATGCCGACCAGGCTCACCCATTGCTGGAGTTGAATTTTGTAGAGGTCCAGCACCACGGGGACACGGACACTCCCAGGCTCAGGTGGATTTGAGCCAGATAACTCAGGGATCCATCTCCCTGCATGGAGAGAGGGCCGCAGGGCCCATGAAGCAATCATCAAAGTGACACGGCCACCATTGCTGAGGATCCGGTTCCCCTCACCAGGGATGGGATATGGAACAGAAGAACAGAAGTCCCACAATCCTTGTGTAATGTGTGTGTGTGTGTTAGAATATATACTGTTGTGGGACAAAGAGTGTGTGTAATAAAGTATTCAGTTAAAATTGCCAGGTAGGGCACTGGGAGGACACCTCTCTAGCTTGTTGGCAGTGATGTCCAAACATCCCCCTATTAAGGGTCCTATATGTCTATGGTGCACTTAAAATTGAAAGGGGAGGTGCCCGAATACATGCGGCAACCAATCCGGTACCGATCTCCCAGGCCCCCACCCCACACAAAGAGAGAGGAGCCAAGAAAGAGCCAGTGCCAGGGACAAGCACAGGGCCCTGTCCTCAAGCGCCTTCCTTGCGAGAGCTCTGGTCAGACATTGACAGGACTGAGGCAACCCAACCAGTCCGGACAACCCATGACTGCCTCTTTGCGGACCCTCAGCCAGATCCACAAGGTCCGCTGCCTATAGTGGACTCCCCTCCCTTATACAGCCTCGCTCCATTATGTGGCCAACATACACACCAGCCTGCCCCCCAGATCCCGCGGCCATGGTAGGTGTCACCAGTGCAACCCCGGGCCTCAAGAAGATTGCTCCACCCTGTCCTAGGGACAGAAAAGGAATGATCCCAGCCCCAGGTGCGGATGACCAGCCTATCCGGTGCAGATGGTGCATCCCCAGGCAGGCCCAGCACCAGCCCCTTAGTTTGACAGAAAAAAGATTCTGGTAGTGGTAGTGGAAGAGATTGAAACACAAGAATTTTGGCAATATAGCCATTTTAATTAAGCTGATTCGGCCAATCAACAATATAGACAATTTGGTCAATTTTCCAAGTGAATCACGTAATTCACTCATCAGTGAGTCATAGTTTACTTGATTAAATACATTTGTTTGAGGAGTCATTTTAATTCCAAGGTAGGTAAACCCATGCCTTAAATTGAAAAATGGTGTATCCATAACTGGGTGGGCTCTCTCTTCTTTATTCAGAAACAATGGGGCAGCCATGGTGCAGCAGTAGGGTGGTCGTCCTCTGATTAAAAGATTGCAGGTTCAATTCACGCCTTGCCAGCCCATGTGTCGAAGTGTCCTTGGGGAAGACACTGAACCCCACATTGCCTCTGATGGAAGGTTGGCGCCAGTGTTCGGCAGCTGAGCCACCATTAGCGTGTGAATGGGTCTGTGAATGTAAAGTGCTTTGGGCCTTCAATGAAGGTAGAAAATTAAAATAATGCAATGGCAGATGGCAAGTGATGTAATGAAGATTGCAGGTGGGGGGAGTGGGGGTGGGAGAAGGATGCAGACCCGGGTTAGGGTAGGGGAGACAGGAAGGGGGCGAGGGTGTAAGAGGCGGATGAAGAGTGAGTAGGAGCGAGTAGATCCAGTGTGGTAAACTTCATTTCAGTAGGTAGGTAGAGGAGCAGTAAGTAAAATAATCTCTGATCTAACTAGTCTGACAATAATCCTGTCCAAAGATGAATGTTTTCAGTCTAACTTTGAATGTAGAAACTGTGTCAGCCTCTCTTACATGAGCTGGGAGTTGATTCCATAAAACAGGAGCTTGGTGGATAAAGGCTCTACCTCTAACTGTACTTTTAGAGATTCTAGGAACCACAAGCAGTCCTGCATTTTGTGAGTGAAGTGTTCTGTTTGGTTGGTAAGGCACTATGAGATCTTTAATATAGGAAGGGGCCATACCATTCAAGGCCTTAAAGGTTAGCAGGAGGATTTTGAACTTGATTCTAGATTGAACTGGGAGCCAGTGAAGTGAAGCTAACACAGGAGTAATGTGTTCTCTTCTGCTGGTTCCTGCTAACAATCTAGCTGCTACATTTTGAACAAGCTGAAGACTTTTTAAAGAACTTTTGGGACACGCTGCTAGCAAAGAGTTACAGTAATCCAGCCTAGACGTAACAAATGCATGGATGAGTTTTTCAGCATCGCTTCTAGATAATATGTTTGTGATTCTAGATATATTGCGTAGGTGAAAAAATGCAGTTTTACAAGCCTGTGATATGTGAGCCTTAAATGATAAATAATGGTCAAATAAAACCCCCAGGTTTCTAACTGTGGGATTGTAGGCTATATTTACACCATCCAGGGAGACCATCTGAACAGGTAGGGTATCTCTGAGGTATTTTGGACCTAGTATAATGACCTCAGTGTTTTCTGGGTTTAGGAGGAGGTCATTAACTGCCATCCAAATCTTGATGTCACTAATGCAGGCACTAAGTTTCTCTAAGCGGTCATTCTGGTCGGGTTTAATGGATAGATACAACTGTATATCATCTGCATAACAGTGAAAACTAATCCAGTGTTTCCTGATTATATTCCCTAGAGGCAGCATGTAAAGCATAAACAGGATGGGTCCTAGAACTGAGCCCTGTGGGACTCCGTGGCTAACTCGACTATAATGGGAGGAATGTCCATTTACATGAACAAACTGGTACCTATCAGATAGATAGGATTTAAACCATTGAAGGGCAGATCCTCTGATCCCTATGTCGTGCTCTAGTCTCTGGAGTAAGATGCTGTGGTCTATAGTGTCAAAGGCTGCACTAAGATCTAACAGGACCAGAATAGAGATTAGGCCCTTTTCTGTGGCCAGTAACAAGTCATTAGTGACTCTAACTAATGCAGTTTCAGTTCTATGGTGAGGTCTGAACCCTGACTGGAAATCTTCAAAGATGCTATTGTCCTGTAGGTGGCAGTATAGCTGTTTAACTACAACTCTTTCTAATATCTTTGAGATAAAGGGGAGATTTTATATTAGTCTATAGTTGACCAGAACACCAGGATCTAAACTGGGCTTTTTCAGAAGAGGTTTAACAACTGCATATTTAAAAGACTGTGGTACATAACCTGTTTCTATAGAAGTATTTATAATATTTAAAATTGATTCATTAATTAAGGGGAAGGTTTCTTTAAAAAGCTTAGTGGGGATTGGGTCTAAAAGACAAGTTGAGGTTTTGGAGGATGTAATAACTGATGTTAATTCTGCTTGATCTACAGCAGTGAAGCAGTCTAATGTTACAGAGGTTTCCATAGATGCCTTTGTTTCTACTGTTTCGGCCTGCTCTGGGCTGATAGTAGGGATAACTTTGTTCAACTTATGTCTAATATTTGGGGTTTTACTATCAAAAAAAGTAAGGAAATCTTCAGAGCTGAGAGTAGCAGGAATATGTGGTTCTACTGAGCTGTGACTGCTGGTCAGTCTGGCTATTGTACTAAAAAAAATGTTGGATTATTTCCATTCTGTGCTATTAAAGCTGAATAGTATTGGGTTCTGGCTTTAACCAGAGATTTTTTATAATTTAAAAGGCTATATTTCCAGTTATTCAGGGACTGCTCTGAGCCGGATCGGCGCCATTCTCTTTCTAACTTATGGGTTACTTGTTTAAGGGAACGTGTTTCAGCGTTAAACCACGGTGATACTCGGTTTTGTCTAAATAGTTTTAGTTTAAAAGGAGCAACAACATCAAGTGCTCTCCTGAGGGTCTCCATGGAGTCAGCAACAAACTGATCATTTTTTCTGGGACTGAAACTATGGGAGCTGCTCTCAGAGTTTATGCTCAGCATGTTACTAAATATTGGTTGGACTGTAAGTTTAAATTCAGATACAGAACGGTCAGTCAATGTTCTTCTGAGCTGTTCTTTATTTATTGGAGCGGTGGAATTCTCTAGAACAAACTGAAAGGTGATTAGAAAGTGATCTGAGAGTATGGGGTTATGAGGGAGCACACTCAGCTGATCTCTATACCATGAGTTAAAACAAGGTCCAGAGTTTGCTTGTGACAGTGAGTGGGTTCCTTAACATTTTGTGTGAAACCAACATTATCTAATAAAGCTGAGAAAGCGTTTCCTAGACAGTCACTAGAGTCATCAACATGAATATTAAAATCCCATACTATTATTATTTGATCAGAATCTAAAACAATAGTTGATAGAAAGTCTGCAAACTCAGTTAAAAATTCAGAGTACGGGCCAGGAGGACGATAAATAATTATGAATGAAACAGATTTCGGAGTTTTCCTGTTTGAGTGATTTATAGACAATATGACGTTTTCAAAGGAACTATAAATGTGTTTGGCTTTAGTGTTAGGAAGTAAGCTAGACTGTGATATTACTGCTAACCCACCTCCTTTCTCAGAAATCCTGGATTTCTGATAGTTATTATAATTAGGGGGGGTTGCTTCATTCAACCTAACATAGTCATCCTGTTGGAGCCAGGTTTCTGTTAGGGCTAGCAGGCTAAGTTTGTTATCATTCATTAACTCATTGACTAAAAGGGACTTTGAAGAAATTGATCTAATGTTTAGTAACCCACATTTAATGACATCATGATTTTGCTTGTTATTATTGAGAGTATTAGTAGCTTTTACTTTTAGATTTTTGTGTTTTACTCGCCTTTCAGTACATAAGCTAAAGCTAGGAGCTGCTGGGCTAACTCTGTGTTGTGCTGGGGTTTGCACCGACGCTAAAGGGAACTCAGAGGAGAGTTTTAAACTGCTGCTCTGTGTCCAGAACCTGTCCCTGGGTTGTCAGGTTGAACGATTAATGCTCGCAGAAATGTTCTTAGAAAGAAGAGAGGCGCCGTCAAAAGTGGGATGGATGCCGTCTCTCCACAAGACCGGGCTTTCCCCAAAACGCGCTCCAATTGTCAACAAAGGCAACGCCGTTTTGTGGGCACCATTTGGCAAACCAGCAGTTAAATGATCAAAAGCGGCTGTATATTTCATCACTGACTATATTCAGGAGGGGACCAGAGAAAATAACAGTGTCCGACATCGACTTAGCAAGTTTACACACAGATTCTACGTTAATTTTAAGAACTTCTGATTGTCTCCGTCGGGCGTCATTACCTCCTGCGTGAATCACAACTCGACAGAACCTGGGTTCACTCTGAGCTAACATTCTAAGGTTTCCTTCAAGGTCACCAACTCTGGCTCCCGGATAACACCTGACTGTAGCTGTCGGGAGCTTCACGTGTCTAACTTCAGAGGAGCCGATGACCAGAGTTGACGGTTCATCTGGCGTGTTGCAGAGGGGAGAAAACTTATTATGTAGCGGGAGCTTCGGTAGCTCTAAGTGTTTACGTTTAGCACTATGCTTCCTTCCCACCGGTACAAACCCATCCTGAGTTTTCCCCGGCTGCTGCCCGGCAGGGGCTTGAGTGCTCGGCAGTTTCGATCCGGTATTGCGAGCTGCACTACGAGTAACAATCTGGCTAACAGGCTTAGCATCTGATGTGCGTAGCTGCACTTCTAACTGCTCTAGCCTGGCCTCCAAGTCTAAAATACGGCTACACTTAACACATCTGCCACTATCATCACTAAATGAGGCAGGATCTTCACTGAACATATGACACATGGAGCAGGACAGAGGAGTGAAAGCAGACGAGGTGGAGGCCATGCTAGCACTTAGCAAAGGCTAGCGGTGTTTGGCTAAGGGGAAGAAACTATGTCGCAAACTGCTTAGACAGCAGCGGTTAACACAGTAGTTACTCACTAGAATGCTAAAGAAGATACTTATAATGTTTGAATACCAAACAAGATAACACTAAGATAGATATTAACAAAACTGACTCTCAATGACAGGAGAAACAAGACCAAACACTGGTTACGCTCACCCGGAAGATGACAGGAAGCTGTGGGCGGGACCATTCTGCCTTTACGGTTGGGTATGGGCTGTCTGTGGACAAGAGACGGGCAAGCGGCCATCTTGTTTGCAGCTCCATGTATTGACTTACAGTAATATTTTTCTTCTTTTTCCAGTTCAGTAAAATTTTTTTGCTATACAAAGAATTACGAAGATTATAGATACCAACCCTCCCTCTGTATCGATGGCATTGATGTCACCAAGCACACAAAGTGAAGGTGAAGCTGTGATTGAAACCTTAAGCCAGACTGATAAATCAGCACATATCTGTTGCCAGAGACCTTGGACAGGTGTACAGAACCACAGAGCATGCATGTAATTGTCGGGTGTATTACTATCACAATACTCACAAATGTCTGAGTCTCTGAGACCCAGCTTCAACATCCTCTGTCCAGTTTTAAAATCATGACGATCACTCAATGGATTCAAGAACATCTAAGTTCAGCTTCTTAGTATTTGTGCCAGTTGGTCCCTAATCTTCTCTGCATCTAGTGGTTTTGTTTTGTCACAACAGTGAAGCTTTAGCAGACACAACATATTTTCATAAATTCTTCAGGGATTAATGCAAAAACATTAATTCCTGGGCTAGCCGAGATACATTTGTGATGTTTATGAACTCTTAAAGAACCAAGCTACATTTACCTGAAATCAACATCAGGGGACATCGTCTGCTGGTCAGTTGCATTCAGAGACTTGTGCCTGGAAAGGTGGTTACAATTTCTTATTTTCAGAGGGCTATGCTGACTCCAACAGCGGCGAATCCGACTCAGATGTATCAGACGTCCCGGAACTGGACTCGGACATCGAACAAGAAGCTCAGATGAATTACGAACGTCAGGTGGGCAAGATATACATACAATTGTACACAAGTAACTTCATGGAGGTCACTGAACTTTCTCCTCTTCTAGGTCTACAAGGAGGACCTCCCACAACTTAGGAAGAAGCTTATTGGTTCTTTGAAGCTGCAGAAAGCTCCGGAAGAGAGGCTTCACCTTCAGTTTGTTCATGGGTAAAAATGAGTTCTGATATAATACCCACAAATATGTATAACGCCTTCTCCGAAGGCTTCACTTTAGTCATGCTGGTCCACATTTGTCTCCTCTGTCCTGCAGGTACCGCGGCTTTGACTGCCGTAACAACCTGTACTACAGCCAGACGGGGGAGGTGGTCTACCATGTGGCTGCTGTTGGTGTGGTCTACAACCGTATTCAGCACAGCCAGAGGTTTTACCTCGGGCACGATGACGACATCCTCAGCCTCACAGTTCACCCTCTCAAAGACTACGTGGCCTCTGCCCAGGTACGGCTAACCATCCGAGTACGGCCAGGTCACAAGTCACAGGTGAGGTTTTAACTGTTTGTGTCTGTGTTCAGGTGGGGCGGGACCCAGGCATCCATGTATGGGAAATCCAGACCTTGAACTGCCTTTCTTTGCTTAGAGGACATCACAGCAGGGGGGTGTGTGCCCTGGAGTTCACAGGTGCTTCAGATGAGTTGTATTCTGCAAATGCTCACTTTGACCACACCTGTTGTCAGGTGTTAGATTAACGTTGATCAAACCAGCTAAAGGTCCAGAAACACCATCTGCTGTACTCTGCTGCACTCCCCTATACTCTGTTGTATTTCTCTGTACTACCCTGCTGTACTTAGTTGTATTCTGCTGTACTTCACTTGGTAACACTTCATAATAACTACCCAAACAAATCTTTATTAAACTGTTAGTTATTGAGTTATAAATGACTTGTTAAATAACAGTTAACAGTTAAAGAATTTATAAATGTAGGGATAGGATTAGGGTTGGGGTTAGTTGGAAATGTTCCTCATTTACTAACAGTTAATTAATAAGGAATGGCTACAACTTTACGAAAAACGTCCCAGTAACATGTATAAAATATTGACTGATTCTTAACAAGTCATTAGTAAGTAATTTAGTAGCAGCTTCTTCATGATCTATTACTAATTAATAAGGTGCAGTTAGAAATCATTAATATGCAAGTAACAGGTCATTTATAACTCGCTAACTAAAAACTTGTTAGTTATCTACTGTCTTTCTATGAGGTACATGTATTAATCCTTAACAACAACTGTGAAGTGTTATTTAACAAGTCATTTATAACTCAATAGCTAACGGTTTAATAATGACTTGTTAACTAGCTATAACAGCTGGTTATTATAAAGTGTTACCCTCCATGGTATTGCACTGTATTTTGCTGTACTCCATTGTACTCCACCGTATTCTGCTGTACTCTGCTGTATTCTGCCATACTCCACTGTACTCCACTGTAGTGAGGCCCAGACTACAGACTACTCCGACTACTGTCCATTTGGTGACCCTTGTCTGTTTCCAAATTTTCCCGGAAAAGTCCTCATGTGCCATTTTACTTTAAAATTTAAGCAGATGGTGTCTGAATTTAGCGTCTCTCTGTCGTGTACTCCTGTTTCCGTGACTGTCATTACATGCCTCAGTGCAGAATTGCAGAAAAAAGACATGAACTCACTGGGCATGTGACCTGTGTTCAAGAACGTGCTAAATGTTGTTCACACTACACGAGCAGGGAGAGGGTTCTTCTTCTTCTTAATGCTTTGTCTCTTGTTTGCTAGCTCATGTCCACTGTCTACAATTGGAAGAGGGTTGGTGCGAAATGCCAGAGCAGTGTAAATCTGGTGAATCTTGCTCCAGACTTTCTTTTTCAAAGCTCTATTCCAATAAATCAAAGACTTCATGTCATAGAATTCCAGTTGGGCACAAACTGTAATTATTAATTTCTCCTCCATGATCAATTTTCTAACGCTTGGCACTTCCATGAATTAAAGGGGACGCCATCCAATCGACAGTACCAAATCTGAGTCTCTGATTGTTCAAAGTTTGATCTGGTTTAACTTTTAACGCGCGTTCAGTGGCTGTAGGCTTTTCAACGTAGAAACGGAAACAGTCTGACTGAAAACTTGCATAGTGATGCTTGAATGCTAGAGTTTGAACGTGGAATCCCAAAATGCATTGATATGCGTGTTGACATGGACTTTTAATTAGGAGTGGTTGCTTAAACTCTTGTTTCTGTGGGCGGTGTGAATGTAGCTAAATACATTCAAATGCCGCATAGCTAAAAGATGGACAGAGTCATCTTTGCTGTTTATAGAGCAAAACTTCAGGAAGGCATGACTGCCAACGTGTGTCCATAGCAATCATTCTCACAGAATTTGTCTCCATTGACAAAACTGTATACTCCATCTTCATTGTCATGAAGTCCTAAACCACAGGTGGTTTCCTCTACATCATGTTTGCTTGTCTCTCCTCAACCATTTCATTGTCCGGTCATTCGCCAGTGGATGGAAAAAGTTTGATCTCTGTGGGAATTGATGAGTCTCACAGCATCGTCATCTGGGACTGGAAGAAAGGGGAAAGGCTGGCCAAAGCCAGGTGAGCACACCTGGATTCCAATACGCAACTTTGCCTGTGAGCTGAGCGAGTCTGATCTAAAAGAGCATTGCTGGGTGGTCCATTGTGGGAACTGAACACTCTACTTTCTGTCCTGCAGGGGTCACAAAGACAAGATCTTTGTGGTGAAGAGCAACCCCTTCAGAATGGACAAGCTGGTGACTGTGGGGATAAAACACATCAAGTTTTGGCAGCATTCAGGTGAGATATCCTTCTGCTCCCACAGAGCAACGTGATGTCACTGCCACGCCTTCTCTCATCCTGTAGGTGGCGGACTGACTTTTAAAAGGGGAATTTTTGGGAACCTGGGGCGGCAGGAGACCATGTTGTCAACGTGCTATGGTAGGTCGGAAGATCTGGTCTTCTCTGGAGCCACAAATGGAGACGTTTACATCTGGAGAGACACGACTCTCATCAAGACCATCAAGGCTCACGATGGGCCGGTGTTCGCCATGTGCTCCTTGGACAAGGTAAGCTTCATCAAGTTCATGTCTCCCTCACACAAAAGGAGAACCCCACTGTTTCTGAAGAACCACACTGTTTTGGGGAACCATGCTGTTTCACAGGAACCACACTGTTTAAAAAAAAAAAACCTCTGTTTTGGGGAACCATGGTGTTTTAGAGGAACCACACTTCAAATGAACAAAGGCCATTTTTCCTCACGCGGTACCAGACCAAACATTGGGACGGAGCCGGTACTGGTACCCTAACCCTAGACCGATCTGCATCTGTTACCATTTCCAGAAAAGGTACAGCTGTCCTGAGCCAGTACGGCATCCTTTACCAGGCTAAGGTTTGGGTACTGGGTTGTGATTAGGGTACCGGATTCGTTTGGTACCAGACAGGTACCAGTTTGCGGCCCGGAGATTGGGGAGCTTTGATTCAATTGGATGAGCCAGCATGTCAAAAAACAACAAGTTGGAGACACCCAAAGCGTCAAAAAGTGACGCGAAGGGATCCTTACCCATGGGTCAATATGTGACGACTTGGGAGTGAGAATGGGTTGGTCAGGAAGTACACTCGGATGGTGGAACCTGCAAAGATCAATGTATCAGCGGCACACATAACACTGACCTGATGAGAAGAACATCAGCATGGGTTCTTTGGTTGCTGGTTGGCTTTTATTGTGAAGTTATCCTCAGAGAGAAAGCTTCTGTAGAGGAACAAAGGCCCCTGACATGCCAACAAATGTCAGACATCCGGGTCTGATTTTTGCAGATTACCTCAGGAATCATCCTTTTTGTTGTAGCCTTGAAGTACATTTTCTGGAGAACTTAGTGATAAAGTAACCTTAACATTTCTGGTTGGTTTTAGAGCCCCTTAATAAACATTTAGTTGCTGGTGGTCATTAGGCCTTTCTATTGTGGAGCTTCATTTGTACTCCACACGGAAGAAAGAGAAGTTGCCATGGTTACGCAACACCACTGTGGCTCTGATGACCTTTATGTGAAACTATGTCATATACCAGATAAAAGGGGAAATGCGCTTGAAAGTAACAGCTTTTTTGAGAAACTTACTTTTTATTCTGAAATCTCCAACTCTTCACTGTTTTACTGCTAAAAGGACAATGTTTCCTCATTACTTGGTAGATCCAATAGTCACAGAAGCTTCTGCAACTGTCTGCCCCACCATCAGGGTTTTGTGACAGGGGGGAAGGACGGGATCGTGGAGCTGTGGGACGACATGTTCGAGCGCTGTCTAAAGACCTATGCCATCAAAAGAGCGGCGCTGTCCCCATCATCCAAAGGTGCCGCTCTGGACTCACTTTTTCAGGCATCCGACCCACGTCTGACCCATCTGTGTTTTGATGCAGGTCTCCTCCTGGAGGACAACCCGTCCATAAGGGCAATTACTCTGGGTCATGGCCACATCCTGCTCGGAACCAAGAATGGGGAGATCCTGGAGATTGACAAGAGTGGACCCATGACACTGCTGGTTCAGGTCAGACTCACCGAAGAGGCGGGCAGGCTGTAAGCCACACCCACAAACACACCCACAAATACACACTTTTGTACATTCTAACTGATAAGAACCCATTTTTCTTTAGAAATAAAATGATGTGGATAGACCACCAACAGACCAAGTGGACCACAGAACACATTTCTGATGTTTTTCTATTCCACTGATGTCACCATGGGTTCTTTTGGGTTAGTGAAATTCTAGCCCAGAATAATAGGACTGGACAGACTCTACAGTTCTACTGGTCTAATAGACCATGGTATTTTCTAAACTGCTCTCGAACATGAAGCCAGCAGTTCATGGAGATCTTTGGTGAAATGATGGACCTGCTGTAACGTCCAAGCTCTTTTCTTCAGGGTCACATGGAGGGCGAGGTTTGGGGTTTGGCTGCCCACCCCCTGCTTCCTGTCTGTGCCACCGTCAGTGACGACAAGACTCTGAGAATCTGGGAGCTGTCATCCAACCACAGGATGGTTGCCGTCCGCAAACTAAAGAAAGGTGAGATGAGACATGTGGCGGCGTGCTTCACCTGAGCCATCTGCCTATAGCTGACTCAAGTCCCTCCTTGTTAGGGGGCCGGTGCTGTGCCTTCTCCCCAGATGGTAAAGCTCTGGCAGTTGGTCTGAACGATGGAAGCTTCTTGGTGGTGAATGCTGATACTCTGGAGGACATGGTGACCTTCCACCATCGCAGAGACCTAATCTCAGATATCCGCTTCTCTCAAGGTATCTGAACTCGTCACCCAGGTATGGTGTTGGCAGTAGGGTCATTCTGCATCTGACTGGTGGGCGGTGTGTTTTAGATGTAGGGAAATACCTGGCTGTGGCCTCTCACGACTCGTTTGTGGACATTTATAATGTCCTGACCAGCAAGAGAGTCGGGGTCTGCAAAGCAACTGGAAGCTGCATCACTCACATTGACTGGGACTCTAGAGGTGAGCTCACCTGAGCTGCTGAGGGTGGAGCTCTGCTGTGAAGCTTGAATAAACAGAGAGGAAGCATGATACCTTTCAACATTTCCCTGCAGGAAAGCTGCTTCTGGTGAACACTGGAGCTAAAGAGCTGCTCTTCTTTGAGGCACCACGAGGACGGCAGCAAAACATCAGCCTGACTGAGGTCAGGAACCATCTGACAGAGCTGAAGTACGTAATGAATCTTCACCACCCAACAATCAGGTGTTTCTGTTTCTGATCAGTTCGAGAAATTGGACTGGTCCACTTGGACGTCAGTTCTGGGTCCGACTTGTGAAGGTATCTGGCCAGCACTGAGCTTCGTCAATGCTGCTTCACTCTCTAAAGATGGAAAACTTCTTGCCACCGGAGACGACTTTGGTTTCCTCAAACTCTTCAGTTTTCCGTCCAGGGTGAGTCTGCGCAGTCGCTACCAGATGTGTATGAGCATTCAAACCCATTTCCTCAGTTGTGGTCCTCCTCCTTCTTGTTGTGGCATCAGGGCCAGTTTGCAAAGTTTAAGAAGTACGTGGGTCACAGCACCAACGTGACCAACGTTCGCTGGTCTAATGACGACTCTGTTCTGCTGTCGGTGGGGGGCGGGGACACGGCGCTGATGGTCTGGACCAGAGAGCCTCCAGGTCAAAAAGAGAGTAAAGCTGTGGACAGCGAGGAGTCCGACGACGACACTGAGGAGGATGGAGGTAGACTCCTCCTCTCAAAGAAGAACACACAAGTTTTTCTAAAGGGATGGAGTCACAGACTTGTTCTGCTTTTAGGCTATGATAGCGACGTGGCACGGGAGAAGGCAGTGGATTACATCACAAAGATCTACTCATCCAGCATCAGGAACATGTCAGGAACCAAACCCCACCTGCAGCACAAAGAGCTTCCTGTCGAGGACAGGTGAGATCTTTCTGACACCACAGACCTAATCGGGTATAAAAAGGTCAGTGACAGATAGTCTGTGGTGACCTTCAGGCCTCCAGTGAGCCGAGCCGCTCCACTGCCGGACAAACTGTTGAGGAACAACGTGACCAATAAGAAGAAGGTGTTGGAGGTGAGAGTAACATGAGCAGCGGCTTGCGCATTCATGATGTCATCTGGCTGTGGTCAGTTCTGGCTCATCCCTGTCGTTATGCAGGATCTGGTCTTGGATCATGTCTTTGGATACCGAGGCTTTGACTGTCGCAACAACCTGCACTACTTAAATGACGGCACTGACATCATCTTTCACACTGCCGCCACCGTGGTCATCCAGAATCTGTCATCCGGTCAGCAGAACCTTCAGCTTCTGCAAAAGTGCAGCTGACCGCTTCTCACTTCCTGTTTCCTGTCCTGACAGGAACTCAAACCTTCTATGTGGAGCATACTGACGACATCCTCTGTCTGACTGTCAACCAGCACCCCAAATACCAGAACGTGGTTGCCACAGGGCAGATTGGTGAGTGGACAACCTGACAGGTTAAACTCCAGTGGAGTCCAGTGCTGTGTGGAGATCTTGGTTATGAAAACTGTGCACGAGTTCCAATAATCACTGATTTCATCCTCTCCATAAACATTGAGGTGACACCAGCAAGTCTGTGCAAAGTCACGAAGAAGTTTCCTTAAAAACCCCACCTTCATAAATTTGACTAAACCGTAAAAGTCGTACATTTCAGACGTACTTTTCAGTTGTACATTTCAGTTGTACATTTCAGACATACATTTCAGTTGTACGTTTCAGTTGTACGTTTCAGACGTACTTTTCAGTTGTACATTTCAGTTGTACATTTCAGACATACATTTCAGTTGTACGTTTCAGGCGTACATTTCAGTTGTACGTTTCAGACATACATTTCAGTTGTACGTTTCACTTGTACGTTTCAGTTGTACATTTCAGTTGTACGTTTCAGATGTACATTTCAGTTGTACGTTTCAGATGTACATTTTAGTTGTACGTT
>BSAI01000118.1:1019651-1035365 GCA_036245035.1 Adrianichthys oophorus | reverse complement strand
CCAGGACCTCCAGTATGCATTGGAACGGTTTGCAGCCAAGTGTGAAGCGGCTGGGATGAGGGTCAGCACCGCTAAGTCTGAGGCCTTGGTTCTCGACCGGAGAAAGGTAGTTTGCCCTCTCTGGGTGGGTGGAGTGCTCCTTCCCCAAGTGGAGGAGTTTAAGTATCTTGGGGTCTTGTTCACGAGTGAGGGAAGATCGGAGCGTGAGATCGACAGGCGGATTGGTGCTGCGTCCACCGTTATGCGGTCGCTGTACCGGTCCGTCGTGGTGAAGAGAGAGCTAAGCCAGAAAGCAAGGCTCTCAATTTACCGGTCGATCTACGCCCCAATACTCACCTATGGTCATGAGCTCTGGGTCATGACCGAAAGAACGAGGTCCCGGATCCAGGCGGCTGAAATGAGCTTCCTCCGTAGGGTGGCTGGGCGCTCACTTAGAGATAGGGTGAGAAGCTCGGTTACCCGGGAGGAACTCGGAGTAGAGCCGCTTCTCCTCCAAATCGAGAGGAGCCAGTTGAGGTGGCTCGGGCATTTAGTTCGGATGCCCCCTGGACGCCTCCCTAGGGAGGTGTTCCAGGCATGTCCCACTGGGAGGAGGCCCCGGGGAAGACCCAGGACACGCTGGAGAGACTACGTCTCTCGGCTGGCCTGGGAACGACTCGGGGTCCCCCCAGAGGAGCTGGAGGAAGTGGCTGGGGAGCGGGAAGTCTGGGGATCTTTACTTAGACTGCTGCCCCCGCGACCCGGTCCCGGATAAGCGGAAGAAAATGGATGGATGGATGGATGGACTTCACAAGTTTGTGAAGAAATGTTGGTGTATTCATGAGATTATTAAATTGTTCAAGTGTCATGTGATCAGAACAAAAATGATGTATTTTGTTTGATATCCACAGTCTTCCATTTAAAAAAATACATGTAGATTTTCCTTGAAATGCCGATTGTCATTTAGATGTGTCAGTGTCACCCCCAAAAGGAATACAGCAGGATAATTGGATGGAGATACAGATGGATGGATCGCAGTGTTTATTGTAATGGAATTTCACATGTACTCTTTATTTTGTTATATACTTTTATGCAACATATAAATGTGTGACAAATGTGACAGTGCTTAGAGAACACTTTGCACCAATGATTCAATTGTCAGCCACTTGAATCTGCCTGGCTGCCTCAGCATAAAAGATGAAGTAACACAGATAAGTCTCCCAATCTGCATGAATATTTTTTGCAAACAGTTCTAGCAGTGAACAGCCTTGACCGGAACTGCTGTAAAAGATACTCTAGTTGATCGTGTCTCTCTATAAAAATAGTGGTTTCCTACTTAGCAGCAGAGCTTCTCTGGATCTCTCTACACATTACTTTGTGATGTATACCTTTTTGTCTTTGGTTTAATAAATCATTTTGAACTCTGAGTGATTTCTGTTTTCTCTCATCCAGATCTCAGTATTTTCCACTAGAATTCTTGGTGTCTGAAGTGGGATTCGGAGAGGATTAGGGACCGGAGGGGTTGGCCACCTGAATCCAATTGATTCATCCTCAACCTCACATAGACTTGAGAGTGACGAGGACCATGGTTTGCAGTTCCAATCGATCGCAACAGAATCTTCGAACCTTGAAACAATCTGAATCTGGTGAGAAGTATTTGTTTTGTTTGTGTCAATTGTTGAAAAACTTTTTTTGAAAGGGGTTAAGTAAAAAAAAAGAAAAAAAAGCAAATAACAGTTTTCTTTTCTGAATTGTATTGTCCTATTTCTGTTTTCTCTGAAAGGTGTTTACTGAATGTCTTTTATTTTCTGAAAATTGTCCGTATTAGGTGCCGTGGTTCCTCCTCCTCCTATTGAGGAATTCAGGATTGGGTGAGACTCCCATGAGAATTGTGAAACCCTGTGCATTTAGAAAAAATACCACCAGGTTAAAAAAAAATCCTATGAATTCTACAAATATAAGATCAGGTTTAAAATAATCCCTGTGAATGTTTGAAGAATAAGATCAGGTTAAAGAAATTCCTGTGAGTTAAAATACCAAGAATAGACAAAAAAAAGTGTAAAAAAAAACTATAATAACAGGTTGGTTTAGTAAAATTCTGTGAGGTATAAATAACAAGATCAGGTATAATGGGGGAAAGGAGGACCGGCCACCACAGCTTGAATCAAGTTTGATGAAATTCATGAAAGAAAAATATGGTCCAGATGCATGTAATTTTTTTAACTGTAAAAAAAATAAATAAATAAAAGGGAGAATTTTCAGTTTTTCACCTATTCCTACGAAACTTTTGAGCGCAAACTGACCTCAAGCACCGGTCCTCAATCTTCCAATGGTTCAGGTGGAAGATCCAGGAGGCGCCCCAGTCTGACTCTTCTGTCCGTCTTGCTAACATGCTCAGACATGCACGTCACCAGCAAACCGGACAGACAGAGAATTACACTAGAGAAAGGAAGAAAGACGATGCCCTCCATCGGGCCCAGCTCCACTTGTGACTCCAACCCCGGCACCAGCTTCAACTCCAGCTCCTCCAATTCCTCCACAGTCACACCCTCAAGCTGACATCTGCCTGTACTGTGGAGGCACTGGACATTGGGCTAGAACCATCCCGGGAAAGAACTTCTAGAGGTGTGGTCGCGGATGGGGCAGAAGCAGAGTATTTTTTTTACCTCCCCGTGGGCGTGGCCATGGCCATTTCCAGGGCCAAACCCTCCCCTACCATTCAGATTGAAAGGTGATGCGAGGTGGAGCTCCAGTTTACACGTCGCCTCAGGACTGCGTTTCTGTTACAGATAAGGCCATGCACTCACACGCTATAACTGGGAGCTCCCAGTTACCTCCACTTCTTCATATGCCCTCTGAAGAAAGCATCATGAATCTTCCCCTTGTTCAGATTACTGTTTCTGGAACACCTATTGTGTTTATTGCTGATTCTGACGCCACCCACCTGTCATTCGTACTTGAGATTTACCTGGTACCAAATTCAATTGGTAGATATCTTTACTCTGTGGGTGCGAGTGGTGAAGCAATGAAGGAAAACTTCACCATCCCTCTGCCATGCTCATTCCACACCTTTTCTACAGTCAAACATTAATTTCTGTATTCTCACTTCTGCCCTTTCAACCTAATGGGACGAGACCTTATGTTAACCTTGGGTGTTGGACGTCGTTCTACACCAGAGAGCATGATGGTCTAACCTAATCAAACCAAACAAATGTTGTTGTTTTTTTGGTTCAAAATGTGTTGAAATTTCACCCCCTTCAGATTTATCAGTGGTGAATAAATTTAGAACAATACACCTCCCTTCTTTCTCTGGCAACTGATTGTGTGCTTCACACAGCTTGTTTAAAGAAACCTGAACACTTACACTACACAGCTTATGTTTCTACACCACCAGACACAGCCTTTAAAAGATTTTTTCACTCAGGCAAACATGTGTGACATACACACATGCAGACTTCACTGGTCTGCACTGTGCTCCTTCTGTCCCTCTTTTTCCCAGACAGCTCACTCTCTCTAGAGTTCATGGGAGTGATCCTCACATTTCTTTGGCCAAATCCACCACTGATCAGTGGCGTGACTTGGGCCCCTGGGTCAAACAGTGCAATTCTGCATCTGACTGACAGCAAACAGTTGACCTTGGTGTTTTGTTTTCTCCCTCCGTGTCCACATTTCAGACTCTTGATGTTCTTAGTTCTGTTTATGCCCTGGAACAGCCCGCTCTCACATGAACCCCCACCCTCATCAGCACTGCCCCACTCCCCAAGTTAGCTGACGTTCCAGACTCCGTTTGAGAAGCCCACAAATATGATGTTGGTCTTATATGCAACTGTGAACTTGTCATTGTGACTCCAAAATCTCACTATTGCTCTAGACGTGCTCAATATCCTCTTAATCCTGAAGTAATTGCTGGCATCCAACCAGTTTTTGAAGCCTTTTTGAAAGCAGGAATTACAGTCCCCTGTGACAATTCTTTAGTTAACACGCTCATTTTGCCTCTAAAGATGGACCGCCCTTCTACAGCTGATGAGGAGTGGTGCTTTGTCCGAGATCTAATCTCTGTTAATGCAGCTGTTCATGCTCAAGCTACAAATGTTCCAAACTCTTACACATTCTGTCCAATGTGACCCCTGGCTCAAAATGGTTCTCTGTTCAAAATTTTTTTTCTGTCCCTGTCCACCCTGATTCCCCGTTTTGGTTTGCATTTCAGTGGGTACACATTCACCAGAATGTCCCAGGGGTGCTGTGAATCTCCCACTGTCTACAACTCTGCTTTATCAGCCTCCCTTTCCTCCTTTTCCCCCACGCCAGGCTCCGCCCTTTTTCAGTATGATGTTATCATGCTCTGCTCCCCCACTGATGATCAGTGTGTGGCTGACACTGTGGCACTCTTTCACCATCTAACTGCCGAGAGCCACAAGGTCATCAAACACAAAACACAGTTTGGTAAACCTGCTGTCGTTTTTCTAAGTCACAACATCAGCGCTGAAGGTAAAAGTCTTTCTACTAAACATCTAATAGCTATCCAACAGACCCCTCGACCAGAGACTGTTAAACAGCTCCTGTCATTCATTGGACTATGCTCTTATTGAAGGACATTTGTTCCTCATTTTTCAGAACTCTCAAAGCCTCTTGGTGAGCTCACCTGTTCCAAACCCAGAACTTCTAGACTTGACTGGACTGATGAAGCTGACAGATCTTTTGTGGTTCTTAAGAAAGCCCAACAATCAGCACAGACTCTCGGCCAGACCATTCACACAGACTGTTACTCACTAGTTTCACATGAGGTCCACACGATTCTGTCAGAATGCAGAACTTCTTATTTTTCATTGCCTAGGATCTTCAGATATCAAACCTGTGTTTTGGAACTGTCTAATGTCACTGTGAAACGTTGCAACATTCTTAACTCGGCAACTCTTCTTCCAACTCTGGAGGAAGGCACACCTCGTGAGTGCGTGAATGAGCTAAATCTCAAATACACACCTCATCCTGTTCTTCAGGACACTCCTTTGAATAATCCTGATCTCATCTTGTATGTAAATGGTTCTGCTTCTCTGACTGGCCACTGCCGCGCTGGCTACACTGTCTGCTCAGACCATGACACAGTAGAGTCCAAACCTCTGCCGTCCCATTATTCTGCTCAGATAGCTAAACTTGCTCTCACTCATGCATGGGCGTTCGCAAAAGACCGCTCAGTAACCATCTACACCGACTTGCTACGCGTTTGGTGATGTTCTTGATTTTGGCACACTGGAAACATCGCGGTTTTCTCAAATCCGACAACAAACCCATCCTTCACGATTCTTTGATTGCAGATCTCCTGGATGCCATCCTCCTACCCTCTGAAATTGTCCTCTGTAAATGTGCTGCTCATACTAATGCCTCTGACCATCTCTACAGAAAATGCTCAAGATGCTGATGCCAAAGCCTGCGGCCCACAACCTGCAGAGACGGCGTTGTGTGTAAGTAATGTGCCCACTCATTGTGCTAACCTCTCCAAAGTTCTGTCAGAAATCCGCTCTCAGGTGGCGTCACCCCTTCCTCTCACAGCACTGAAGGTCAACTCCACTCCATCTAACCGAGTGACTATGTGCTGATTAAGAACTTTAAGAAGCAGAGGTGGAACCACCCAGATCGCTGTTAAGGTTGCTGAACGTGCCACGTGGGTCCACGCATCCCACTGCTGCCGTGTCCCACCTCCTGAAGACCACCAGCCTGAACCAGCTCCTTAAGGTCATTGCTCTCAAGCAAGATCAGTGAGGATCAGTGTCCCACTGCCACTAAGAGCAGACCTAAGATGAGTGAACGGTGAAAAAGCGCCTCACTGCCACAAAGGGCATACAGCTTCACCAAACCTCTAAAAATGAAACGCCAACGCCCTTAGCACCCATTCAGACTGTATGGCTGGTCCCTCTGAGTCTCCATGTGCCTACTGACCCTGCTCACTATCACTGTCCTGGTCCTTATCTTCCAGTGCCCTGACCCCTCCCCTCCTGCCAGCTCCACGGCCCTTTCCAACCTCACTCCTTTTACCACTCCTGCCGCCCCCGTCCCCACTGCCCCAGACGACGCACATAGTTTCAACGTTTTTTCAAATAAGCTCGCTTACCTTTAATCCCTGCAACGCATCGTACGGAGGACGTAAGACTGCAGATACATGTTCACAGCCACAGTGCCCATCCCATTGCTTCTTTTAGAGCCTAGTCTCTCTCCCCGTCCTTCAGACTCCTCTGAGGACAAAGACTTTCTAATTCATTCAGCCTCTTATGAATAACTGCCTTAAATCTGTTTAGGTGTGTCAGTTTTGATTTTCCCCTGGCTGTGTCCATTCAGTAATAATCTGCGTCTTAAGTGAAGATTGTGTGTTTTATTTGAAATTTTGAGTTTTGACTTTTGTTGTTTCCATTGATGTTGATCGTAGTTGGATCAAAAGCAGCAAAGTGTAATGGAATTTCACGTCCTCTTTATTTTCTTATATACTTTTATACAACATATAAATGTGTGACAAATGTGACAATGCTTAGAGAACATTTTGCTCCAATGATTCATGTGTTAGAATCTGCCAGGCTGCCTCGGCATAAAAGATAAAGTAACACAGATAAGTCTCCCCATCTGCATAAATCCTGCTCAATAATTAACATTAAAATCTCCTTCCGATTCTATTCTGTCAGATTCATTCATCAGTTCAGGTGAGTTTTAATTTTTACCCTTCAGTGTTTGGTCAGACGTTTTCATAAACTGGCTTTAGATTTTATTTGAAAATCCTCATTTTCTTTATAAACTAAGTCTCTGCAGTTGTCAAACCTTTGGATGCAGAGCAGTCCTCGTTCAGCAGTTTCACGTCGTACCAGAATCCTCTGCTCAGATCAGCGTCACCTCGTAACCGAGACAAGGCTAAGTTGGCGGCTGCTGACGGCATTGCTCGTGAAAACATGGGGTCACATGACCAGGGACCAACCAGGGCCAACTTGAAGGTCGCTGCGTGAACGCTGGAGATCGACAGAAAGCACAGACGTGCCCACAGGAAGCAGGTGAAGTGCATCATGGTCGCCTGCCGGAAAAGTTCATGATTACGATGCGTTCATGTTTCATTTAAATAATAAAAATAAACGTTTTCTTAAACAAAGTTCAGCAGATGAAGCAGAGTTGGCAGAGTAAAGCTTCCTGCCCTGACAGACATTTTGACCCGCTCCTGTTTTTAAAAAGGTCAAACCCCAACCCTGAAGATTCCACCTTAACACAGTTTCACAATCTGATGAAGGACTATCAGGAAACATCACAGGATCTCCAAGATGCCACTACAGTTTCATCTGAGCCCTGAACATGCTGTAGGACGAATCCTTCAGCATCTAAAGATGACATGAGAGTGACATTTGTAGATTTGACATTGATGTTTTTACACAAAAAAGTGATTTATAGTTTTATCTGTTAATACTTTAGTGTCACTCTTTTCCTCCTACTAAACATTTGATCTTTTCTAACACTAGACTTTTACCATCACTACTTAATAAACTCAAACTTCATTCCTTTGCTTCCCTACAGTGTGAATGAATGAAGAGTCATCTGAAACTTAAATATATTTACCTTGGTGTCAGCGTTTCATCCGTGCAGAGGAGCGTTCATAAGTCAGGACAGTAGAAAAGCAGAAGCATGAAGCCCAAGAGATCCGAGGATTTACTGTAATCCTCTTTGTGGCTCTCAGAGCTTCATCTGAGGAGGTGATTCCTTCACCGTCTGACGCAGCAGCAGAGCTGATTTAAAGCTGTGCATGTCGCTGTGCTGCACGCAGAAAAACTTGTTGTCCTTTAAGCTTCAGAGACCAGAGCCTGTTTAATATAGAGTTGGCTGAGAGCAGCTTTGGTAGTGTTCTGGACTTGACAAACAAATATGGTGTTTATTTTCTGTCAAAACTGCCTATGAGCGTGGATCTAACTCCATGCACACATCAAAATGTTCCACACGGAAAATCCAGACACCCCGAAGGCTTTTCTGCTCCCCGCATGCTCATGTTACAGTTCAGACACCCCCAGAGCATCATTGTGAAGCTGACCCTTCACCTACGTGAAAAGTCCCTGCAAATAGGTGGACCGTTTGTGCTCCATTTGTAATGGTTTGTGCCATTGGAATGATCGTTTGTGCTGCTTGGTGTCTGAGATAATTAAGATTATTTTAAAGGTCATTTCCAGGTCACCATCCCCCAGATTACTTGGAAATAAACCAAAGTGGTCTACTTTTTAGTGTTGTTTGTGCAGATTTGTGCCGTTGGAATGATCTTTTGTACTGCCATGGATATTAAAGATATCAGAAGTTTGTTTGCTGATGATGACGTCACTAAAAGAAAGGAAACCCAAAAGAAGGGCACTAGTTTAGATGAGTTAGTGTCTCTTTGGGGTGTTGGTAAGAACACGCATAAGTCTGAATGCAGTTTCCACCGTTGAGTGAAGATTTTTTGACTGTTCACATCCACTCACATAAGGTCCAGCAGTGAGACGTACAGGTGAACACATTTATTTGTTGTTTGGATATATGTGTGTGGTAGTTTGTTAATGACCCACACTGCAACATCCACCTGTACGTGCGCTTATTAGTCTCTCGTTAGCAAACAATCAACTTAAAGAACTTGTTGAATCAGTTGTTACAGCTTCTCACTTTAGTTTCTGATTAACGCTCCCTTTCCTCTGTCGCTTCACGTGTGTGCAGCCGAGGGCGGTAACCCTTCCACAATCTTCCTTGTGCTGTAACAGTTGCTGAGATGGATTATTATTTACGTTAACAACACCTTCACCTGTGGGCGTGGCTTTCACCAGATGCAGCATTCCACGCTTTAACAGAACACTGTCATGTACATGTCCACTTGTCATATACTTGTATGTTTAGTATTATGTAGACTTTGTATAGTTTAATTCCATCCTGTGAACTGATTCAATCAGCAACAAAGAGTCAGATATTAACAAAGTCCAAAGAAACACACCATAAATGCATTTCAATAAGGCGAGCTCTCGAAAGTGGAATTGAAAGATTTAATTGAGAAGATATTATGGAATATTTAAATGAAGCATCAAAGTCAGAGTCTTTGGCGGTTGGGCTCTGGCCAGCGACCCATTTGTTGCAGAGAGGCTAAAGAGACACCTTGTGTGGCTGCCATAGTAGCTGCACCTACACAGAAGGAGTGGCCCGGGTGTTCTTCTGGACTGAGGCCGTTTTAGAAGAATAGAATGAACTTCAAATGATTCACAAACCATGATTTTGTTAAAGGGATTTTTGCAGAAGTGAGGATAACATGCTTTGCAAAGACTTGAAATCATAAAGTGTAAAAAGGAAAGCGTAAAGGGTTTGCGACAATCTTTAACTGGAGGAGATGCTTTGGCCATACCTTTGAGTAACAGTTTGACAGAGGGGTTGGAAAAAAAACAAGGCAAATCTGGGTCAGAGCATCTAGCTATGAACTGCACACCTGCCAACATTCTGCAGATAACTGACTGTGATTTTTAATGTCTTTAAAAAGGGAAATAAAAGCACAAATAGTAGAAATCAAAATGGGTTACAGAGGAATGCGAAGAGAGAAACAAAACAAAGCAAATCATTTCCAAGTATATTTACACATAGTGTAGATTGGCCAAAACCTTTTTGTGTGTAATGTTTTACAGAGAGGAAAAGAGAGGAAAGGGGAAAGTTGATCAGTTCAGGATCCAAGTTTTGGAAGGAGGAACTGCCAGTGGGGAAGGATGAGCTTCTGGAAAGCCTGAATGTCAGGATTCGCCCTGGTCCTCCACCTCCGCCTTCCTCCGGTCACCTATGCTCTGATCACTGAGTGGTTTCAGCTGTGCTCCTGGGTATTTCAGGGTGGTGTGTTCATTCATTCCCTGACAGTCCATTCTGTTATAGGGATTGAGTATGGCGTCACATCTCTGCCATTACTTGAAGGGCGCGTATTTGATAACTGAGTGAGCATATCTTACAACAGCACCACGCAGTCCTAACTGAGCGCACACAGAGCTCTCAACGCGCGTGCTCATTTTATTTATTCGCTCACTCAGTTATTTTTTTGCTCGTTCAGTTTCAGGAGGTGTTTTTGTCACTCAGGGGGTGGTAACCTTTCTGGTTGATCTGATTGGCCGAAATCTCTGGTCAAATCCGCGAGGCAATGGGGCGGGGCTTTCATTTTTGTATCTGCTTTAATAGAAAAAAACGACGGATGAAACACCGGTGTAGCCGCTGGAACGCCGGTGTAGCCGCCGGAACGCCGGTGTAGCCGCCGGTCTAGCAGCTGGAACGTCGGTGTAGCCGCCGGAACACACGTGTAGCCGTTGCTGCTGAGGAAGGAGACCACTATGAAAAAACGGGTTAACCATGGTCTTAACAAACGTCAAAAATACGTCTGACACACAATCTCCCGACCCCCGAGGTGCTCAAAGAGGAGGAATGGCCATAAGCGGCAGTTAATAATAATCATTTCAGTGTTATTTCACAGTATTTTTTATAGCTGTTATTAATAAGCATTACTATATGAAAAATGTATGAATGTTAATTATTTTTTTATTTACAAAGAATAATAAATGATGGTTAAATTGTGTCATATCTTATCCAGGCGTGTCAGACATATTTTTGACGTTCATTAAGATCATGCTTAGCAGCTGGCCCCGTTTTTTCATAGTGCTCTGCTTCCTCTTTTTTTTTTTTTTTTTTAATGTAAAGCAAGGTGCTCTTGTTAAGTCTGTAATGTCGCCCAACCGACGGTAACTAAAGTCTACATGTATATATACCTAATAAAGTGATTTACACATGAGTCAAACTTAAAGCACAAAAAAACCCGCTGCACTTTCTCTGAGCTCTGTGCGCGCTCAGTTAGGACTCCGCAGTGCAGTTGTAAGATACGCTTACTCAGTTATCAAATACGCGCCCTTTCAATTAATGGCAGAGATGTGACGCCATAATTGGGAACCAAGTTAAGGTACACATGGGATGAGTAGACAGTTTACTTAAAGAGTTCAGAGAGTTCGGCAGGTTTTTAGTGGAGCGGGTGACGTGGAGATGATCGCCAAGCTCTTCTACAATTTAGAAGGGGCCCAGCACCCGAGGGCAAGGATCAGAACCCGTACCATAAGAACACGGACACCCTCCAGGCTCAGATGGAAAATGATCCCCCGCTCATGGACTTGCCAGAGAACTAAGGGATCCCTCTCCCTGTGTGGGGAGGGGGACGCCGGGCCAAGGAGGCCGACACCCAAGAAACAAGGCCGCCGCCGCTGAAGGCCCTGTTCCCTCCACCGGGGATGGGGTAGGGACAGAAGATCAGTCGTCCCACCTTCCTTGTGTAATGTATTTGTGTGTGTTGGGGTGTGTTTGCTGAGGTTTAAAGGGTGTGTGTAATAAAGGGTGCAGTTAAAATTTGAGGGTAGAGCACTGAGAGGACATCTCCTTATTGCTTACAGGGATGTCCAATCACCTCCAACCAAGGGTCCTACGTGTCTAAGGTGCACTTAAAACAAAGAGAAGGGGGAAGAATCAAGGGGGGGGGACCACTGCCAAGTGGCTCCGCCCCCGAGGTACTTCGCAAGCCGACCCCCCCTTTCACCCTAATAAGTGGTCGTATGAGGAAGGAGGGTAGGTCGGGGACAGCTGCCAAACTGACCCCCGATTGGTGACACAACCGTCCCCCTCCCCCCACCAAGCATTGGGCCCAGGTCTCCCCAGGGCAGAGGCCCCACCGCATGAAAGCCAACCCAACACCCCCCACCCCACACAAGGAGAGAGGAGCCTAGAGGGGGCCAGCTCCAAAGGCAAGCCCCTGCCCCCAAGCACCTCCCCTGTAGATCCCTGGTCAGGCACCGTTGGGAACGAGCTCTTTTACAATTTGAGTATTACCAGGATATTATTTATAACCGACTTTTAAATATGAAGCTCCATATTCTTCTTCGCTCCTCTCTGGTAGACCTTTGTACCTGCGTCACATTCCGCCCAATTGTCAGCAAGGAAAGTGTCCAAGGAGACGGGGAAAGCGGAGTGGCGTTCTGCTGAGGATTAAGGCCCTTTGGAGATCTTCTGAACAGAATTGTTCTGCTTCCTTGTGCTGGATCCTGTTGATTGTTCTTGGAGCAGCGGTGGACCGGGCTCACCTGCTGGCAGCGGCCTTCTCTCTCCGTCAGCGTCAGTTCTCCAAACGCTGTGTGGAGCTCAGGAATCTTCGTCTGCTGAGTCGGGCCTCCTCATCTTCCAGCCCGATAGGCTCTCATCAATGCCAGATCTTTGGCAAACAAAACATTCATCCTGAACGACTTCTTTACTTCCCGGGAGCTGGATTTTCTGTTCCTGACGGAGACGTGGCTTCAGCCTGGAGACTTCACGCCTTTCTCTGAACTTTTCACTGCTGGCTGTGGATTCCTCAGCTCTCCTCGAGCTGCAGGTAGAGGTGGAGGAGTTGCTGTGATTTTCCGGTCACACTTCTGTCGGCAGCTGCCAGCAGACACTTTCTCCAGCTTTGAGGTTCAGCTCATGGAGATTAAATGTGAGTCTCCGGTTCTCTGTGTGCTGATCTACAGACCTCCCAAGTTCAACAAGGACTTTCTTCAGGACTTTGCAGCCCTATTGTCTGAGATCATTTTAAAATATGATCAGATTTGAATTGTTGGGGATTTTACAATTCATGTGTGTTGGGAGACCAAACCACTAATGAAAGACTTTCTGAACTTAATCCGTTCTTTTAACCTGAGCAGCTCCACACATGAGAAAGGACACATCCTGGATCTGGTTTGAACTCTGGGTTTACATTGAGATGTCAAGGAGATTGTTGAAGCTTGTTTTTCTGATCATCTGCCCGTTTTATTTGAATTTGATTTTAAGATCAAATTCAGGTCCGCCATCTGACTCACGCGCCTCTGCGCGCTCTAGACGTCTGATTACGGCATTCTGGCCTCTGAGCATTCCTCTGTGTTGTGTGGAAATGTTGATGAGCTCCTGGAGGATCTGAACTCAGTTTGTTCGGGTATTTTAGATGTGACCGCTCCTTTTATGGTTAAACTCTTAAACCGTCTCTTGGTTTGATGATCATGCACACACTCAGAGCGTACATGGAAAAAAGACAGGCTTCACGTCTCTTCAGAGATTTTTAAAAACTCCTGAATTGAGTGATTTCTCCAGTATGACTCCTTCTGTGAAAAGTTTTTAAAAAATTTTTTAACATAGTCAGCTGTCAGGTTTGTACCCTCTCCTCGTACCCCTGACCCCTCTGTTTTGACCTCACCACCTGCTGTTTTAGAGCATTTTGAGCCTGTCACTCTCTCTCAGATTTCTGATAGCCCAGTTCCTGAGGTCTTCCTGCTGCCCAGGTGACTGTGTTCCCCAGACTTCTTCGATGCTGTTGGCCCCTGGATAGTTGTTCTTGTTAACTCCTCTCTAGTCTCTGTTCCAGCTGCTTTTAAACATGCTGTTGTGCAACCCCTTTTAAAAAGAAGAACTTGGATCCTAATTTTCTGTTTGTTTTTACGCCAATTTCTAAGTTATCTTTTCTTTCTAAAACTTTAGAGAAGGTGGTTTATCTTTAATTACACCCAAGCACACACCCTAAGACACACACGTGTGTGTTTCCACTGATCCTCCAGTTGATGTAGATGTAAGTTTTCCAGGTTAGAAACTGGATCTCAGGATCAGGTTTGTCGTCTCAAATATATGAAAGAAGCTTCAAGAAATGGAGGATCAAGAAGTTCCAAATCAGTCCATCCTGCCCAGTTTTCATTTGGTTCTTTCAGACCAGTTTCAGCTGAAGACCAGCCCGGATGTTACTGTGGGTCCTGAACATCTGCGCTGGTCAGTCTGATAATCCTGATTTGGATTAGTGGTCAGATACTTGCTAATCTGCTGACAGGAATAGAAACAGAATTGATCTTCTGATGACACACAAAGGTTCAGGAGCTTTACTGCATTCTGACTTGGGATTTACACAATGAACCAAACATTTTCAAACTTCTTGTTCTTTGTTCTATTGACCGTCCTTTGATTGGAGTTCCTGAAAAATTCATCTGAAAGAAAGCGTCTGAGCAAGAGGAGACAGATTTGATTCTAGTCATACTTTATCAAATGATTAATAATCCAGAGACCCGCATACACGTACATATATAAATAGACGCAGACTAATAAACACACAATGCATGTTTTTAAAGGTCGTCATGAACAAAAGTTGAAGTTAAATTAAATTGTTAGTTTGGTGTTTAGGATTATTGCTTTCAAGATGTGGTTCTCCCTCTGTAACTGTTGGTTTCTGTAGGTTAGCTCTGTGATTTGACCCCTCAGAAGCTCCACCTCTTCCTGCATCGTCACCATCAGGTAGCTTTTCATCAAATCCTGGACAGAGAAAGAGGACATGAATGTCATCATAAATGAGGCTGTTGTTTTCATCCTGAGTAAAAAGATTTCAGGTTTAGTCGTTATCAAAGAGTCAGTGATGATGTAGAGCTCAAAGGGGAAAAAGATTTTAGACCAACCAGGAAAAACCTAACAGATGTTGACTGTGGAACCGTCAACAGAAGCTCATGAGCTGAAACCTTAAGCCTGCTCCCTTAAAAGTTTTATTGCTTCCATTAGGAACATGAAATTTACTGAAAGCCATTGAGGAGTATTCAAGACCAGCAGAATGTGCTTCATTTCAGTGTTTTTCAGAAATGGTCATGGTTGAAGGTGATGAGGAGCTGCTTGAGTCATCGCCATACAGAAAAGGTTAGAATATTCAAACCTGGACCTGATAAAGGCAGAAACAACATTCTCTAAATCACTGACCATTAAAAATAGCTCAATTAAAAATACAAGTAAAGATTGGTTTAAAAACGACAACTTAAAACCTATTTTCAAAATGGAAAATATTGCATAATGGTATTGTAAAGTACTGTGTTACAGTGTTGTCACACTTCAGTCTGCCATTCAAGCCTCCAGCCGCCAGAGGGAGTCCTCACCCGAGTAATGTGCGCCTAGCTCATTACTACAACTCCCATCAGCCATTGCCTCAGTTTCCTTCCTGTTCAGCTGTTTCCCATTGTTGTCATTAGCTGCTGGCATTTAAACCAGCTCCAACCTTTGCTTCATTGTGAAGTCTTGTTTTGCCTTGCAGATAGTCTGAGCATTTATTCCTAGTCTGACTTCCTGGTTCTCTGACCCTTTGCATGTTTCTTTGTTCTTCTGCCTCCCATTGTGTTTTGATTTTTGCCTGGACTCTGACTTTGTTTATGTCTTGCTTCTGCTCAACTCAATTAAAACATTTGCATGTGGATCCAAACACCTCAGCTTCCTCATTACAGAAGACCTGGATCCAGCAACGTGTGTTCCATCTTCATCGAATCCCGCAGGTTTTGCTGCCACGCTCCTCAAGCATGGTCGACAGCTCTATCGTTTGACTGCAGTAACCAAAATTTTCATGGCGCAACTGCAAGCTAACCAGGTAGCAATGCCGATGCCTAGCATTCCTGTCCAGTTTGTTTCTGTGCCACTAACAGACTCAAGAAGTTCCTCTTCTTTGCCTAACCCAGTGTCTGGTCAACTCCTTTCATTATATAATGATTTTTTTAATTATAAAAAATCTCTGCGTAAAGCTAGAACCCAATACTATTCAACTTTAATAGCACAGAATGGAAATAATCCGAGATTTCTTTTTAGTACTATAGCCAGGCTGACCAGCAGTCACAGCTCAGTGGAACCATATATTCCTGCTACTCTCAGCTCTGAGGAATTTCTTTCATTCTTCGATTGTAAAAT
>BSAI01000118.1:937367-957239 GCA_036245035.1 Adrianichthys oophorus | reverse complement strand
ACAGGGGAGACCAGACAGACAGGTGAAATCATGACAGACAGGTGAGACCAGAGAGACAGGTAAAATCATGATAGACAGGTGAGATCATGACAGACAGGTAAAATCATGATAGACAGGTGAGATAATGACAGACAGGTAAAATCGTGATAGACAGGTGAGATCATGGCAAACAGATGAGATCAGAAAGACAGGAAACGGTGTCGTATAGTAGGGGGTGGGGCTTTACATTGTCCCTTTGAACGTTCTGGTTACAAGGTTGTGGAGGACTGGATTGGCCAGGGGAGTAGATCTAACCTCTCCTCGCTCCATCATCTGTTCAGAGGATTTCAGGTGGGGAGGAGGGGGACCTGTCAGGGGTTTGGGGGTTTATGGTTATAGTTTATTTATATGGCGCCTTAAAATAACCTTGGTCACATAAGGCGCCGTACACTAAAATCTTGATAAAACAAAAAGCAGCTAAAACGATAAAGAAATATATACACACACACATACATATATATACATGTATATATATATATACATACATATACATTCACATATACACACACATACATATAAATAGCTGACATAAAAACACCAGATAAAAACAAAGGTGAACAGTAAAACAGTTAAAAACAAACCAGCAGAGCAGAGTCTCATGCCGTGTCAAAAGCCTGGTGATAAAAATTGGTTTTAAGAAGTTTTTTAAAAATGGGCAGTGAAGATGCCTGCTGAATGCTCAGTGGTAACACATTCCAGAGTTTCAGTGCACAGACTGAAAATGCACGTTCCCCTCTGAGCTTCCTTTTAGACCTCGGTACCTTCAGGAGAAGCTGATCAGCAGACCTGGGTCATCGGGTCGGAGTGTAAGGATGGAGAAGCTCAGAGAAGTACGATGCTGCACGATTGTTTAAAGATTTAAAAACATATAAAATAATTTTTAAATGGATTCTAAAATTCACAGACAGCCAGTGAATGGTTGCCAGGATGGGGGTGATGTGGTCCCTCTTACAAGCTTGGACCAGAACCCGAGCAGCAGCATTCTGGACCAATTGGAGACATCAGAGGGACGACTGGCTAACTCCAAAATAAAGAGAGTTACAGTAATCCAGCCGAGATGTAATGAAAGCATGGATTACTGTCTAAAAATGATGTTTTGATAAAAATAGTCTCACCTTCACCAACTGCCTCAAATAAAAGAAGCTGATTTTACCACTGAGCTGATCTGACAGTCAAGTTTAAAACCACTGTCCATGTTAAAACCCAGGTTAGACGCAGACTGTTAAGATGTGGAGCTAAGGAGCTACTTCACTGAGGAGGGGTCACAGGAGCTGCTAGGACCAAACACTATCACTTCTGTTTTTTTTATCATTGAAACTTAAAAAGCTTAAGGTCATGCAGTCTTTGATGTCTAGTAGACAAGACAGTAGCGGTGTAACGGAGCAGCCTTTCTTTATTGGTAGATAAATCTGACTATCATCAGCGTAGCAGTGAAAGACAACTCTGTGTTTTCTCAGGATGGAGCCCAGAGAAAGGAGGTATAAAGAAAATAAAAGTGGTCCTAAAATAGAGCCCTGTGGAACCCCAAACAACAGTTGAGCAGTTGAAGAGTTTGGTAGTGTTTGGGAGGATGAAGAACATCTGTTGTTCCCATTTTGGGAGTTTTTCTCCAGTGGAGGCGAGTCCATCTCTTGCATGAATCCAGTCTGTGTCTGGCCTTGACATTGAGATAAGTCTTTGTTTATCTCAGTCTTAACATGACATAGGTAGTAAAAAAGATTGGAGGAGAAAAGTTCAACTCCTGACTTGTTCAAACTGAATCCATTTGCTTCAAAAAAGATGCCTGCGTTCCCAGAAAATGTGAAAGTTGTTGCTCTCGTTTTTGGTAGGAAAAGACAAATTAACTGGCGATCTATTTTTTTCTATCTTTAAACCTTTAATAACTGTGTCAAGGTTCAGCCTTCCAACTCCTCCTCCGACCACCAGAGGGAGCCCTCTCCCCAGTATTGTTCCTCACTCCAACTCCCATAATGCTCGGCTGCCTCTCCTGCCCTCACCAGCTGTCTCTTACTCCAGCTCATCAGTTTTGTGCATTCAAGCCTTCTCACCTCTGTACTCTTTGTGAAGTCTTGAATTGTGTCTGTCCGTTCAGCCTGAGCGTTTATCTTAGTCTTTTGCCTCTCCACGTCTGACCTGAAGCGTTTGGATCCATATGCAAACGTTTTAATAAAGTTGAGCAGCCCTCAACTTCATTGTTTGACTGCAGTAACCGAAGCCATCATGGAAAGACTGTAAGCTAACCAGGTAGAAACGCCAACGCCTAGCATCCCTGTCCACTCTGTTTCCTCGCTTAACCCAGTCTCTGGTCAACTCCTTTCGTTTTCCAACAAGTTTACAGGAAGACCTGAACATTGTACTGGGTTTCTCATGCAATGTCAGATGTCTCTCCACCAACAAGCTCACCTCTACCCTACAGAAGAAGCCAAAGTGTCTTTTCTGTTCTGTCCGGAGAAGCGTTGGAGTGGTTAGCAGCCGTTTGGTCTGGAGGTTTGTTGCCTTTTGATTCCTATGAAACGTTCACCCAGTTGTTACGCTCTGTATTTCAACCTGTTAATAACGGGAAGAAACCAGGGGAACAACTCATCGAGATTAAACAAGGCAAAGACACTGCTGCTGCTTAAGCTTTATGATTCAGAACGCTGGCTGCACAATCATCATCATCGTCTCCGTGCAACTTAAAGACTGTTTCGGTGGGATTTAACCGTGGAGCTGCAATGGGAGATTACCTGCAGAGATGAAAATCTAAATCTGGACCAGCTCATCACCACTCACTACGTGCATCCACAGAAACTCAGAGACTCAAAGACTGCAGCAGCCCGTGTGACATCATCTCCATGGTGTCCGGAGCAGAACTCCTCCGGGAACCCATGCAGTTGGGGTCCACTCAACTCACCCCAGAAGAAAGAGAAAGACGCAATCGAGTTTCCGCTCTAGATGGTCAACCACTGGGCACCAAACGGATCTCTCATCCTGATCTTCAACTCCACGTCCAGAACAACCATCAAGAACTCATGCGTCTTTTCGCCATTGACTCTCCTCACTGTGCCATCAAACTGGGGTTGTCCTGGCTGGAGAAGCATTATCCCACCATAGTTTGGTTGACTAAAGCAGTGTTTCCCAACCCTGGTCCTTGGGGAACATTGTCCTGCATGTTTTTCATGTTGCTCTGCTTATGCACACCTGATTCAGCTCATCATCCGGCTCCGTAGAAGCCTGAAAACGACAATCATCAAATGCAGGTGTGTTTGAGCAGGGTGGGATTGAGAAAATGCAGGACAAGGGTTGGGAAACACTGACTTAAACTGTATTTCAGCGTGAGAAATGGAGGTGTGGCGTGAGAAATCAATCAAATGCGTGAGTCTCACGGCCAATGCATGAGAGTTGGCAGCCGTGCACAAATCCTGACGCCGTGCAGATCATAGCTGGGGATTGGAACGATCAGACCTAAAGATCGCTCTAAGTTCCAGCAGCATGTTCTAGAGCCACAAGAGGGAACAACGCCCAGGATGAGGTCTACTCCAATGTAAAAAAGAACTACAGGCCCAGACCTCTACCACACCTGGACCAGTCTGACCATCAGCTTTAAGCCGTGGTGCACTGGAAAGGGCAGTCGACTTGTGATCGAAGGATTGCAAGTTCGATTCCCGCCTTGCCCGCCCATGTGTCGAAGTGTCCTTGGGCAAGACACTGAACCCCACATTGCCTCTGATGGAAGGTTGGCGCCAGTGTTCAGCAGCGGAGCCACCATCAGTGTGTGAATGTGTGTGTGAATGGGTGAATGTAAAGCGCTTTGGGCCTCCAATAGGCTAGAAAAGCGCTGTATAAGTAAACCCCATTTACCATTAATTCCTGCAAACATCCCACTCATAAAACAATTCAGTGACAAAAGTTGTGTTGCCTTTATCTCTGAAATTGCACAAATTGGATTTGTGATACTAAATTTGCTTAATGGAAACACCACAATTAAAAAAACTCGCATTTGTCGGAAAAATGTTTTGCGCTTGGAGGAGGTGGTTTTGGGGCGAATCAAATGGATATATTTCACTAAGTTGCAATGGAAACAGTTTTTTAAAATTCAATACGTTTCTTGGAAGGAAGTGGCTGCGCTGAGTGCTGCACAGCGGGCGCCAGAGACCCGCACGAGAGATTCAGCAGCGTCACAGCTCATTAAAAGTTCTGTATCAAACGGGATTGTTGGAGCCACAGATACTCTGTTAAATCACCAACAAAGATTTCATCCAAATCGCCGCTCCCACCCGGGAGGAGTGGTTCGGCTTGAAGCTCCATGGTCTGCGCAGACGTCTCTTTTGACAGATGATGATGATGATGGAGCTGTGACAGAAATCTGAATGGACCTGATGTTATCAAACAGAAACAATGCTCCAACTGCTGACTTTTTAGAATGGTTATTTTGTTAATACCCCTGAACAGGCTTCTCTCATGTCTGTGTCTGGATCATTAACATTTATTTAGATTATCAAAGGTCTAGCTATGCTGCACGCGCTCCCCAGAAGCTGTGACGTCACCCAAATGCTCCTTTTTGAATGATGATTTAATGGAAACAGTGTAATTGCGAAATTGTGTTTTGTCGACATTTCTAGAATGTCAATAAAGTTTTGTGCATCTGTGGAATGGAAACACAGCTACTGGCAGTAAGGATCTATCTAGAGACAAACAGACCTTGGCTCCACAGATGACAGAGGGAGACTCCCCGTCCTTCCCAGGTAACATCCCGATCACCTGCAGACACAAACCGGACAGAGTTCACCTATAAAGGAGGAGCTTGTCTGCAGCTCTCCAGAGGAGGAGCTCCCCAAGAGGAGGAGCTGCAGCTGGCGACAGTTCTCCTTTAGAGGTTCAGGTACCCGGTTCAGTTTGATGAGAATGCAGGGCTGGCCTCTGCTGTAACCATAGAAACGGTCCAACACCCCAGAGCAGTCTCCCAGCATGGTCCGGTTGAACTGACAGGAGCGTTTGGGATTGTTTCTCACCTGAAATCACAGGTACAGGTGGACAGAGGTGACAGACAGGTGAGTTTACACCAGGGGTTCCCAAATTTTCTCTTGTGAGAGCTACATAACTGTTTTCTTCTCAGATGAGGGCCGAGGTGAGTTTGCTATGGAGAGAAATAAGCATCACTCCCATTTGTGTGTGCATAATTATTGACTTGTAACTCATTCAAAACATTTTCTGCATGAGTACAAAAATTACACAATAAAAAAAAAACAAATACAATGTACACATGCACAACTTAAAATGACAACAGCTTGTAACTAACTACATGCACAAATCTTTAAAAATTACAAACAAATTGCTTGTTACGCACACACAAAACCGCATTTACACACAAATCTCATGTGAGACTCTTTTCACGTCTCCCAGAAAGAAAAGATTGGTCTGTAAGTGATTCGTTTAAATGCTGCTAGAACAATTCCAAGAACGCCAAGGCGGACGCGCTTTCCCGCCTGCATGACATGGAAGGTGCCAGCTTCAATATCTAGTGGACTAGGAGGGGTACGGCCCAGACAAATGTTCCTGGGTCGACTCGGACGAGATCCTCGACCCTTCTCTGATCGCAGACTTTCATAACGACCACCCACACGACCTGCACCTCAACCCCCTGGTCATCCTTGTCGCCAGCGGCCTTCTCGCTTCCAGAGCAGCTCGAGGGGGGGGGGCTCTGTCAGGCCTCAACTGTCCGGCTCCACCTCTGACCACCAGAGGGAGCCCTCTCCTGAATACTGATCCCCCACGTCTCCACCAGCTGTGTCTCATCTTCTCATCAGCCTCACCATACGTATATGTTTAGACTTTGACCTTTGCGAAGTATTGTTTGGTGTCACTAACATTTCTGAGCTTTCTTTCTTCTTCTTTCACTCCTCGTGAAAGACTCCTGCCTGCCTCATGGATTCCTTGTTTTGCTCTTTGCCTGTTGACTCCAGCCTGGCTTTGGCTTCGTCCTGTTTTGCCCTCGTCTGTTATGGTCATTGTTAAACTCACCTCCTGCACATGGATCCACACACCTTCGCGCCTTTGTTACAAATGTAAATTCTGCCTTCCTGTTATCATTAACAGCGAAAAGGTTTCTGATTTTTCTCCTTTTATCAGTGTTGCTTATTTTTTACGCTTCCTGTTGATGTCATTTATCGTTGTTGCATCTGGTTCTCTATCTCCTGGTTCTGGATCTCCTTGATGTGCGCGGAACAGTAACAAGCTTTGCACACAGACACACACACAAATACACACACACATGTGCATGCATGTTCAGTGCTTTGACTGTATGATGGCTCTGCGCAGATACGTATTGATCAGTTACATGTGAATTGAAGAGAGAAAAAGCAAGAGAGAATTCACGACACTGAATAAAAATGAGCAGCTACGCTGTGTCCTGAACTAACGAGAAAATAAAGTTCAATTATTTTGTCTTCTGCTGCACCTGGACATGAAATGTGCTATACAAATAAACTTGCATTGCCTACTGTAAAGCATAGGGGTGGTAGCATCATGCTTCGGGGCTGGTTTTCAGTAAAGAGACCAGGACGACTGACCATATAAAGGAAAGAATGAGTGGGGCCATGTAGAGTCAGATTTACAGTGAAAACCTCCTTCCATCAGCAAGAGCATTGAAGATGAAACGTAGATGGGTCTTTCAGCATGACATCCATCCCAAACACACTGCCCGGGTAACAAAGGAGTGGCTTAGTAAGAAGCCTTTCAAGGTCCTGGAGTGGCCTAGCCAGTCTCCAGATCTCAAACCCATTGAAAAATCTTTGGAGGGAGTTGAAAGTCCCAAACCATCTCTAAAGGAGATCTGCATGGAGGAATGAGCCAAGATACCAGCAACAGTTTGTAAAAACCTTGTGAAGACTTACAGAAAAAGTTTGACTGCTGCCATTACTAACAAAAGGTATGTAACAAAGTATTGAACTTTTGTATTGACCAAGTATTTATTTTCCACCATAGTTTAAAAATAAAAAAATATGATTTTCTGGATTTTTTTTTTTCAATTCTGTCTCTCATAGTTGACGTTTACCTATGATGAAGATTACAGGCCTGTCTCATCTTTTTAAGTGGGAGAACGTGCACAATTGGTGACTGAATACTTTTTTGCCCATCTGTACAGACCATGGATGTTAATACACAGAAGCTCTTCACCATACATGGAGGGTTCCATCCCAAACCCAGCACCCTGAGACTGAATGCTAGCTGCAAGGAAGGAGGCCGAGGAGTAGTGATTGATGAAGCCACTATCCAGGATGAAACTTCCAAGATGTATGAATACATCAAGAACAAGGCACCAACTCACAGTGTGATCAGTGAATGTCTCAGGCAATGGACAGCAGAGGATGCTGGAGGACAGATCCTCATGGGAGGACAAGCCTTTGCATGGGATGTACCACTAAACCATAACTGAAGAGGCTGATATCAAGAGGTTCTACCAATGGTTAGAAAGGGCTGACCTACAGGACAGCACAGAAGTGCTCATTCTGGCAGCTCAGGAACAGACAAGACCCAATGTGTAAGCTGTGTAAAGAGGCGCCTGAAACAATCCAGCACAGAACTGCAGGGTGTAAGATGCTGGCCGGGAAAGCATACATGGAGAACCACAACCAAGTGTCTGGAATAGTAAACAGGAACATGTGTGCAGAATATGGACTGGAAATCCCAAAGTCAAAATGAGAAACACCTCAGAAAGTGTTAGAGAATGAGAAAACAAAGATCTTGTGGGACTTCCAGGTACAGACGGACAGGATGGTAATGGAACCAACCAGACATTGTAGTGGTGGATAAAGAACAGAGGAAAGCTGTTGTGGTGGATGTAGCAGTACCAAGAGATGGTAACATCAAGAAGAAGGAACATGAGAAACTGGAGAAATACCAGGAACTCAGAGAAGAACTGGAGAAAGTTTGGAAGATAAAGATGACAGTGGTGACCGTGGTAACTGGAACACTCGGGGCTGTAACCCCCAAACTAGAGGAGTGGCTACAGCAGACCCTGGAAAGACCTCAGACATCTCAGTCCAGAAAGGTGCAGATCTAGAAACAGCTAAGATACTGCAGGACCCTCAAGCTGCCAGGACTCTGGTAGAGGACCTGAGGTTGGAGTGAGGTACCACCTGTGGAGGGTGAGAGGGGTGCTTTATATATATATATATATATATATGAAATATCTCTTTGGAGGTTATCTTCTGGATGCTGGTGGTGGGTTGTCCTGTTATTTGCTTGGTCAATTCTATTCCAAGAACTTCAAGTCCTGCTCCAATCATCTACAGATCTGTTTCCAAAGCGTTCTCAGTGGTCTTTTAATCATGATGATGCCATTTTTAGCCAAAATCTAAAAACCTGTGTTATTTTCTAGAACATAATTTCTCCAGAGCAGCAGCAATTATTTAGGAATTCACCTCTGAGTTGTGGACAGGACTGTTGACATTGCATCCATCATCTGTTTGTTTATGTCTCTCACTAGCTTACAACCCCTCACAACTACAACCTAACATAAGAGCAACTAAAAGGATGAGCAACATCAGTTCTATCCAGCCATACAGTTCTGATCCAGATTCCAGCTCAAACGAGGAAATCAAAGACGTTCATGGATCTGTTTGTCTGTAAGTGGATGCATCAGGATGGGGTGGAGCAGGGAGCTTGTGGCTCCGCCCAGCGGCTTTTTTACGTATCAAATCTTTTTTATCTGATCACAATGATTTGAATAAAGAAATACTCAGAAATGCAGTTTTAATAAAAATTTAAAACCAGTTTACCTCTCCGCTGTCCTCCTGGATGAAGTACTGATCAGGAGGGCAGTTATCGTTGGTCTGAACCTGGAAGCTGTCGTTGTACGCTGCAGACAGACAGGTGACCACAGACAGACAGGTAAAAGGTAACAGCAGAATGGTTATGACAGAAGGTTCCAGTCAGAAACTTCAAAATTTCCTGAGGTGTTTTTGTTAAGTTACTGCAATAAAACAGAAATAAATGTGAATGTTCTCATCAATTCATCTTACGAGACAGAAAGAGGTCGAGGTTTTGAATGAAGCCGTCCCAGCTCTCAGTGTCGGACACCGTGAAGGTGATCTCCAGCTGGTTCCCCTTTGGACGAATCATCATTCCTGAAACCCAAACACCATCCTGGTTAACCAATCACAGCCTGATGCTGCTACAGACTCTATCTCGCCTCAGACTCTAAATATCTCAAAATCTGGAATTGTTTAGACTGATCTGAAGGCCGACGTTTTGGTGAGTCAGACCTCACAGATGAAACCTGTTCCTGTGATCTTCTTGTCATTGTGGTCCAACCCGGAAGAAAGACCACTCCTCTCCAAAGTAAACATTTACATCGTTCCTGTGGATGCTTGACTCTTCACCTCGTTATGTGACTTCAGGCAGCCTATCAGGCTCTGATATATGTCAACAATAATAGAAGTCAGCTACGGAACAGAAGGGTTTTTATCTCCCTTCAATTTCTAACTCTTGTTTTCTTTAAACCTACATTGGGGAAATAAGTATTGATCTCTTGGTTATTTTGTAGGATTGACCATTAAAAATAAGGAACAGTTTGTCGTCCTAATGGAACGTTCATGTGAACAATGAGAGATTAATGGGTATCATTAAGAGTTCTGGTTCAGTATCATTATGAGTTCTGGTTCACACAGACACACAGAAGTCTGGCCCGTGAGCCAAATGCAGTTCAGGTTTTCTCCGGCCCACAAGCTCATTTCATAAAATCAAAGATTTTTTAAGAACGTTTTTTAAGTTCTTAAAAAGAACACTTTTAAAGAACTGTGTGTAGGAATGCTTGATTGTGATTGGCTGAAAATGAGGGCTGCTGATACCAGGACAAGTGGAAATGTTTTTTTATTGAAACACAGAACAACTGTGTCTGCCTAACATGCCAAGAGGCCGTGGCTGTTTTTAAGGAGCTTGATATCAAGAGGCATTACCAGACAAGACATGCTAACAATGACATGCTAACGCTCATGAGCTAACGCCGACAAGTTACCAGAGGAAACGGTGAAGAAACTTGAAGTGGAAAGTGTTTTAACGGCACAGCAACATTTTTCACAAGAGCCCCTGAGTGAAATGAAAACTCCACAAAGGTGAACTATGAGGTAACAACTGTGGATCCATATGCAAACAGAGTTTAATGTTCAGCACAAGAGGGCAAGGCGTGGTCGAGACAAACGAGGGTCAAAATAGGGAGCAAGGCGAGAGGTGAAGGAAACAAGCGAAGGTTCAGAAAACACTGGCAGGCAGATACAGCAAATGCTTAGACTGACCAATCAAGAGGAAGTTCAAGACTACCAATGGAACAGAGAGATGAGCCGGCATATAAGCAGCTGATGAGGAACAGCTGACGATGACAGGAACTGGTGACCAGATGCATGATGGGAGATGGAGTATAACCTTTGACCTCAGTGCTGCTAAGAAAGTTTGAAATCTTTCCGCCAAGGTCGATCAAATACTTATTCCTTCAATGAAATGTGAATAAATGTAAATCCATTCTTTAAAGTCTATTTCTTGATTTTCTTTGAGATTGTTCAAATGAACCATTAAGACGACAGACTTTATTTTGAGTTGATCAAACCTACAAAGGATCAAAGACTGATTCCCTTCACTGTATCTCACTCCACGATGAGTCTCCTGTTGCCCCTCCAGGAGGTAGAAGTAGATTGTACCACAGTTGAACAGGACATTTTTAAACCCCTTCAGCTCTAGCTTCACATGGATCATTCGCTCTGGTAGAAACATCAGTAAAACACCAGAGGAAGATGCTGATCCGAAAACAGAACCGTCTCCACCTGCTGGTCCAGAACGTCAGTTCAGATGAGGTTCCTTCTTCTTATTGGTCCTGACACAAGCTGTCAATCATATCAATGAAGAGAACTGGAGCTCAATCATAGTTGAGTAGGGGGTGATTGGATCTGAACCTGCTGGTTCTGGATCCACTCTGTAATTCATTCTGCTGGTTCTGTAGAGATGAACAGAACCCTTCACAGCTGTAGCCTCTCAGGTCTGCAGAAGTAGGTAGAGATCCTGGATGTGTACTAGACCAGGTCCTGAACCAGAACTGAGCCTATGGTTGGACTCTGGACCCACATTAACCCCTCCCTCTCACCTGGAGTGGCCAGCCGGTCCTGCCAGGTGGGCTTGTAGTCGTCGAGCGTCAGCAGCATGATGTACATGGTGAGAGCAAACATGCCGGCCAGGAACAGGTAGAAGATCAGGTAGAACAGCGTGATCAGACCTGGGGGGGGCAGAAGGGGGGCAGAGTCATTCACCCTCTGAGGACATGACAGCCCCTCCCCCCTTCATGTTCTCCAAATGTCATCTTTATAATCCTCTTTCTTTTGGCTCCACCCCCAGCAGATGACCTACATTCAGAGGGAGGGAGCTGTAATCTGTGCATGTGACCCCCCCATCACTCTTCACATCTTCATGGTTATCGACTGTTACAACAGACAGCCCTGCTCTATGATTGGGTTAGGCTCCTCCCACCACCAGATGAATTAATACTGCAGGTGTTTACCTGTATGGTAACCATAGCAACAAGTCCAGCAGGACTGAACTGGACTCCTGGAATCCTCTACAAAAAACAGGAGCTCCTAGAACCTGTGATGCTCTGTGAAGACCAGAACCAAAGTCTGTCCAGTCCTGAATCTGCTTCTGTACCAAGGAGAACCTTAAGGAACCTCCAACCCCCAGTGGTTTGGAGGTTCTCCAGAGGAGCTGAAGTTCATGTCAGGAACCTTCTGTGGTTCAGGAGCTGAGCTTCCTTCAGCTCCTGAACCACAGATCTGGACCTGAAAGAACATCATGATCTCCTTCATGAAGAGCCGCCCATCAGATGTAGAATTTTAAAAGAAGAAGACCAGACCTTCACAAACACAGAAACCCGGAAAGATTATGGTCCAATCCAACTCCTCTGTCACTTTAATCCGGATTAGAACACTGCTGTGTCTGTGTGTGTCTGTTTGTGTTTGCGTGTGTCTGTGTGTGTCTGTTTGTGTTTGTCTGTTTGTGTTTGCGTGTGTCTGTGTGTGTGTGTGTCTGTGTGTGTGTATGTATGTATGTATGTGTGTGCCTGTGTGTGTGTTTGTGTATATGTGTCTGTGTGTGTCTGTGTGTGTGTCTGTGTGTGTGTGTCTGTGTGTGTCTGTTTGTGTTTGCGTGTGTCTGTGTGTGTGTGTGTGTGTCTGTTTGTGTTTGCGTGTGTCTGTGTGTGTCTGTTTGTGTTTGCGTGTGTCTGTGTGTGTTTGTGTGTGTGTGTGTGTATGTGTGTCTGTGTGTATCAGTAGACATTGCTGGTTCTCTGCTTCCTCATCGTTGGTTCTTGTTGGTTCCTGTTTAACGGTCTGACTTGGTTCTGGTTCTATTGACCTGTTTGAAGAACTGAAACATTGCTGTGGCGCCCCCTAAAGGAAGCAGCTGAAGGACACAGAACACTTGTATTTAGAAAAACTCAAGAAGATACTGAAACTTTTACTGAAAAATCATGATTAACCAACAGGAGAGAGAAGGCACTTCCCTTTTAGCTCTTCAAAATAAAGGCATTACACAGGCGTATCAGCCAAAATGAAAGTACAGCATTTACATGTAACAAGTTAAGTTGACTTAAGCAACATTTACCTAGAATTCCATGTGTTTTTGTTTCTACCAGTTTTAACTAACGCTGATATTCTGTAGAGTTCTAAACATTTTAAAGGATTTTTGTCAAACATCATATTTACTGTTTGAAAAGTATCAGAAGTGTCTGGTTGTTGGTACCACACAGTATCTGTAGGATGACTTTATTCAGATCAGCAGTCCTGGTTTTAGAAGTTTTACATGAATTTTTTATTTTTCCTTTTTTTTTATTAGTCAACAAAACTAGTAAATGAAAAGCTCCACCCAAAAAAAAAATATCATGATCGTCTGATGGGGAATGAGAACGCCCAACACTTGAATGAAATTGATTTTTTAATCCATTTAACCAGTTAAGATGGTTGAGAACCCATTCTCATTTATGACGACCTGAACTCAGACAGGTTTCTGGACCGTGGAAAGAACCCGGACTGTCCGGAGGAACCAGATAATATCCAACCTTCAGAGGACTCAGCCAGGATTTGAACCACAACCTTCATGCTATAAGGTGCTATCCACTACTCCACCGCGTCACCCTCAATCTTCTCCAGTCCAAAGCAGTGCAGACACAAACACCTCAACACTGATACAAGAGGATACAAGATACACACAAAGACACACAAAGAATCATCAAGTGACTGAGGTCCAAATGAAACCTGTTTGACCCACATGAGCACCGCAGGCCAAGAACCAGTTTGAACCTAGGGACCATCAGATCTGAGAACGTATCAGAAGCAAAGACGCATCAGAAGGAAGAGCCAAAGACTATTAGAACCTGTATCTGGTCTTTAGAGCAAAAACTGGAACCATCTCAGACCGGTGTTCTCAGCAAAACGGTTTGGACTTTACCATCTACAGTTAGAATCAATGTGAAGACTGGTTCTGGAGCTTGGTCTGTGGTTGTAAGACATATCTCCATGTGTATTTGTGGAGATCCTTCCTTCAAGCTAAACCTGTAGCAGTAGAACATGGAGGGTCTCCAACCTTTAAAGCTCGGATCCTGGGAGCTCAGCAGAACCTCCTCTGGTCTACAGCAGAGACTGATCCAATAATCTGAACTTCACAGCTAAAGGGAACGTCCAATCAGGTATCACACCTGAGTGTGTGACATTTGACCCCTCCCCCATGAGCAGCAGTCACAGCAAAGCTCAGGAACCATTAGTTAGTCCAATTCCCCCCGATCCTGTTCCTTAATGCTGACTACCAAACAGGAAGGCATTGATCCAAGTCAGGTCTGTGGTAAACCAGAACTGATGCTCCTAACAAGAACCACAAGAACTGGACCTTCACTCCAGGAACCAAAAGAACAAGATAGATGGATGGATAAAGGGATGGATGGATGGAGGAAATGGACAAATGGATGAATGGACAAATGGATGGATGGATAAATGGATGGATGGATAAATGGATGGATGGATAGATGGATGGATGGGTCGATAAATGGATGGATGGATAGACAGATGAATGAATGGAAAGATGGATGGATAAATAATAAACAAATGGATGGATGAATGGACATATGGATTGATAGACGGATCGATGGATTGATAGATGGATGGACAAATAGATGGATGGATGGATGGATGGATGGATGGATAGATGGATGGACAAATGAAAAAAATTGATGGATGGATGGATAGATGGTTGGTTGGATGGATGGATGGATGGATAGATAGATAGATGGATGGACAAATGGAAAAATTGATGGATGGATGGACGGATAGATGGATGGATGGACAAATGGATGGATGGATAGATGGATGGATGGATGGATAGATGGTTGGTTGGATGGATGGATGAATGGATGGATGGATAGATGGGGATGGATAGATAGATGGATGGATGGATAGATGGATGGATGGATGGATGGATGGATAGATAGATGGATGGACAAATGGAAAAATTGATGGATGGATAGATTGATGGACAAATTGATGAATGAATGGATGGATGGACAAATGGATGGATGGATGGATGAAGTTTGTGGAGTTTGAACCCTCAGCAGCAGCTGCAGGTGAAGTTCATCTCTTTCACTCTGATCGAAAAGGTATCAACACTCACGCACGCGCACGTACTCACCCCAGCTCGTGGCCGTGCGGCCGAGCAGTTCGCGCGTGCGCGGGTTCCAGAAGAACTCGTGCCATTCCCCTGATCCTTTGCGTTCCTCCTTTGATCCGGACATGATGATGAAGATGAGGAGGCGGTGTTGAAGATGAGCGTGCTCTCGGGGCGCGCGCGCTGCCTCCCGCGCGGATCAATTCTACGACCGATGAAGACGATGGTGAGGCAATGATGAAGGTCGGAGAGACTGCGGTAAAGCCCCGTGACGTCACTGTGACCTCCGCTAATCACACGGCAGCTCTCCCTGCGAGCCCCGCCCCCGCACATCATCCGTGCGTGCGCGCAAGTATGTGCGCGTGAGTGAGACATGAATGCATCTGATATTTTTTACCACGGCTGCACGTGACCATGACGTCAGTCACGTGTCTGAGCAGATGTTTCTGCTTCATCTTCAGCACCACTGATTTTATTTTGAAAGGACCTCAACCTGAAAAAGTGTGATTACGTCATGTTGTATCAAAATAAAAGCATTCTTGAGTAATGGAGGATCAAGCTGTTAAATTCAGTCATATTCAGATCAGGAGACACTTTGGATCAACTTGATCAGGAAATGAATTGAAATAATAATAATTATTAAACATTTAATCTTAAAATCACCACGATTATTTAATCTGTGATAATGAATGACAACAATTCAAGTCAGTGAGGAGGCTGCTGGAGATCAAGCTCTTCCATAATCTTCAGACCAGATCAGAACCACAGGTCACATAAAGGTCAAAGGTCTCGTGGGTCAGACGTTCTGCTTACAGTTTAACAGAACGTTTCTGATCAGATCTTCATGAAGAAACAAAATCAAACTGAGTTTCTGATCTTCAGGTTTGATTCTAAAACATGTTAACTTCTCTGTTTCAGATTCATCTCCAAACTCCACAGATGTCCAAACATCTGGAACCGTCTCCTTCAGTCCAAATTAATGATGAGATGGAAACTGTAAATCCACTCACATGTTCAGACAAACTCAAACTTCAGTCTGATTCTTTCTTCAGTTGTGGTTCATGAACATAAACTGTTCCTGAGGGTTCCAGAGTTCCTGATCCAGAATAATCCCATCATCGTGGTTGAAGCTGCAACACTTGGTCGAGTTTTCTCCCAAGTTAAACCAACAACCTGTTTTTTAGATCCAATCACTTTTTAAATCATTTTATGGATCTTTTGAGAGTGAGATTTTAAACATCATGAACTCTTCTCTACAAACGGGTATTTTTTCTTATGCTTTTAAAGCTGCAGTGGTGAAACCGTTACTAAAGAAAAACAATATAGATCCTACGGTTTTTAATAACTACAGACCAGTGTCTAACTTGCCATTTTTAAGAAAGATTTTGGAAAAAATGTTTTTTATTCAGCTAAATGAGTTTCTCTTACACAATAACATTTTTGAGATAAACCAGTCTGGATTTAGAATGAACCACAGTACTGAGAGCTCTGTTAAAGATCGTTAATGATGTTAGATGGGCCTCAGATTCAGGTCAGATCACAGTATTAGTACTACTGGATCTAAGTGCTGCTTTTGACACTCTTGATCACCTGATCCTGTTAAACAGACTTAAAAGTTTTGGCACATCAGGGACTTTTATCCAGTGGTTCACTTCCTATCTCACGGAGAGAAACTTTATGGTAAAGTTTCTCAGGATTGATTTTAAGATACTTTTAATGGTTTTTAAATGTCTGAATGGTCTTGCGCCTTCTTATTTATCTGATCTTTTAGTTAAATATGAACCCTCGCGGACTCTCAGATCCTCTGGCACTGGTCTACTAATCATTCCAACTATGAAAACCAAAAATTATGGAGAGGCATCTTTCCAGCACTATGGCCCCCCGTCTGTGGAACAGTCTGCCGGAGGACCTGAGGACCGCAGAGAACATAGAGGTTTTTAAGAAAATGCTCAAGACCTATCTATTTAAATTAGCTTTTAGTTAGTTTTTATCATGTTAATGTATCCTGTTTTTATTATTTTTATCATGTTTTATGATTTTAAACTGGATTATTTATAGCTGATTTGAATATTTTTTATTTTCATTTTATTATTTTTAAATCCAGTGCCTCCTCGGCTGGGTCCTCTCCCTCTGGGTCAGCTACGGTTCAGCTGTTGCAGCTCTAGATGGGGACCTGTCTCGCTACCTTGCTGTGGTGAGATCTGCTTGTGACGCTGCATTAGACTGGCGATGTGGTTGTTCACGGAGGAAGAGTTGTCAACTATTAACATGTCCACCAACCAACTTTCTCTGTGCTCAGCCTGTTTCCCAATGGTTTCCATCAGTTAAGGGGGTGGGAGTTGTGAAAGGGGTTGGGAGGATTGCATGTGTGTGTGTGTGTGTGTGTGTTTTTTTTTTTTGAGGGGTGTGTAAGATAAGCTTAAGTCTTGAGGTATATTAATTAAGAACTGCTGTGTGTGTGTGTGTGTTTTAAAAACAAAAGACTCTTTGTGTTCACTGTGTCTCCCCAGCACCTGGAGGAGGTTTGCTACCAGTTATCTCTGTTCTGCATGCCAACAGACAGTTGTAAAGTGTGTGAACCACCTTGACCTTGTGTTGAATAAATGCAGCAGCAGAGAAAACAGAGATTGTTCAGAGAACGCTAAGAACAGCACTTTGTTCGTATCTCTCCCTGCTAGAGCTGGAAAAAGAAGCTTCAATCTTGTGTCTCTTCATTTTGTGCAGACCTTTGGTTCACATGAACTTTATTTAGCTCAAAGACTGTGTTTTAAACCTAACATCTCTCTGGTGCCGAAACCCGGGACCCAATACCTGGACTAACGTTCGACGCGGGACCAAGGAGGCCAAGAATCTGTCGACAGCGCGGTCGCCTTCAGGCCGCAGGCCGGATCCCTGCCCCTGCGCCGGACAGCGGCTCCAGTGACGGGTCCCCCATTCGAACTAGACGAACCAGGTCTCCACAACTGAAGGTAATAAATCATTTTTGCTCTCCCAACAATTTATAAAAGAAAATTAAATTACGAACAAATTAAAAAGTATAAAATAATACAATCAAATAAACTAAGGATCCATTAAAATAAGATGAGTGATCAGGGATCACTACAAGGGAAACAGGGTTTCCCACTAAAAAGGTCAAGTCAGGGACTGACCATAAAAGTGATCAGGGATCACAGAAAAAGAAAACAGGGTTTATAGGTTTATAGGATTATAGAAGTTAGAGAAGGACTACTGTGAAGGGAAGGTAGAGTTGTTAATCTACAACAAGTTGTTAATTTGCAACAAAATGCTGGAGCTTATACCCATTGCAATAGTGAGTGTTGGTCTAAAATGGGCAGGGCCTGTCCACACACTCAGCTGTTACATACCTGCCGGCTCCAAGAGTGTTCACAAACTTGTCCACATCCAGTTCACACGCACACTTGTGCATACCAACCAACACATGTAAAGCATTACATTCTGTCACGCACACTATTTGAAGGTGTAAAGGTGAGCTGACGCCTGTGCTCAGGTGAATGTTATGTTAAGCTGAAGTGGATGATGGAATGCACAAAAAAGGATCCCCACACCAAGACACCCGCCGAGGCGGCAGCGCCGACCAGGGCCCACCCCCGCACCCATACTGTGGGGTCAATGGAGGAGATCCACCCGCCAGGCTGCCCGGCCAAGCACCCAGACCAGGGCCCGCAGGACAGCCACACGGGCCCCCAACACCCGAGCGCAGTGAGGTACGGAAGCGCAGAGCGCAAGGCCCAGCCCACTCAGGAGAGCAGCCCTCCCACCGCGCCAGGTGGCCCAGCGCGGGGCCCCACCCCCGAGAGCCCCACCACCCCAGACAAGCCGCCCACCACCACCCAGGAGTTCTGGGCATCCCCCCACCCCAACCCCGGGTACGAGCCCGGGCCCCCCACGGGAGACCCGCTCCAAAGCTCCAGGCAGCTGCGGAGATCCAGAAGAGAGCACGATGGGGGTCAGCTACCCCCATCTAGAAAAGGGATGACCAAGAGAAGTGGGGGTCCCCGAAGGTGTACATTGCCTGACCAGGCTCTCCTAATGTTGTGACCCAGAAGGGGCTCGGCACCCGAGGGTAAGGGCCAGAACCCGCACCACAAGGACATAGACACCCTCCAGGCTCAGATGGAATATGATCCCCCGCTCATGGACTTGCCAGAGGACAAAGGGATCCCTCTCCCTGCGTGGGGAGGGGGCCGCCGGGCCCAGGAGGCCGACCCCCAGGAGACAAGGCCACCGCTGCTGAAGGCCCTGTTCCCTCCACCAGGGATGGGGTAGGGGACAGAAGATCAGTAGTCCCACCTTCCTTGTGTAATGTATTTGTGTGTGTGTTGAGGTGTGTTTCTTGTGGTTGAAGGGTGTGTGTAATAAAGGGTGCAGTTAAAATTGGCGAGCAGGGCACTGAGGACATCTCCTGATTGCTTACAGGGATGTCCAATCGCCCTCTCACCAAGGAGCCCTAAATGTCTACGGTGCAATTAAAATTGGAGGGTAGAGCACTGAGAGGACATCTCCTGCTTGTTGGCAGTGATGTCCTAGCACCCCCCACCAAGGATCCTACGTGTCTAAGGTGCATTTAAAACCAAGAGAAGGGGGCGAAACTGTGCGGAGACCATGGGAGGGGGTGGACCACTACCAAGTGGCTCGGCCCCTCGAGGTATTCCGCAAGCACGCCCCCCCCCCCTTCCAACTAAATGGATGGAAGAGGAAGGAGGGAAGGTCGGGGACAGCTACCAAACTGACCCCCGATGATGAAACAACCGTCCCCCCGCCCCCACCCCAAGTCTCCCCAGGGCAGAGGCCCCACCGCCCGAAAGCCAACCCCCTAGGCCCCACCCCCCCACCCCACACAAAGAGAGAGGAGCCCAGAGGGGGCCAGCCCCCAGGGCAAGCCCCAGCCCCCCCCAAGCACCGCCCCTGTAGCTACCTGGTCAGGTACCAGCGGGCCCAAGGAAGCCCCTAGGGTCCCGTACTGGTAGTGGACCCCCCACTTGCCCACAGACATCCCCTCCCCTGGCCCACTCCCCCCAGACCCCGCAATGGTAGGCTTTACCTGGAGCAATCGCAGGCCCCAAGAGGGTTGCCCCACCCCGTCCCAGGGCCAGAGAAGGAGTGACCCCAGCCCCCAGGTGCAGCCGGGCCGCCCATCCA
>BSAI01000118.1:874495-901660 GCA_036245035.1 Adrianichthys oophorus | reverse complement strand
ATGAGTAGCCGGGTTAGGCTCCGGCAACCCCGTGACCCCGAAAGGGACAAAGCGGATTGGAAAATGAATGAATGAATGAATGAATAGTGTGGCTCCTATGATACAATAGGAAAATGGGATCAAATTGTTGCATGAAAACATCATGTAGCCGTGTCTATTGTTAGACAGGATCTTATTAGATGGAAACAACTCATATTAGTCCTAACAGTCTCTGTTATTTTGGCTTCACAATGTAAATGTGAATCTAAAAGCACTTCAACATATTTACACTCATCAGACTCATGGATTGTTGACGTTAATCATTTGTGTTGATGGATTCTGTGGGTTTCTGTTGTAGTAAAATCACATTAAAACAGTTTTGAAACCATTTCCTGTCTCTGTGTTCCAGTCAGTTCTGTATGGAGAGAAAATAGATTCATTTGTGTCATTTTATATTTGTAACTCATAAAATACTTTTTACACATTACTTTTGTGTACTTGTAATTGTGTATTCACATGTACAAAATTATGAAATAAAAAAAAAATACAAAATGAACAACTTAACATTACAACAGCTTGAAAAACTCACAAATCTTAAAAAATTAAGCACAAATCACTTGTTATGCACACAGAAAATGTTCAGTTCAAATAACCTGAAACATTAATTTCTGCAAAACAGAGGAGACAGAGACAGTTCGGCTCTTTTTCACTTGCAAATAGAGACAGAAGGAGGTGCTGCTCCAACCGCCTCTGACCCCCCCTTCCGGTCCCTTGCTTTTTCTTAAGGTCTGGGAATGCTCTAGTTACAATCAGATGCAGCTCTGAAGGAGGGGGGAAAGAACACAAAAACCTAGCTGCACCTGGAGATAGAAGTTCCACAAACACACGTCAGCTACTCAGTTTCAGTTTGTTATCTCCGATGTGTCTCGCCATCCTCCCCGCAGCCTCGCAGACACAGGCCTTCAGGATCAGCAAAACAGCAAACTGCACAGGTTCAGAGCAAACCACATCATTCTAACACACTAACACAATCATAGGAAGAATCTAAGAACTCTCATGGAGGTGTGGACCCCAGAGTGCTCATTCATTTTCCATTGAGTGTGTGAAGACCCTCATAGCGGTGGTAGACCACCGTCAGCTGCTGTGTTGTTAGGTATGAAGGTGAACATTGCTCACCAAACAAGGTGCACACTCCTCCTTTTCCTGCTAGCAGCATGTCCAAGGCCATGCGCTTCTGGAATGTCAACAGAGATGTGGCAGAGAGCTGTTCTCTTACCACTTGGAAGCCAGCTTGTGTCCAATTTCCCAGCCGCTGTACGTTGGAATGGTCGGAATAGATCCTGTCCTAATTTCTGTTAATGACACACCACCAACACAGTGAAGACTCAAACCCAGCTGCACGCTGATCCACAAGTTCATACTCATCTGGGATGCCCGTTGGTTCTCTGCTGGCATCCATTCACCATCAGAGCTCCTTTGTTTACTGTGAAGCACAGCAGGTTGTTCAGTTTCATTCAGACGGTTGATGTTTCTGGTTTCAGTTTCTCTTACCGGTACACACCACAAGATTAGACACAGGCCAACTAAATACAGCAACATGAAAATAAAACCAAAGCAGCATCTCACCTATGAGTGGCTCATCCCAGCTGAAGTTTGCTCCCTAAGAGGACAGGAGTCCACGCCGTCACCACTGCTTCCATCAGTCCAGACTCTGCACGTCTGATCCCCACCAACACTTTGTTATATGGTTTGTTTCACTCATCTGTTCCTCCGGATCCTTCAGCTGAGATGACCTTTATACAATTTGTGACACTGCAGTATCTCACAGCAAGCCAGATTATTTAAATATATATAAAAGAACTAGAAATCCAAGTGCAAGCCTTTTCATATGTGCATAAAGCATTCCTTCATTGTGTTATGCGTGAGCGGCGAATCGTGTTCTTCTCTGTGAAAGCAAAGCAGATATCTTATTAAACTTATTAGATATCTAACATTTTCTCTTTTAATCAGCCAAACATTCTCAGAGGATATCAGATGTTTCTCACTGATTCTTTGAAATTACTTCTGGCATTCTGGCGTTCTATGTCTCTGGTATTCCATATCTCTGGTATTTCATATCTCTGATATTCCATATCTCTGGTATTTCATATCTCTGATATTCCATATCTCTGGTGTTCCATATCTCTGATATTCCATATCTCTGATATTCCATATCTCTGGTATTTCATATCTCTGATATTCCATATCTCTGGTATTTCATATCTCTGATATTCCATATCTCTGGTGTTCCATATCTCTGATATTCCATATCTCTGGTATTCCATATCTCTGATATTCCATATCCAGGGATTATATCATCACAAAATGCATCAGAGCATCAGGATGTTTCGATGGGAACAATTCTATCCACTTAGAAACTTCTGCTTAATAAACAAATTTCAAGCTCCATGAAATCCATATGTATTTGTTAAAAGGACACTGAGCAGGAGGGAATTTTGGTCTTAAATTTCCCTGTGAATTATACTTTCTCAAAGGAACAACTCCCAAAGAAAATGTAGAAGCCGTTCAGTTTCCTGAATCAGGTTTCAGGGACGTAAAAAGCAAAAGTGGCTTCAAAACAATGTTGTTTTTCCTGAACACAAAACTTTGGTGCTGATTACAGACAGTTTCTATGATTTCTGGAAGATTTTATTGAACTTTTTCCGGTTTTTCCATCATTATGGTTTAAACTATTAGTAAAGAAGAAGTCTAAATGTTTCCTTTTTGATTCTCCTTTTCTTCATTTCTGTGAATCATACAAACCAAAAATTAAAAACATAAATAAAACAGACAAATCATTAAACAACCATGCATCCTCCACTCTGACCTAGAGTTGATTTATTCTGTGATTCATAACAACAACAAACAAAATCAGAACATCAACCCAGCATCTGTCACTTTAAAGTAATAATTCACTCCCCTCCACCGTTGATCAAACCTCCATTTTCATATATATAGAGAGGTAGTCATTTTTACCATATCATAAACTTGTTTAAGTTTACTTTTCCATTCATTTATTGTAGGTTATTTAATGCTTTTCTAGTTCAGAGCAGTTATTTTTCTAGCAACAATCATTTTTTCTCGAGTTTCCTCCTTAACGTTAATCCAATAAATTAATCTTTGATTACAGGACAGTCCTAAAATATGAGTGTTTGATCTCCAGATTTTCCACATTGTCGCCAGCACAGTGACATGACGGTTGTTTTAAATCTCAAGATAATCAGAGGTGTATAAAAATATCTCATTTTATCTTTCCAGTCAAATTTTCTCCATTGCTGTAAACACTTTTAGGAATGTTTTCACATCATCTGTCCCATTGATTATTTCAAATTATGTTATAAGATTCCTGCTCCCACTATTTTTTTTATTTAATTGCCTACGTATTAGAGATCGTGCCAGTCTTTTCTAGAATTGTGACCTAAGTTTTCTAGTTGGGTTATGTTTTTTCTGGTGCTAATATTAAGAACGGCTCTATGTGGTTTAAAGCTTTGCTAACGCTTTCCTTTTCCATGTGGTTTGTAACAAAATCAAATCTGTTGAAGGGAGACCATTCTGTTGCAACTGGGAGAAAGATTTCACATGTTCTCCCTCAAATAGCTGATCAATAACAGTAATAATACTCTTGTTTGACTTCCATTTTCTTTGATTCAATAATAGATTAATGTCCTGCCAAGTCCCATTTCCGACGGCGTTCCCTCTAAAGTGGCCCAGTCTACCCAATCAAAAGCTTTTTCAGCATCTCAATGCCTGTTTATGTAATTTTTACCTTAACATCCTATAGTAGATAGTACTGTAGTGTCTGGCTGGACATAATGAACAGATGGAGAAGGCTGGGTTCAACTGGAAAGCTTTAATGCAGCTTATCTGGTTACTGTCGGCTGCAACCACGCTAAAAATACAGCATCAGTAAAAATGCGCCCAGGCTCTTTCTCTCGTGCACCTCAGCCACCACACCTCTCTTGCGACACACCCTTATAAGTTCTCACTCTTTAGCACCCACCCACACTCATCCATTCACATTGGTCTACTGAGGAGCATCAATGATAACACAGAACAGATCAACACACTTGACGTCGGTCGCTACAAGACGACTTCATAATATTGTTGACAGTATAGATGGGTTAGGGGTTAGGGTTTACATTTACAAAAAATCTGATGTGACACTCTTGACGTCTCCAGTTTCTTATGTAAATGATGTGTTTAAATGCTGCTAGAATGCTGGGTCATCAGAGATTTCTTATCAGCCACTTTGAACTTGTTTTGTGAATAATGTCTGGTGAAAACTAAACATTTTCCTACATTCTTACACAGATTTGCCTCAATAATTAATATAAAAAGTGTAAATATGCGTTTGTATAACACTCAACACTCAAGTTTTTCTATTCTCATTGTTCACTGCAGCGCCTTAGCCAGAGTAAATTGTTTTTTTTTTATTCTGTAATTTTTGTACATGTGAATACACAATTGCAAGTACACAAAGTTATGCACACTCAAACAAAGTATGAGTTACAGTTACAGCAGTAATCGTGGTGAGTCTATTTTCTCTCCACGGTTCTGTAGGTTCTTCATAAGTTCTCATGTTAAGCGGTCTGGCTTCAGATCATGACGTTTGCATGATGTCACCCAAAGAAGGCGCTGTACTGCGCAGGCGCAGCAGAAAACGCAGAAGACCCGGAAGAGGAAGCAGCTCAAGTTTGAGCGGCAGTTTTTCTCAGTTCGGTTCAGTTTCTCTGGAGTCCGGTTCAGGGCAGGTCCAGACCGAGAACATGGACTCAGAGCAGAGGTTCTTGGAGCGGTTCGGACGCCGAAGCGAGGCGGTGAGTTTGGTTTTTGTTTTGGTTTGACGGTGACGTAAAACCCAAACTGTTGGTTCTGTATGAAGAGAATCTTATTGATCTGTGATTGGAGGAGCGGTTTCTGAAAGAATGTTGTGTTTTATTTCATCCCTCCTGACCGCCAGAGGCGGCGCTTCAAGCACTGAGTGCTCCTTCTTGCGCATGCGTAGTTCGAGAATGTAATGAAAACAGTGACCTGTGACCTCCTGGTGACCCCACGTGACGCTATTGAGACTAAAAAGTCACGTGGCGCCATGAGCACGGTGCCAGCACTTCTCGCGGGAATATAAAAAAACCCTGTGGACCGGGAACTCTTTTTTTTTCCTTTTAAAATGAATAGGTAAACTGGTAAACTTTATCATATATTCTTTCAATTTACAGCAATTCACATTCAGTTAAACATTTTTTTTAACAATAGGTACCAGAAAACACCCCAAGTACAGTGCAATCGGCACACCAACAACATTAACAAACCAGGGGGTTACAGTATATACATATATAAACTCAAAAAAGTAAAAAAGAAAAATGCTGTTCCTTTAAAATGGTAAATGTTTTTGAAGCTTTTAGATTTTGCATGTGTTCTGTTGTTTTATAATATGATTTAAAGTCTAGAAAAAATAAATTTAAATAGGGTTGTGAATTTGACCATTTACACTTGAGAATAAAGAATTTTCCAAAAATAATACACAGTTGAATACCAAAAATTGAAGTCTTTGACAAACCATATGATTAAAAATATAATCTGACATATCAACAAGACATATTAATTCTTATATTGACATTAAATCTTGTTATTTTAAAGTATTCAACATCAGACCAAAAGTTTCTGTTGTAAAAACAGTGAAAGAACAAATGAAAATTGTCTCTCTGTTCGAGTGACAAAAAACACAAGACTCATCTATATTATTTTAAATCTCATCAATGTATCTTTGACTGGATACATTTGATGTAATATTTTATATGAAACTTCTTTTATGTTTTTATGAATACAGTATTTATAGATCGTGGTATTTCCCAGTTTAAGCACCCCATGGTTGAATACCAAAAAAAATTGCAGCAGGAGAAACTGAACAAGATATTTGATCTTTTCTTTGTAATTTCTATCTCTCCAGTAAAAATTTGATTAATTTCAGGAGTATGGTTAATGTATGGTAAATGTTTTAGAATCTGAAGTGAACCTGTGGTAATCGCATCAAAAATGACTGCGTACTCCTCGGGTGTCACCGGAAAATTGAATTTCTGAAGGAATTCTGAATACAACATGAGTAAGCCGTCTTCATTCAGTAACTGACCAACTAACAAGATTCCTCTATGAAACCATGGACGACAAAACAGTGATATATTTTTGTAAAGGATTTCTTTGTTATTCCAAATAAAATACCTGTGTGGGCTAAAGTTGTGTTTGTAAATCAATATCCAAGCTAAAAAAGCCTGTTTATGGAATTAAGCTAATTTGAGGGGAATTTTTACAACAGAAAAATTACACTTGAGTAAAAATTTTATGCCACCAATCTTATTGAACAAATGTCTTGGAAAAGCGTTCCACATGCTGTCATGATTTTTCAAAAATTCTATAATCCATTCAATTTTAAAAGTTTTTTTGATTGTAGTGAAGTCCAGCACCTCCAAACCGCCTTGATTTAAACCAGTAATAACATCTTTCTTAAGATAATGTTTTTTTTCCTCCAAATATAATCATACAGCATTTTTTCTAATGTCTTAATTGTACTTTTGGGAATATCAAGCGATAAGGTAACATACACAGATCTTGATATCCCTTCTGCCTTTGATATCAAGATCCTACCAAATAAAGACAAATCTCTCATCAACCATGAATTTAATTTAACTTGAGCTCTTTTTATATTTGGATCAAAGTTTAATTTGTGATGTTCCATTTTATCTTTACAAATAACTTCAAGATGGGTTACTTTTTCACTAACTGGTATCCCTTCAAAACTCCCTAGATTACAATTTTTAAGTGAAAACAGAGCCGATTTATAAATATTCAGGTTTAATCCTGAGACATGGCTAAATGCTTTAATACAGTTTACTGCAGTTCTTATTTGATTTAAATCTTTTAAAAATATTGCTTTATCATCCGCCTATTGGCATATTTTAAAAATTTTACCAACCGTTATTGACAGATAATTTTATATGTGTGGTCATTGTTTGAGCAACTAACAGAAACAAAAATGGTGACACTGGGTAGCCCTGTCTAATACCACATGAATATCAAATCTTGATGATGTTCCTGTTTTTAATTTTACAGAGCTAGAACAACCATTGTATAATGTTTGTATGGCAATATAAAATTATTTTCCAAAACCATAAAAGGACATTTTTAATATAAAGTTGTGTTTGATGGTGTCAAAAGCCTTGAAGCTTTGAAACTATCATCTGGTAAGAGGTCACTGTAGTCTATATCACATCTAATATTAAACTTATGTTATTACTTGGATGTCTTTTGATCATAAAACCAGATAGTTCTTCATCTATTATTTGATTTAATCCATGTTTGAGTCTTCTAGCAAAAATTAAAGCGAAAAGTTTTGGATCATTGTTTAATTGAATAATGGGTCTCCAATTTTCAATTTTTAATTTATCCTTATTTGGTTTGGGAATTAAAGTTATGACGCCCTGTTTCGTGGTTGGAAGTTCACCTTTCTCAATAGCTTCTTCAAACACAGCTAGCAGGTTTGGGAGAAAGTTTATCATTAAATGATTTATAATTGATAGATGAAGCCAAGATGGCGCCAGTGTCTTCGGCCTGCCGTCTGTCGCTTCTGTGTGTTTACATGATCCTACTTTTATTGATAAGTGTCACTCTGAAATCGACATGCCTGCTGGTATACGATCGACAGTCGCTCTTAGATCTTCGATTTTCGACCAACATCCCTAACCCAGGACATTTTGGTGGTCAGAAACATCTGCCCCCTTTCCACAAAGTCATTCCAGTGTTCCTGCGCCGATTTCCTGCGCTTCCTCCTTGGGGGAGAAAACGCCACCGGCGCTGTGGTAGAAGAAGCTGTAAAGCTGTGCTTCTAAAGGCCTGTCTGGATCGGTATACTGGCCACTTTCAGACTAACCTCACTGAGTTAAAAGGTTTTTGTCCATCTCAACGTGCACTGGAATCGGTCAGCAGCTGGCTGACACCTGTCATTGGCTTCGAGGACCTGTTAAACTCTCGCAGGCCCTGCTCCCCCCGCCTGCGCCGCAGAGGAATAAACCCCCGAAACCTACGATCTCTATGCCGGGAAACACGGAGCTCTCGGCGGTCTGGACTGACAAAGAACACTACGGACACGCTCCGGTTTGCCCTGCTGAATGCTCGGTCGATTTCAAATAAATCTTTTTATTTGAATGATAACTTCACTTCGGAGCGTTTGGATTTCCTGTGCCTGACAGAGACATGGCAGCGCGTGTCAGACCACGCCCACCTGATTGAACTGTGCCCCCCAGACTGCTCCGTGCTCAGCACCCCTCGCTCATCTGGACGTGGTGGAGGAGGACTGGCTCTCATCCACCGGGATGCTTTCCCCTGCACCAAACTGAGCTCAGACTCTTTCAGCTCCTTTGAACTTCAGATGACTAAGGTTGGATCCAACCCTCTGTTTTATTGTTTTTTAATTTACAGACCTCCTGGCCCTGCCCGGCTGTTTTTAGACGAGTTTGCTGAGTTTTTATCCAATATTATCAAACTTGATTCTGTTCTGATTGTGGGTGATTTTAATATACACATTGATAACTCATCATGCCCCTCTGCCTTAGAGTTTTTATGTTTAATGGAATCTTTTAATTTTGTTCAGCATGTTACTGGCCCCACTCATAACAAAGGACACACTCTCGACCTTGTCTTTTCTTAAGGTCTTCATATTAAGGATGTTTGTGTAAAGGACAGTCATGTGAGTGATCACTGCTGGATCTCTTTTAATGTATCATTTCCTGTTTTATCTCAACCCACTACTCCTGTGACTCATCGACGTGTTTTAAGTTCTAATGTGTCAGATAGATTCATGGATTTGTTTGATTCTGATTCTTTTACTCATTTTAATGATGCTGACTCTTTTATGGAATCTTTTAACAGTCACTGTGTCTCTATTTTAAATATAGTTGATCCCATTAGAGAGAGGGTAGTCTCCCCAAATAAGGCCTTTCCTTGGGTAAACGAGGATATCCGCAGCTCCAGAAGACTCTGTCGTCAAGTTGAACGTTTATGGAAATCAACCAAACTGGAAGTCCATAGACTCCACTTGAAAGAGCTGATCGTTGCTTTAAATGAGAGGATAAAACAGGCCAGATCAGCTTTCTTCCGTAATCTTATCTCAAACAAATAAACGGAATCCAAAAATGATTTTCAATACATTGAACACACTTGTTTCTCCCTCTACCTCTCAATTTCCCAAACAGCCTGAAGCTGATGGAAGCACATTTCTTCAGAGTTTTCTGACAAAGGTCCTGGATGTTGGAGCAAACATCCCTCCTTTAGTCAGTGTTCCAGCCTCCCTAGACTCACAGTATTCCCCATCTTGGTCTAGCTTCTCTCCAGTAACTGTGGAGGACGTCCATTCTATACTGAAGAAGAGCAAACCCTCTTCCTGCCCTCTTGACGTAATTCCCACTCCTGTTCTTATTGAAGCCTTTCAAAGTATTGGTGTAACTATTGTCAAACTCATTAACCTCTCACTGGAGTCAGGATCTGTGCCTTCTTTTTTAAAGCATGCCCTCATCACTCCCACATTAAAAAAGCCTGACCTTGATCACTCCGATCCAAAACATTACAGACTCATCTCAAAGCTCCCTTATATCTCGAAAATTTTAGAGAAAGTAGTTATGGAGCAACTAAATTTTTATTTGGAACAACAAAACATCCTGGATATCTTTCAGTCAGGTTTTAAGAAGAACCATTCCACAGAAACAGCTCTTTTAAAGGTTTCTAATGATGTGCTCATGGCAGCAGATTCTGGCCAGTTCTCTGTCTTGGTGCTTCTGGACCTCAAATCTGCATTTGACACTGTTGATCACAACATTATGATTGCGCGTCTTCAAGGTGATTATGGTCTGTCTGGGTCTGTTTTAGATTGGTTTGTCTCATATCTCAGTGGAAGAACTTTCAACATCAGTGTAGGTTCAATAACCTCTGAAATGCAAAAAGTTTCCTGTGGTGTACCCCAGGGTTCAGTTCTAGGCCCTATTCTATTCTCTCTGTACATGATCCCTCTAGGCAAACTAATTAGCAATTTCAGTCACATTTCTTACCATCTGTATGCAGACGACATTCAATTATATTGCTCCTTCCCTGAAACAGACTTCAACATCTTGACCAGCTTACTGAACTGTTTATCTAAGATTAAGTCATGGTTATCTATTAACCATCTACATCTGAATGCTCAGAAGACAGAGACAGTGATTTTCGCCCCGGACAACAAAATCCCTGCCATCAAACATCACCTTGATTCCCTGAGCTCCTCTGTCCAGTCGAGTGTCAGGAATCTTGGGGTGGTGTTTGACAAATGTCTATCTTTGGAAGGACATGCAAAACAAACGGTCAAAAATTGCATGTATCACCTGAGGAATGTGGCAAAAGTCAAACACATCTTATCTAGACCTGACCTGGAGATGATTATCCATGCTTTTATTTCTTCACGTCTAGACTATTGTAATTCACTTTTTACCTGTTTTAGCAAAAGCTCTTTAAAACGTCTGCAGCTTGTCCAAAACTCTGCGGCGAGGCTTTTAACAGGAGCCAAGAAACGAGCACACATAACTCCACTACTCTCCTCTTTGCACTGGCTCCCAGTTAAATTTAGAATTGAATTAAAAATTATATTTCTAGTTTTTAGAGCCTTGCACGGTCAACCCCCCCGGTACATTGCTGACCTTTTAACCCCCTACTCTTCTGTCCGGTCTTTGAGGTCCTCCAACCAAAATCTATTACATATTCCAAAAACCCGCTATAAAACCAGAGGAGATCTCGCCTTTCAAGCTGTTGCTCCTCGTCTTTGTAATGACCTCCCTTTGTCCATACGACAGAATGACTCTGTTGCAGGTTTTAAAAGTCAGCTCAAGACGTTTTTATTCAGAAAAGCTTTTAGTTAATCTATTTTACCTTTTAATGTGTTTTATCTTGCTTTTAATTCCCTCCATTCTGTTTGTATGCAATTTGTGTTTAATTGGTTGTAATATTATTTGTTTTTATTTTTGTGAAGCACTTTGGGATTTTTATCTGAGAAAGGTGGTATAGAAATAAATATTTACTTACTTTACTTACTTACTTAAAATTCTCCAGCTAAGCCATCTTTCCCAGGAGCTTTATTCTCTTTCAAATATTTTATGCATTCCATCAGTTCAGGTAAGCATAGCTTTTTGTCACATATTTTCTTATATTCTTCATTGATTTTCTTACCATTTGTGGAGATGTTTAAAAAAGAATATATGCCTGAACCTGTGGATGTGGACGTGTATGAGTCTTGATAAAAGCCAGAAGCATGTTTTGAGATTACCTTATGATCATTGATGATACGTCCATCGACTGATAAATTACAGATTGTATTACATTCAGCATTCCTTTTTTCTAATCCAAAAATACTTTGTATTCTTTTCTCCTTTCTCAAGCCATTTATGTCTAGATCTAACAAAAGCACCTTTAGTCTTTTCCATGTATATGTCATCTAGTTTATTTTGTAATAGAATCAGATTTTCTTTCTCCTGTTCATTGAGATTACCATCAGATTTTATCTGCAAATATAAAATTGCTTTAATAATTTGTGATTCATTTTTTTCTTTTTTGCTTTGCTAGCAACTTCCCTTTTTTAATTGTCATTTTACGAATTTCAAACTTTGTAAGTTCCCAATTTTTCACATATTGACCAGAAATACAAGCTTGTTTCCAAAATTTTCCAATGATCTTACTAATTTCTAGTTTAATATCCAAGTTATTAAGTAATGAGTTGTTTAATTTCCAGTAACTGGGATTTTTTTGATCCTAAGAACAATCACTCAGAGTAATTTTAAAAAGAATAAGTTCAGATATGTCAATACGGCTGGTTCTATTTCTACATTTTTGACTTTATCCACAAGGTCATTGGAAATGAGCTAAAAATCTATACGTGATTGCAAAGACAGACTTCTGTTGTTCCATGTGTACATTCTCTGTAGTTTGTTCCTTCCTGTTCCATCCACATGTATTCCTATGTTCACAATTTGTACTTTTTTGGAGGTCATCTATCCAGGTCATCATCAAACACAATATTAAAGTCACCTCCCCATAAAATCTTGGCTTGTGGGAGATTAAAATTTAATTGGCATATCCTGGCTTCTGCCTTTTTGAACAGACATTGATTCCTAATTTTGTCATTGGTGGCATAAATATTAATTATTATAAATTGTTTCTGGTCAATTCACAAACTAAAATAATTAATCTTCCTGAATCATCTTTTTCATTATAAAGTACTCAACTTTTAAATTCCCCTTTTAAAATAGCTACACCTGCTGATCGATTGAAAACCATATTTCACTTCCCCACTGGTTCTTCCAAAAATGTTCATCTGCTGCACATGCATGAGTTTCTTGAATAAAATAAAAGTCTGCTAAAGTATTTCTGCAATACAAATATAAAGGTTTCTTTCTAACTACATCTCTTAAACCCCTGACATTAACAGAACATAAAGAGACATAAAACAGAAAATGTACTTGTGCAGCTGTAGCATTTTTTATAGGCAAGAGGAATCTTGCATAATTAAATCAAAGTTTTGCATTAACTGTTTTCTTTTCACAATTGGCTTTAACAAAAATTGTTCTATTTTAATGTCATTTATTAGATCTTTAACCCTTTTCCCTTACAAAAAAACCTCTCCTATCACAATAAAAGAGAACAAAAATAACTTTGTAGATAAATCTTGAACTTTTAAGTTCAGTTGTCTGTTCCATATTTATGTGGGTCGTACTTCTTTACCGTCGATTTAAGCTGCCTTGCCCTGGTTCCTCACCTGCTCCACCGCGAGCCACAGACGATTTCTTGCTTCTCTATACCCAGCTGTGAGATCCTCCTTGAACCATAAACCGTGAGTTTTCAGGAAAATACGTTTGTTTGGCGTGTTTCCAGATGCGGTCCCTCGCCGTTCTCGAGATGAACCTGATGATTATGGCTCTTAGTTTAGCCCGCTGGTCTTCCCCGGTCATGAGCCGGGCGAGGCGGTATGTGATGTCCACCACCTCCGTCACCTTGTTTCTCTGCTCCTCCGGCACCACAGCTTTACAGATTTCCGTCACTTTCTCTTTCACCTTTTCAGGAGAGTTTTCAACCACCCCGTGAAGTCACACGCAGGCACCACCTGCGGCTGTATCTCTCCTGGTCATTCACACGTTGTTCCAGCTCTGAAGTTTTCTTCTTCTACTCCATGTTTTCTTCTTTCAAAGTTTCGTTTTCTTTTTTTAGATCCAGAACGTCAGCGTGAATCAAGTTTAGACTTTAACAAATACTTTCAATTTCTTTCTAGTTGTTTATCATAGCTTCCAGGTGGTCTGCTCGGGCTTTAATTTTATCTGAGAGAGTTTGAATAATCGCGTTCTGGACTTTCATTAAACTCCAATAAACCATCTGCTTTTCTTCTTTATTTAAAATTCTTAAGGAGTCAGTGGAGTGATGTCGGTTTAGACTTTCTCGTTCTGCTCAGTTATTTTGCTATTAATGGTCTAAGACAGGGGTCTCAAACTGGCGGCTCCCAAGATGATATTTTGCAGCCCGCATCTTAATATGAAAGTGTAATGATAGTGCGGCCCTCCAGTTTTGTATGAATGGCCTTTAATAGTGTCGTGTGTGGAGCTGTCCACTAGTGTGCAAGCGGACACTTTTAATGAAAAGTCAATGCAAACGTGCAAAGATCAGACTTTCATCCGTCCACGCGCGCTGACATTGACTTTTCATTGAAAGTGGCTGCATGCACGCGAGTCAATGCAGCCGCACCTTCACACCCCCCTCCCCCAAATCACATGAATGAGTTCTTTACTTTTCTTTTTAGAAAGTGTCTATTAGTACGTAATGTTCTCAATACGTGCAGCCAGTGCAGAACTTTTTTGTTTTTGTCTGCACAGACTGGGAGGAAAGGCTATGGTTAGGATGATAGTTAGTTATTAATATTCCAAATGCTTCCAGAGCGCAACTGTCTGCAGTTATTACTGTGATGAACTTCTGAGAGGTCTTCACACACTTTTCAAGCGACACGATCAACTCCAGCATTTATTTTGAACGTGAAGAACATCTTTCTCACTCACTCACTCTATGCACGCGCAGGTAAAGGCAGAGGAGGAAGTGACGTGTTCCTCCACTAAACAGAGGAGGGAATACAAAGGAGAAACAATAAAATAAAAAAGGGCAATTTGCATTCTGGAGTGTTACAAGATATGAAACATAAGACATCTCTTTGCAGTAACTTGTTTCTATCTGTCCGCTCTCTGCCTCTCTCTGTTCATCTGTGTAAAGTTCAGTATTTCCTTTAACTTCTTTAGTAAGTTTTCATCATTTTCAGTATTTTAAAGACATGTTTCTGGACAGAGTTTCCTCCGTAATCTCATACTTTAATCGCTGAAATCAATTCAAGTTAAATGACGTGATCTACCCACTACTGCGCTCCAGGCGTTGAATTCCAGTGGAGGGTGACGTCACCAGCAGGTGTCACATTCTGCAGCGACTGGAACGATTCCGCTCTGATATCCTTGTGAATGTCAGTGATTATAAGTCAGTTGGAAGTATAAAATAGCCCTTAAAATACATGGCGGTAACGCAGCAATGTGCATCTTGATGAAGATGAATTTCCATCAGTTTCTGAGCTGCTCACAGGTAAATACGTGTGAATGACATCAGTCTTTCTCTGATCTCAGGTATGTGTGACGCTTGTTCTGACCTCCAATGACCAGCGCCGTTCTTTTACTGACCAGTTTGAATTCTACTATAAAAATATAGAAGTGAGTGACTGTCTGCTCTAAATAACTTGTGACCAAAGTAGATTGTTTGAAAAGTAAAAAGAAAGAATAAACTAAAAACGGTTCATTAATTTTGTTTCTTTCTCCCTGATTTGGAAATTTAAAGAACAAACTAAAAAAACGTTCAGCTCAGATTCTAAATCGGAAACACAAACTTGTACAAAAAGCTCTTCTCCTTAAACTTCAATCAGTCCAACTGCAGGTTCAGACTTACTGACCATCATCTTGAAGCCAAACTGAGAGTCTCTGCTGCTTCCTCCATCAAACCAAATGTGGATCAGCTATGGAGAGGAAACTCTGCCAAGTGTTCATCAGAAAGAAGCAAGAGAAGCCATGTTCAGAAGAACTCATTGATGGAGGTTACAGAACTGTCAAGTTGAAGCTTATTTTGTGTTTAACTGTTAAAATGTAACAGTGTTAATTGAACTATTTATTGTTGATAGTTATTATTGATTTATTTACTTATTGAGTTTATTTTGAGTTTTGTTTTTGTATTTGTTGATTGACTGAGAGTTTAATTAATCATTTTGTACAGAAAACAGTTAATAAAACAGTACAGTTAATAGTACAGGACATGCTCCATACAAATTTACAACCAAAGAAGGGATCTAACTGAGGAAGTTATAAACTTGGTTACACTAGGGTCCTTTTTCATCTTATTTTGTGTTATGAAATAAAATTAAAAAACTGAGAAGATTAGAATTTAAAAAAAAAATCTAAACCAAATTAGCATTGGCTCCCAGACACCCACAAGCTGCACGTGCGTGCATGCAGGTATGCTGAAGTGGCGTCCCAGACTCTGCCTTTAGTGGCCCCAAGGTAAATTGAGTTTGAGACCCCTGATCTAAGATAACCAAACAAATACTGTGATGTATTTCATGCATTATAAATATGCATGCATATATGCACTATATTACTTAAAGTATTGTCTCATCCATCCAAATGATCAGAATCAGGTGTCCTAATCACCTGTTCTGGTCACAGGTGTATAAATAAAGCCCTCAGACATGCAGACTGTTTTCACAAACATTTATAAAAGAATGTTTTGCTTTCAGGAGCTCAGTGAATTCCAGCGTGGAAATGTCATAGGATGTTACCTGTGCAACAAATCCAGTTGGGAACTGTCCTCGCTCCTAAATATTCTACAGTCAACTGTCAGCTCTATCAGAACAAAATGGAAGAGTATGGGAACAACAGCAACTCATCCATGAACTGCTAGACCACGTAAACTGATGGAGAGGGGTCAGTGGATGTTGAAACTCATAGAGCAAAGAGGTCACTGACTTTCTGCAGGCCGTTGCTACAGAGCTCCAAACTTCATGTGACCTTCAGATTAGCCCAAGTACAGTACGCAGAGAGCTTCATGGAATGGGTTTCCATGGCCGAGCAGCTGCATCAGAGACACACATCACCAAATGCAAAGCGTGGGATGCAGTGGTGTAAAGCACACCGCCACTGGACTCTAGAGCAGTGGAGACGCCTTCTCCGGAGTCATGAATCACACTTTTCCATCTGGCAATCTGATAGACCAGTCTGGGTTTGGAGGTTGCAGGAGAACGCTACATTTCAGTCTGCATTGTGCTGAGTGTGAAGTTTGGTGGAGGAGGAATGATGGTGTGGGCTTGTTTTTCGTGACTTGGGCTTGGCCCTTTAGTTCCAGTGAAAGGAACTCTAAATGCTTCAGGATACCAGAACATTCTGGATAATTCCATGCTTCCAACCTTGTGGGAACAGTTTGGAGCGGCTCCTTCCTCTTCCAACATGACTGTGCTCCAGAGCACAAAGCAAAGGTCCATAAAGACATAGAGGACAGAGTCTGGTGTGGAGAAACTGGACTGGCCTGCACAGAGTCCTGACCTGAACCCCATAGAACACCTTTGGCATGAATTAGAGCGGAGACTGAGAGCCAGGCCTTCTCCACCAACATCAGTGTGTGACCTCACCAATGCACTTTGGAAGAATGGTCAAACATTCCTAGACAAACACTTTTCAACTTTGTGGACAGATTTCCAGAAGAGTTGAAACTGTAAGCCAAGTTCCATCACCGGGGTTTTGGCCGCCGAGGCACTCGCCCTCGACTGCCACCCAAACCACATTGCACCGGCCCCTCCTGCAGGTGGTGGGCCCACTGGGGAGTGATCCCACGTTGATCCTTTGGGTATACTTGAATAGGAACATGCGCTATGAACTTAATGAGATGGAGTTTTGACAATAGATTTGATGATCATTTCATTGTCATCTGATGTGTGCATTTTGGAGGATTGATTTAAAAAAACATACAAACAAAAAACATGGAGGTTCTTGCATTAATTGGGTGTTTAAATCTTCTGTGAAATGTGCATCTGAATGGATGAGCTTGTTTGAGCTTTTATGTGAATGGATCAAACTCAGGGGAGAGAGGACAAAAGAATTAAATAAAGAACAGTTCCCAGCAGACCAGGAATCAATTCTGTTGTACACCTTGATGAGCCGTATTTTTTATTTTTTGTCTTGAAGTTGTAGCCTGTTCTTTTGCCTGTTCCTGCACTTGTCCCATTTGCAAAGAAAGGTTCTTTTCTTGTGTTGTCCCCGGACTGCTTTTAGAGCTCAAATGACTGAAATGTAATCGAGAGAATCTGGTTGATTTTTAAAACCAAAGATTTTTTAGAATAAAAGGTCATTCAGATGTAGTCATTTTGCTCTCTTGATCAAACTTTACAGCTCAAGTGATCGAAGGCGTAGCTGAAAGAATCCGGTTATTTTTCAAAATAAATGATGTTTCAAAATAAAAGATTTTCGGGATTCAAAACAAAATAATTTATAATTTTTTCTGTGGCCCTGTGGCAATTGATCCATGGACTGGTACCGGTCTGCAGCCCGGTGGTTGGGGACCACTGATATAGTGTACATGACCTGACTGTACTCATGAATTCAACCATACATTTCTTTAACATGCCTCCCTGAAGAGACAGCAAACAAAGCAAACAGCTTTGACCTTCTTCTGGTGACTCCTGGTCTGTGAGTCTCCACCCACGGGCTACTTCTATGTCCCAACTCACAGACCAGGTTTGCTGCCTTTCTGCATAAGAAGGTGCCATAGCCTTCAGGAGCTCCTTGGATTGTTCATTTTCAACAGTGATGATACTGACTAGTAGACTGACTGACCGACCGATTTATTTATGTATCTTATTTTATTCCGGACTCGTAGTCCAATTGGTGAACATGAACACTTAATCATAAAAACAGTACACATACAATGCCAAGAGTACATACGATGACTAAAAAAAGAAAGAAAGAAATAAAAATACAATAATAAAAAACCAACAGAGAAGATTAAAATCAATAAAAAAGCATTACTTAAAAAGGGAGGGTAAAGAGGCAGCTCCTCCAATGTTTCCAAGTACTAGAACAAAAGTGAATGGCACTAAACTTGATTTTGCGTATGGACAGAATAATAGTGTTTTTACAGGAATCCAACCTACACATGAATTTGAATATGAGGGTGCGCAGTAGAGCTTGTAAAGTATTAATTCTGTTAGAGACAAACAGCTCACTTGCACTTGTGCATCTTGGCTTTCTTAAGAGCACTCTTAAAGCATTATTGTATGCCACCTGCAGCTAAATCAACCTGTCTGTCTTAAAGTTCACCCAAAGATGTGCTGTGTAGAAAGGAGAACAGAAAGCCTTAAACAAATTCAACTTGACGCCTTCTGAACAAAATCCAAACTTTCGTGAGAGGGTGGTGGCTTGGCCATACAGCTCTCGACACTGTCTGTACATATCTGCATCATCAGTCATGTCCTCAGTGATTTTATGCCCGAGACACTTTATTTTATCACAACACGCAAGCACAGCATTGGAAAGGTGGAAGTCGGAATTTCAGATTTTTGTTTTCTTAAGTTCTAGAAATCATAATCATACTTTTACCTGTATTAAACTCAATGTCATTATCAATCCCATAATCTGAACAGATGTGTAGTAGCTGTTGAAGACCAGCACTTACTTGGACTCAACAGAACTATATCATCAGCGTACATGAGGTGATTGATTATGAGATCTCCAGCTACACAGCCAGTGTGACAAGCTTTCAGTTTGAGTGAGAATTCATCCAAATACAGGTTAAAAAGAATTGGAGAAAGAATGCCCCCCTGTCTCATGCCACTGCTGATCTTAAAAGGCTCTGAAACCTGGTTATCCCATTTAACCTGCATATTTTGTTGAGCATACCAATATGCCAGAATGTGCACAACACATTTGGGCACACCTCTCTTTTCCAATTTCATGAATTATTTCCTGTGATTTCTCTGTTGAATGCTTTAGAAGCACCTAGGAAACACAAAAAAACAGAGGAATTTTGATTTCTGTATTTGCAGATCATCTCTTTAAGAGCATATATGCACATGTCAGTACCAAGCTTCTCCTTAAATCCAAATTGATTATCTGTTGATCCTACAAATTTTGTGATACTGTCCAACAAGATAATCTCAAAGAGTTTTGACATAAAACTGGCCAAGGCCATTGTTCTAAAAAATGTCATTGTTCAGGTTATATATTATATGTATACACATCCAAAAAAAAAAATCACAATTTGTTAAACCTAGAGAGATGCATTGAGTAGATGCCCTGACACCCACCATCCGAACATAATCCACGTCCCTGCAGATCAAAGGCTTTCCCACCAAATTTTAACTTTTTATTTTCTATCAGGGGAGGTAAAAAAGGCGGTGGCACTGCATCGATTGCTTGTGGATTATTTGGTAACAAAAAACAATCATGTTAAATTGTTATCCCACATTTGAGCATCATGCATTTTCTTTTAGCAGCCCGCCTATTTTATCTGTTACAGTCTACAGACCACCAAAGCCTCCATCCTGTTTTATTCAAGAATTTTTATCATTTATACTTTTTAAATGGTAAATGACATATACTTATATAGCGCTTCTCTACTTTCTTTGAAGGCCCAAAGTGCTTTACAGTCATGGTCCCATTCACACATTCACACACTGATAGTGGCTCCGCTGCCGAACACTGGCGCCAATCTTCCATCAGAGGCAATGTGGGTTTCAGTGTTTTGCCCAAGGACACTTCAAATCATGGGCCAGCAAGGCGGGAATAAACCTGCAATTTTCCGATCAGAGGCCGACTGCCCTTTCCACTGCACCACGGCCGCCCATAAAATATAGCAGAGTTCTAATAACTGGTGATTTTAACCTGCGTGTTGACAAAGATAGTGAGGCTGATGCAAATGAGTTTCTCAACCTTCCTGCAATGTATGGATTTCAAACAGCATGTCACACAATCCACTCACAACAGGGGGCACACCCTGGATTTGGTCATAACCTACGGCCTGTTCTGTAGTATGTCCTCTGTTGTTGACATGTCTGTGTCAGATCACTATTTTTATTTTTTATATATTATATATTTTTTAACATCACCTGTATTACTCGACTGGAAGTTCCAGGGAGAACTGTGAGGAATACATAACTCCTGATGTGGCTGCTAATTTTATCAACATTGTAGACCAAAGTCCCACTCAGATTTTACCTGCATCATGTGACTTTTTGGTAGAAAATTTTAACAATAGATTAAGTACAACAATTAATGCTGTAGCTCCACTTAAAAACTGTGAAAACCAAAGCTACAGCACCATGGAGAAATGAAAGAATCATGAAACTGGAATACAGGAGAGGAAGTGGAGGAAAGCTAAACTAACTGTACATCAAGAGATCTTTAAGGAACAACTAAGGATGTACAACAAAGCGCTAAAACAAGCTAGAAGCCTCCACTTCTCAAACTTAATTATACAAAATAAAAACGACCCCAGATTTATTTTTAACACAATAGAATCTATTATGAACAGAGATTCTCAGATGTCCTCCATACCAGCATCAAATGCTACACGTGGCCACTTCTTTTTTTTTTTTTTTTTTGCATTTTCCAAACTGCTTTATCCCTTTTGGGGTCACATGGCTGCCGGAGCCTAACCCGGCTTCTCATGGGTGAAGTCAGGGGACACCCCTGGACTGGTTGCCAGTCTGTCGCAGGGGCCACAATCACACACCCATGCACACTCACATCTACACCTAGGGACAATTTAGAGTAACCAATTAACATATGAAGCATGTTTTTGGACGGTGGGAGGAAGCCGGAGTACCCGGAGAAAACCCACGCATGCACGGGGAGAACATGCAAACTCCACACAGAAAGGTCCCCCACTGATGACAGTGTTTTAAGTCCCCCAGCCAGGACTTGAACTGGAAACCTTTGTGCTGTGAGGCAAGAGCGCTAACCACTGCGCCACTGTGCAGCCCCACACGTGGCCACTTCAGGAGTAAAAAAAAAAAAAGACTAGATCTAATAGCATTGATTTTTTCTCGTGGCCACTTCAGGAGTGATATTATTTTTAATAATTCTAAAACATTGTATTTATCAGAGAAAACACTGGAAGGTTTTGTCCTGGTTGATGCTGTGGCACTTAGTCGAGTTATAGCCAACCACCTGCTTTTTATACCCAATCCCCATATCACTTTTAAAAACATCCTATGACGTCTTTGAGTTTGAGCTTTTAGGATAAGATAAGATAAGATAGAGACTATTCATCCCAAGATGGGAAATTCAATACAGTGTTGGACAGCTGCTACTGACGGTGCTACACGTCCAGAAAAAGACACGGGGGGGGACTCTTTTCAGACAGGTGTCTTTCCTGCTCCCTTTAAAATGGCAGTGGTGAAGCCTCTTCCGAAGAGGAGTAGTTTAGAACTCTGGCAGAACACTTCTGATAACTATCGACCAAGATCCAACTAGAAAAAACTGATTTTGTCCAACTAAATTAGTTTTTAAACAGGAACAATATCAATGAAAAATATCAATCTGGTTTTAGGACAAACCACAGTACGGGGACAGGCCTTGTTAATATAATTAATGATATTAGATGTAACCTGGTTTCTCAGAAACTCTCAGTCCTGGTAGTACTGGATCTGAGTGCTGCATTTGATACAGTAGATCACAGTATTCTACTTAACAGGCTGAGAAGTCTGGGCCCCTCTGAAATGGTTTTACTCCTATCTCACAGACAAAAGATTTTACATAAGTATGGATACATGCTCCTCAAAGACCTATGAAGTCCTTTGTGGGGTCCCCCAAGGATCAATATTAGGCTCACTACTTTTTAATGTATACATGCTGCCACTTGGGGACGTCATCAGGAGGCATGGTGTTTGTTTTCATAGCTACGCTGATGACACACAACTTTACATTGCTTTGTCTCCTGATGACAAAGAGTCAGTAAATGTTCTTTTAAACTGTGTTTTATACATTAAGTCATGGATGGCAGAGAATTTCTTACAGCTCAACCAGGACAAAACAGAGGTTTTAGTGATCGGTTCTGAAGACAAGAAAGAGATTGTTTGATAAAACAAAAAAACTATAAAACTCCTCAATGTGTAAGAAATCTGGGTATTATTTTTTTATCTCTGAGATGAATTTTATTCCACTGATTAAAAATATAACAAAGATGGGATTTTATCATCTCAAAAACATTGCCAGAGTTGGCCTATTTCTCTGTCTTTCCTACACAGAGGTGCTAATGCATGTGTTCATTTCCAGCAGATTAGATTACTGTAATCCTGTGCTCTCTGGTCTTCCCAGAAAAAGACATTAAACCTTCAAGTATTACAAAACTCAGCCGCACGCGTGCTGACGAGGACCAGGGGGCGGGAACATATTACACAGATTTTAAAATCGCTGCATTGGCTCCCTGTGCAATTCAGAAATGATTTCAAAATTATTTTATTGGTTTACAAGTGTTCTTAGGGTCTTGGGCCATCATATCTATCAGATATGATTTTATGGTATGATCCTTCGTCAACACTGAGGTCCTCTGGTACAGGCCTTTTGGTTATTCCTAAAGTCAGAACACAAACATACGGTGAGGCCTCTTTCAGTTTCTAAGATTAAGATGAACTTTATTTATCTCTTCAGGGAAATTCAGTTGTAGGAGTGGCATAATAAAAAGGAAATGCACAATGTACAGGGAAAAAAACTCTTACAGATATGTACACATAGCTTCTGTGGTAAACTTATATACATAAACACAACAGATAAGGTTAGATAAGCCTGGAAAAAGTCTGGTTTAGGATCCTGGAAAAGATCTTGCCGTGGCCACGGGCTTACCCGAGATTCGCCCACCAACTGGACCAACTGGACTGGACCAACTGTTCAAACGCCACACCCCTCCCACTGAGAGCGAGCTAGGGAGAATCTGTCAATCAAACTTTTGGGGTGGGGCCAGCGGGGACCACATGCTATTACTGAGGCATCTGACTGGTCAGTTTATAACTTGAATAACTTGCGATAAAGAAAAAGAAGCTTTAAAAAAATGAGGATGATAAAGATTGTGTTAATAAGAATGTATCAGAGCAAGAATGTTTATTCTGACAAATACAATGACTGAGTAATGTCTGTTTCTCAATAGAAGTCTATGGGATTTTGGTCTTCTTGCAACCAGCGGGTACTTCCAGTTTGGAACACGAAAGGGGAGGGGTTGCTATGTCCATTGTTTTTACAGTCAATGCTATGAACACACTACAGAAATACAGTTCCCGTTACTTTCAAAACAAAAGTTTTGTCAGTGTCGGTTCTTATAGTTTGGATTTGGAGCTTGCATCCAACATGAAGTTCTGGATTCATTTTTTCTAATAAAAAAAAATCAGCCAAAGCTTTTTTTTTTTTTTACTTGTCTTGTCCAACTGCCAAGCAAACAGATGAGCTGAGAGCCTCTTTTGTTAGACATATTTTACTGTTACAATCAGGGGTTATAAATCATTGGACACACAAGGTGTATATTCATATAAACCCCTTTTGTAATGTAAGCTAAACTTTATTTGTATGAATTTTGTTTGTGTTCTTTTTGTTGGACGTAAAAAAAGAAGGTGCGGGGGGCACAATAGACAGGGGAAAAGGGTGGGTTACAGAGGTTAGAGGATGACTACAGGGGAAGGGAGGGTAGAATCATAACACAACAGGCATGAATTTTAGTCTAAAATGGGCGGGGCCTGTCCACAGTCAGATGTTACTAACATACCTGCTGGCTCGAGAGACTTCACAAACATGTCCACATACAGTTCACAGGCAGACTTATGCATACAAGATCAGTAGTCACACCTTACTTGTGTAATCTGTGTGCGGGTGGGTGTGTGTGTTTTGGGGTGTGTTTTTTTAGGTTTAAAGGGTGTGTGTAATAAAAGGTGCAGTTAAAATTGGTGAGTTGGGCACTGAGAGGATACCTCCTGATTGCTCACAGAGATGTCCAATTACCCTGTCACCAAGGGTCCCTGAATGTCTACGGTGCAGTTAAAAAAAAGTCAATAAAATTTGACCAGAACTTTGACTTGTTCTTTTCTAGGTCTTGGTCACGTCAGGAGAACCCGTTGTTCCGCTGACCCAGATGTTGGCTCTAACCACACCCCTTTTAACAGTTTATTCTAGTTATTATTATTAACAGATCTCATGCCGGCCCAGTTGAAGAAGAAGAACTTTCTCATGTCTTTGGTTCTGAAACAGAGTGGTTCTGACCTCGTTGTGTCTTCTGTAGGAGAAGGTCTGGTTAAAGAACATCTTCCTTTTCATTGGTCAACACCTGAGCCCATGGAGCAGTGTCCCCGCCCCCTCCACTGCTGAAGGCTCTCCCAGAGGTGAGACGTCCAATCAGCTGCTTCAGGTTGTTCCTTCTCTGAGGTAACCGGCAGGTCAGCTAATCTGAATGGAGCAGAACTGGATCTGTGAACTCTAAAGATTTAATGCAGCATCAGAACCAGCAGTGACTGTTCAGCTGGTTCTGATGGATCTGCCTTCAGTGGGGAAGGTTCTGACTAAAAGAGGGTCAGTTTGGGGGGGTTGTAGTGGGTCATAAGGTTAGTTTGATTCAGTTTCAGTTTTCTCCAAACCTTTCATTCCTGAGTTTAAAGATCCACTCTGATGAAAACCATTTTCGTGTTTTTAACATGTTCTTGTTTTTCTGATGGTCAAGGACATTTACAAAGTAAATTAAGATTAAAACTGCATTTCTGAGTATTTCTTTATTCAGACCGTTGCGAATCAGGAGCAGGCGAAAAACTTTAGTTTGAAAAAGATCGTATTTGTGACGTAGAAAATATGCTGGATGGGACCAAAGTCTCCCTGCTCTGCTCCATTCTGATGCATCCACTCACAGAAAAACCAGATCCATGAACGTCTTTGTTTTCCTCATCTGAGCTGGAATCTGGATCAGAACTGTACGGCTGGATAGCTGTTAGCTTGGGGGTGTGAGGGGCTGTAAGCTAGCGGGAGAGTGTGCAAACAAAGGGATGATGGGATATCAGGGGAGGCTTACTCCACACCAACATTCCTGGCCATAACTCAGAGGTGAATTTCGAAAGGACTATGCCCTAGAAAATGACAGGTTTTTAGAGTTTAGCTAAAAACATCATCATCATCAATAACAGCACTGAGAACACTTTGGAAACAGATCAGAAGATGATCGGAGTGAGACTTTAACGAGTTCGGTTCTAGAGCAAAAATAACCACATGTACAGTTTCAGTGATTTTTCTTCACTTTATTCCTCCTCGTGGCATCATTTGGGGGGAAAGACCGTATTTAATTACATTATCTGTTTTTATTTTATTTTCTAATTTATGCAGATCTTAAATGTCTAAACGTTTAGGGTCTGTCAGAATGGGGGGGTTGTAATCCTCCAGACTCTTAATGTTTTTCACCATCATCACTTTTTTGGAGCGTGTTGAGGTGGGCAGAGTCATGGTCCCATCTCAGGGAACGAGTGTTCAGAATCTTCAGATTAGTTAATCTCAGATTACCAGTGTTTTCTAAATGCTGGGTTAGGGTTAAGGTTAAGGTCCTCCAGGTGAGTCAGTGTTTTAGCTGCTGCTGTCTTTCAGGTGTGGAGCAGCTTAGTATCCGTCTGGTTCGGGAGATCCAACAGAGGTCCAGTGTGGCTTACAGTTTACCTGTCAGCTACAGGTAATGCCACACCTGCTGACATCACCCCTCACAGGTCATGTGACTCACTGCCGTCTTCCTATTCGTCAGGATTCTGTCCGTCTCTGAGCTCATCTCCCAGCAGAACCTGGCCTGTGTCAGCAACCTCTCCTGGACCACCAATCAGCACAGAGCATGGGCTAAGGAGGCGGAGCTGTCTTTGCCGGGACAGCGAGCATTGCCACGGATCAACCTGCTGCTGATTGGCTGTCTTACAGAGGGGCGGGGTGGAGAGTGGAGGCTGATGGACTGCAGTGGGAGTGTGAGGTGTGAGGTGAGTCTGTAGGCCTGAAGCAGACTGTCTCACCTGTTCGTTCTGTTGACTCACCTGTGTGTTTGCAGGTTCTGTCTCCTTCTCCTCTGTGGTTAAATCGTCCTGTCCTCCTCCCTCACTGGAACTACATCCCCCATAATGCCTCTGGGCAGGACGTGGACAGAAGAACCCTGGAGCTCATTGGCTCTCCTGTCTTCCTGTGTCCTGCAGCTGATCATGGATTGGCTGCAGCAGAAAATGGGGCGGAGCTTAAAGCAGTTCCTGTCAGTGAAGCTGCAGTGTTCTTGCAGAACAGGTGGGCTGGGGGAGAAGTCTGTCCGATAGAAACAGTTGTTACATGATTTTATTTACTAAAACATCACCCCTTCACAACACTGTTAATTTACCCCCCCCCCACACACAAACTCAGCCCCCAACCAAAACTCAGGTAAATGTTTGTTTCAACAGCACCTATGTCTAATAAGAACCACACAGTACATTACAACAGTAAAAAAAAAAAAAAAGACCTTAAACACAACAATAATCACAGACCACACAAGGGTGAGGTCACAGCAAAAGACTATATTAAATCTACAGAAAGTTCTGCTAAATAAAAACGTCTTGATTTTAAAACCCTGAACGAAGTTGATCTATTATTATTCCTGGTTTGATGTTTATGGTTCAGCGTTCCTGGTTTAAAGTTCCAAGTTTAATGTTCCTAGTTTGGTGTTCCTGTTTTAATGTTACTGTTTTAACATCCCTGTTTTAAAGTTCCAAGTTTAATGTTCCTAGTTTAATGTTCCTGTTTTATTGTTCCTGGTTTGATGTTCCTGATTTAACGTTCCTGGTTTAAGGTTCGTGATTTAAGGTTTATGGTTCATTGTTCCTGGTTTAAAGTTCGAAGTTTAATGTTCCTAGTTTGATGTTCCTGTTTTATTGTTCCTGGTTTGATGTTCCTGATTTAACGTTCCTGGTTTAACGTTCCTGATTTAATGTTCCTGGTTTTTTGTTACTTGTTTATATTTCCTGGTTTGATGTTCTTGGTTTAATGTTCCTGTTTTAAAGTTCCT
>BSAI01000118.1:795680-809327 GCA_036245035.1 Adrianichthys oophorus | reverse complement strand
CCAAGACCATTAAAACATTTATAAAACATTAAAAGAACTTTCAAATCAATCCTTTAATGCACAGGGAGCAAATGCAGAGATTTTAAAATGGGTGTAATGTTTTCCCGCCCCCTGGTCCTCGTCAGAACTCGTACCGCTGAGTTCTGTAATATTTGTAAGTTTGAAAGACACTTTTTGGGTAAACCAGAGAGCAAAGCATTACAATAATCTAAACGATTAAAAATAAAAGCATGCATCAGCACCTCTGTGCTGGCAAGAGAGAGGAATGGACGGACTCTGGTAATGTTTTTAAGAAGATAAAACCCTGTCTTAATGACATTTTTAATATGTGGGATAAAATTCAGCTCAGAGTCAAAAAGTACGCCCAGATTTCTCACACAGTGAGAAGGTTTAAAGTTTGTGAGTTTGGGTAAAATCATCTCTCTCTTGTCTTCAGGACCGATGATTAAAACTTCAGTTTTGTCCTGGTTGAGCTGTAAGAAGTTTTCTGCCATCCACGACTTTATATCTAAAATACAGTTAAAAGAGTGTTTTAACAGGTTCAAGGTCATCAGGAGACACGGCAATGTAAAGCTGTGTGTCATCAGCGTAGCTGTGAAAGTCAACACTGTGTCTCCTGATGACATCCCCAAGAGGCAACATGTATAAATTAAAAAGTATAGGCCCTAAAATCGACCCTTGGGAAACCCCACAACTTGTTTTGTGGATTCTAGAGGAGCATGTATCCATACTTACATAAAAGTGTTGATCTCTAAGATAGGAATAAAACCACTGAAGAACATTTCCAAAGAGGCTCACAAGACTCCTAAGTCTATCTAATAAAATCTGGTGATCTACTGGATCAAAAGCGGCACTAAGATCCAGCAGCACCAGAACAGAAAGTTTCTTAGAGTCTAAATTAATTCTGAGATCATTAACAACCTTTAAAACAGCCGTCTCTGTACTGTGGTTCATCCTAAAACCAGATTAATATTTCTCTAAAATATTGTGGGTATTTAAAAACTCATGTAGTTGAGTAGCGACACTTTTCTCTATAATTTTACTTAAAAACTGTAAGTTGGATCCAGGTCTGTAGTTATCCATAGTATTAGGATCTAAATGACTCTTCTTCAGAAGGGGCCTCACTACCGCTGTTTTACAGGCAGAAGGGAAGACGCCCGTCTGAAGAGAACAGTTTACTATGTTTAACAGCTCTGGCTCAAAGAATCCATCAAATGTTTGAAAAAGTGAAGTGGGAATGAGATCTGAAAGGCAGGTTGTGGTGTTTACTTGGGATAAAACTCGACCAAGAATCTCTGCATCAACCAGAACAAAACTCCCCGGTGTTTCCTCTGGTAAAATCAATGCTGGTGATCTGTTAAAACCAGAGTATGGTACAGATGAAATGTTAGATCTTATTGGATTGATTTTACCATGAAGTGGTCTGCAAAGTCCTCACGTGCAGTATTAGATGATGCATGGAGGACTTGTTGAAATCTTTATTTATTAAAATATTAATAGTTTTAAAAAGAAATCTGAGATTGTTTGTATTTTCTGAGATTAGATTTGAATGATGCTAGCTTGTTAGTTGCTAATACTATGGTGCTAACTAGCTTTTCTGTGTGTCCTGTGTGATCACTTGTTGTCCCAGACCACAGACAACCAGATGAATTAATCTAACATTCATAAAAATTGTATTTTTTAAATAATAACAGAATTGAATCCACTGTTTTAGCAGCGTCTGTGTAGCATAACAGACCTGTCAGATGTTGTGCTCAATCCTCCTTAAAGCTGCAGCTTTAATGTCAATAATGATATATAATAACAATAACCAAAATATTATACTGTTTTCAGGCGTTTGTTGTTATGATTTTATATCAAATGTGATCACCTGGAGGCAGAATTAGGAAATCTCTACTAAATCTGTCCTTGTTTTCTCAGCATGTTTGAGTTTACAGTTAGATGACAGTAAAGACATGTTCATAACATTAATACATTACTTTGATGCTATTTCATTTTCACCTATTATTGCAGCTGAAGATAAGAACATGTGCTTTAAACTTAATCCAATAATAAACAGTTCTGATAATAGATGTCATTTTATGGTCATCTCACGTGCATTTTGGAGGATTGATAAAACACTTAAGGCCTCTTAATTTAGTGTCATGTCAGGCGTGTTTAAAAACACATTTATTTGACTTTTCTAAGATCATCAAGGGTCGAGTTAAAAAGCCCAACGGGTCATATGTGATCCTCAGGCTTCATTGAAGAGTTTCTGACTGTTGAAGATTTTCAATCAATTTATTGTTTATATAGCACTTATAAAAGTCAAAGCAGCCAAAGCTCTGAACATAAAATCAAATATACATAAAATCATTATGCAATACAAAAAGAAGTAGTAAAAGCAATAAGACATTAAAAGAAATAAAACAATGACAATAAAACCATTAAACAAAACAGAACAATAACAGGCTGGCCCCATAAACCTGCTCACTGGAGTTAAAAGCCTGATTTAAAAGATGTGTTTTTAAAAGTGACTTGAAGTCACTGACTGATCTGGCAAACCTCACGGAAAGGGGGAGAGCATTCCAGAGTTTAGGAGCGGCCATTTAAAAAGCTCTGTCACCCCGAGTCACACGCCCAGTCCAGGGAACTATTAAAAGCATTTGATCTTCAGAACTAAGGACTTGACGTGGACGATAAAAAATGTAAAAGTTCAGAAAGATATTGAGGTGTCAGACCATTCAAACATTTAAAAACCAAAAGTTAGAATCTTAAAAATAATTCTGAAAGACAGAGGCAGCCAGTGAACAGAGCGTAGTATAGGAGTGATGTGCTCACACCGTCTGGTCCCTGTTAGCAGGCCGGCAGCTGAATTTTAGACCAGCTGGAGACGGCGGAGCAGAGACTGGTCTAAACCACTGAAACAAAGAGTTACAGTAGTCCAGTCTGGAAAAGATTAATGCATTGATCACTTGATCCAAAGCATGAAGAGGAAGAAATGGCTTGACTTTGCTGATAAGCCTCAAGTGCTAAAAACTAGACTGGATTACTGCACTGATCTGTTTGTCAAATTTAAAAAGCCTGTCATGGTTTACCCCAAGATTCCTAATAAAAGGGTCCAGGGGTCCAACAGCACTGCAGTAACCTGTCAGCAGGTCAGTTTTTCCAAAAACAAAAACCTCTGTTTTGCTTTCATTAATGCAGAGGAAGTTCATCTCCATCCAAGATTTTGGAGAGTAAGAAGATGTCTGATGAACAGAGGAGAAGAGTTCTGGTTGGATTATTCAGAAGAATGGAGATGTTTAGAGAAACTCAGAAGAATCCCATCATCTTAAAAATAAATAAAAAATTGTTCTCATATCAGCTAGTAATGAATACTCATCATCGTATTCATGATACAACAGAGTCATTATTCATTTGTAAGAATTTTGAATGAAGACATGAATCACATTTGGTTAAAAATGTTTAATAGTTCTGAAGGTATTAAAGCTAAAGACATTAAACTTTCTCACATGACTATTTATCACTAATATTTATTAGATAATGGTTCATTTATTTCTTTGGTAAAAGTTAGGATATTTTTACCTGAGGACATGAGGGAGCAGGATGCAGAATGTTGAATGGAGGTGAATCATTCCCTGTAAAGTGAACCTCTGAAAGCCAAAGAAATGTAGAAACACGTTTGAATATTTAAATCCTACAGAAGATGTCTGTATGATTCCTGCAGCGTCATGTTTCTGCAGCAGATAGACGTTACCCTGTTCCTCTGATCCTCCTCTGGAGCATCAGAACCATCACATTACCAGAGAACAACGAGGTGTTAAAGCAGGAAAGACACTTCACTCACCTGCAGGTTCACCTGTGTGTTGGTTCTGTGATACACACATGTTCTGACTGTGTGGTTGTGTGTCTGCAGGTTGTCTAGTGTGTGTCCTGCGGTTCTCCATGGTCATAGAGAGGTTCCTGCAGTCAGACTTCCCTTCACTTCATCACCTGGATCAGGAGAACTTCATCATCCACAGAGACTGCAGGTACAAACGCCGGATCATCTCTACCAGAACCAAGAGAGTTCTGAGCAGAGAAGAGAACTTTCAGTTGTTTTTGGCCTTTTGACCAGAGTTAACTCCGCCCACCTCACCTGCAGTGAGACTGAAAGTAAAGACAGAGATCTCGTCCCATAAAAACACCAGTTTGTCCATCATTGGGGGAGTGTCTTATTTGATTGGCAGGTGTTTAGACTCAGCTTTACTCTGTCCCGCCCAATCAGCTGTTTTATAACATCCAGAGTTCAGCATTTTCTGACGGGGGTAAAGTCCCTGCTGGAGGTTTTAACTTGATCAGAGGTGTGGAGGATCAAAGGTCAAAGGTGATATAGATCAAGGGCCAGAGGTGTGAAAGATCAAAGGTCAGAGCAGTGCTTTAAGTGGTCAACAAGAAGTGGCGGTACCCTCTGTTATGGAAGTCTTGAATGTAAAATTTGATCAATAAAAAAAACTTTTCATGTGTGATAATATGAAATAAGAAAGAGGTAGCTCAGGTCAAGTCAATAAATATATATAGTCATACATCGACTGTGTACACACAATTTTAAACGGGAGTACAATTACATTACGTCACATCGTTACGCTGCACGTGCTGCTGTGACCTCATCCTAACAGCTAGCTTGTAGTTTAACACTGAGACACAGCAACTCATTGAAATGCGGTCAGGTGAATGCAGGCTGGTTAAAACAACTTTTACCATGATACACATTGTTTCTCACTGTTTTCTCGACAATCTATTTATCATAAACACTTATCATCCTGCATTCATAGCAGCGTCTCCTCAGTACTGGAGTTGCTAACATCCTCAGAGTTAAAGCACACACAGCACGGTTCTCATCAGTAACCGTCCTGCAGCATTCCTCCATCACACCAAAATAACACCTAAAAATTGTTGTTCCTGTCGTTCAAAACTGGTAATCAAAATATAAAGTTTTAATAAGTTAACCATCCCGAGGACTTTAAAGCGCTGCACCTCCTACTTTCTCTTGTTGGTTTGACCCGCCTCGTATTCCTGGCCAATGACTGAAGAGATCTTTAGTCACATGGTTTTGTTTACAAGCTTTGGTCCAAAACAGAAATCTCCCGTAGACGCCAGTCTGAATACAGACCAAACTCAATCTTTATGAAAAAAAATGTGTGTTCTCGGACCGAACCAAACAATGTAGTCAGTCTGAATAAACCCTGAGTTTGAATTCTTTATAAAATCTCAATTCTAAATCTCAATTCTAAATCTCAATTCTAAATCTCAATTCTAGCTTCATTTGACATGTGTGGACGAGATGTTAAAGTCTGATATGGATTCATTGTAAATATTCCTCTGCCAGCAGATGCAGCATGTTTATGCATAAAGAGTGTGTGTGTGTGTGTGTGTGTACTTTGAATGATGTTATTAATAGAACAGATAAACCAGGGTTCTGCAACCTCTAACAGAACCATTTGGGCCGCTTTCTTACTGACAAAATTGAGCAAGAACCAAAAAATCTCACTACACTTTTTATTAAAACACACTTCTTTTGCAGCCATTAGGCCCTTTATTTATAACGTGTAACTTTTATTTACAATAATTAAACAGTAACAGTGTTCTATTTGTATAGGCTATATAATTATTTTAATGCTTTTAATGTATTTCTGGGTGGGTGGAGGGCTCCTTCCCCAAGTGGAGGAGTTTAAGTATCTTGGGGTCTTGTTCACGAGTGAGGGAAGATCTGAGCGTGAGATCGACAGGTGGATCGTCATGCGGTCCCTGTACCAGTCCGTCGTGGTGAAGAGAGAGCTAAGCCAGAAAGCAAGGCTCTCAATATACTGGTGGATCTACTCCCCAATATTCACCTACGGTCATGAGCTCTGGGTCATGACCGAAAGAACAAGGTCCCGGATCCAGGCGGCTGAAATGAGCTTCCTCCGTAGGGTGGCTGGGCGCTCACTTAGAGATAGGAGGAGAAGCTCGGTCATCCAGGAGGAGCTCGGAGTAGAGCCGCTGCTCCTCCACATCCAGAGGAGCCAGTTGAGGTGGCTCGGGCATTTAGTTCGGATGCCTCCTGGACGCCTCCCTAGGGAGGTGTTCCGGGCATGTCCTACTGGGAGGAGGCCCAGGGGAAGACCCAGGACACGCTGGAGAGACTATGTCTCTCCAGCGTGTCCTGGGAACAACTCGGGGTCCCCCCAGAGGAGCTGGAGGAAGTGGCCGGGGAGCGGGAAGTCTGGGCATCTTTGCTTAGACTGCTGCCCCGCGACCCGGTTCTGGATAAGTGGAAGAAAATGGATGGATGGGTTAATGTATTTTAATCAGGAAGCAGCACATTCAAGTTCCTTTCAAAATAAAATGCAGTGTCAATAAAGATCCTCTTAAAGCTGTAAATTTACTTTCATTTATTGTTCTACAATTCTGTCATTAAAGAACTTTGCTTCTGAACAGAAACTATAGATACTGCTGTACAGCAGAAGATAGGAATGTGTGCTTTAAATTTAGTGAAAAACTTTACTGAATTTGTGCTTTGAACACAAAAGGCTTCTTAATTTAGTGTCATGTCAGGAGTGTTAAAAACAAGTTTATTTTATTATTGTAAGGTCATCTCATTAAAAAATAAACCTAAATGACAAAATGGAACAAACAAACAAACTCATTATTGATCCACAATCAGAAACAAATCAGCTTCTATGAAGCTCCAAACAAAAGCTTCTGCTGAAACGTTTTAATAAAGAGCAAATTGAATTGAATTGAATTTTTAGAAACAGAAAAAATTAAACTCAGGACTTCAACTGTACCCCCGCCCCCTGCTCGCTGTGACTCTCTCTCTCTTTTCTCTTTTTCATGGAGGTTCTCCGTGAATCTGGGTTCACAGCTCTGTGATATTTGCATCTGAAGTTAAAGGAAGAACTTGTTTGAGCTTTTATGGGAACATGTAAAACTCAGAGGAGGAAGGAAAAAAGAACGTCACATCTCTTTCAAGTCCTGACTGGGGGACTTGAAACAGTGTCACCAATGGGGGACTTTTCTGTGTGGAGTTTGCATGTTCTCCCCGTGCATGCGTGGGTTTTCTCCGGGGACTCCGGCTTCCTCCCACCGTCCAAAAACATGCTTCACAGGTTAATTGGTTACTCTAAATTGTCCCTAGGTGTGGATGTGAATGTGTATGGGTGTGTGATTGTGACCCCTGCGACAGACTGGTGACCTGTTCAGGGGTGTCCCGTGCCTTCACCCATGAGTGGCTGGGTTAGGCTCCAGCAACCCCGTGACCCCGAAAGGGACAAAACAGTTTAGGATCAGGATCAGTCACTCATTACTAAGCTAAATCCTGGTTGATGCCTTGGATACTATTTGTCCGTAAGTACTGTAAATATTTTGTATTATGTTACATATGAAACTGAGAAGATGCTGTGTTTAGGAATGATGTTTTTTGGTATTATTTAATAAATCATAAGCTAGAATTAGTTCTCATTTTTCTATAGAGATTTTAATTTGAATGTAAAAACAAACACTAAGACATTTATCATTGTATTTTGTGCTTTCTACAGTTTACATAAAGTAAGGGTTTACAAACAAAGCAAGCAAACGCTTTCTTCTGACTTTTTTTTTTTGTTAGCTATCTGTCTAGCTTTGACACAGCAGACCACTCAAAGTGAAGACAAAATAATGATAATGATAGTGATGACGATAACGATAATGACAAGCTGCTTTGTTTGACTTGGTTTTCTTGCATTTTAATTGAAAATAAATGTGCTGCAGCAAGAGGATCTGATACGACACAGGATGTACTTTATTTTGAAAGGAACTGGCACGTGCTGCTGTCAAAAGTAAAGAAGTTAAAGTTTTTATTTAAAAAAAATATGACACTTTTAATAATTCAGTTATTGTAAAAATTATTAAAATGATTAAAAGCAGCATTTCATAAATGAATGGGTTTATGGCCACATAAGTATATAAAGTGTATAATTGAGATTTGACGGCTCTCGCTGGGTTTTGGTCAGTAAGAAACTGGACCAAATTGCTCCTTTAGTGTTGAAGGTTGCAGACCCCTGGTCCAGAATGTATAAAACATTTTAATAAAGCAGAACCCGGTGCTGCTTCACCTCACTGTGTACACTGACATTGAACAGGAAATAGACAAAATACTCAGATTTAGATCATAAAAATGAGTAAAATTATATGATAGCAGGTAAGGAGGATGATGCATGGCCTCACCTGACCACGCACCCTCAACACAAAATCACACATACATACCAGAACGACAGATCGACTCCGTTGCAGGTTTTAAAAGTCAGCTCAAGGCATTTAAATTCAGAAAAGCTTGTAATCAATTTTGTCTTTTAGTGTGTTTTATCTTGCTTTTACTGTCTTTTATTTTGCTTGTCTGCAATTCATGTTCGACTGGCTGTAATTTTATTTGTTTTTGCTTTTGTGAAGCACTTTGTGATTTTTTTTTCTGGGAAAGGTTCTATAGAAATAAATATTTACTTACATGAAGTTCTCAGAATTAAGGAGCAAAGTAGCAAACATTGTAGGTTTGAACAGTTTGAAACTGTTATGTTCTTTGGAGAACCTGGTGCATTTGGTTCTTCCTGGAACAGGAGATGAAGGTTCACATTTATACGGACGAATGGATAAATGAATGAGAACCTTCACCAATGTTGAATAAAGTTCATTCGTTCATTCCAGAACCATCATCCAACTCTGTCTGTATCTGCAGACAATCCCGGTTCTGTCAGGTTCTCAGGTTTAACTATCTTTGTGTGTCTTTATGTGTGACAGGGTTTACCTGCAGTTTTCTCTGGACCACCTCCTCATCCTCAGCCCATCCGTGACCATGGCCACATACCTGAGATGCAGGGGGGCGGAGTCAGGAGATGATGTCACAGAAGAACATGAAAAGAGGGAACAAGAATGGAAGAGGAAGATGAGGGAGGAAAATGAAGATTCTTCAGACTCTTCCTCCTCTGCTGTCATGACAACAGCCTCTGTGGGCGGAGCCCCACAGTCCTGTGTTTCCATGGTCATCAGGGTGGAGCAGAAAGGGGGTTTGGCCCGGAAGGGGGTGGAGCTTCAGATCTGCTTTTCACTCAGAGCTGCTGTGATTGGTCCAGTGGTCAGCTGGAGGTGGGACCCAAAGAACACGCCATTGACGGAAGAGGAGGCGGAGCCAAACAAAGAGCAGAAAGTTAGTGATTGTGTGATGAAGAGATCCCATGATGCACCTGACCTGACCTGTGTGTGTTTGTATGTAAGCGTGTGTGTACATGTGGACACATTTGTGTGCAGGTGCAGCTGCTGTTCTCAGGTGTGTGTTCTCGATGGTTTCCTGTCCTTCAGCCTGGACGTTTCTACAGAGCCGTGATGACTCAGGTACAACACCTGAGACTCAGTCATTAAGGGCGGGGCTAACATTACCTTTGTAATGTCTCTGTTTTAACCTGGGCGGCTGTGGTGGAGTGGATTTGATTTGATTGATTGACTGGTTTATTTCAAGCATAATTTGTACAGTACATGAAAATAATCACAGAATTATCAAACTCATTATCGAGACAATGAAATGCAGTGATTGAAAGAAAAGAAAAAACAATCACTGAAAAACAAAAAAAAACAACCCACTCAAGTCACATTTGTAACATTTGTCAAGGATAGTGATTAATAACTGAAGTCTAGTAGAGCCTGATTAATTGTTTGAAAAGCAGTGGGAAGAAGTGAACTTCTAAAATCCCACCCCTGCATAGTTACATCATTTCTTAATCTGGCATCGATTTCATAATTCGGTTCTGATCAGATCTATTGCAGATTTTTCTGGAACAAAACTGAGAGTTTATTCATTATTCTAAAATTGATGAATTGATAAATTGGACAGTTTTTGTTATAAAGTGAACTAAATATTTCTAAAAACATTCCTAACCGGTCGGTGTCCACATCTTTCTCTCTGTACACAGAGTTCCAGTTCTGTCTTGATAAGTCATTATTAAAGGAGGTCATTGTTTTTTCATTTCTTAACCTTTTGTAGTCGGGTTCTTTGATTATTTTCTTTGTTGCCACGTTGATATCAAATAGTGTAAAAACTGGTAAATTATCAGTTATGTCTCATATCATGAATCCACTCATATGAGTGTTTTCTATATTATTAGTAAATATATTATCAATCAGAGCGACACTGAGCAGTGATTCTGATGATTCTTCTGGTCAGAAGCAGAAGATGTTGGTTCTGTTTGGGTCTCCCTACATCTGTGAACATTCTCAGTGGTGAATAAATCCAGGTATAGATCCAGTCTCTCTGATGATCATCTATCAGCAGTGTTTCCTCCTCTCACATTCACTCAGATTTTGATGCCCTTGTTAAAGCCCAAACTGAACACAGTTGTGATGTCTTTTTAACAAACGACTTCTGTTTACAACAATATGTGAAACTCCACAGGGCCTGAATTTCACTGTGGGAATCACACAAATTAAAATTAATTCCTACAAACAGAGCTCTCATAATGCGGAAATTCACACATAAAGTAATGTGTAATAATCCATAAGTTTGCATCGCAAATACAAAATCAGAAACAAAGAGTAGCACTGAAACGATGAAGATGATGTTCAGAGAAAGGTTGGCCGCCCGTCTCTGCACAGTGCAGATGTCAAAGAGGCAGAGAGAGAGAGAACCAGGCGTATGTGCTGCAGGAGGAGGCCCCCCCCACGCACACACACACAAACACACACACAAAGACACAAGCACAACCTCTGCTATTCATCATCGTGGTATAACTCTCTATTTTGGTTTATAAAGCAGCGGGACATGAAGAGATTTTAACTGAATCCAAGCAGAACTGGAGCAGAAACCTGATTTTTATGGAATTTAATTTATAATAAAAAAGTAATTCTCTTAACTGGTTCAGACGACAGGTGACTGACAGAAACCTCTCTTTTCATGGGGGAGTTTTTCTGCAGGAACAGAAACAAATGATTTGTGATAGAATGAACTGTGAATGAGTGAAGACGTCACAATCAGAGAGCAAAGACTGAAAAGAAATCAATACAGGAGTTCCTTAGAAAATATGATTTGGAAAACAAAGAGTTTTAATTTAATATTGTCATTTTTTTGTGTGGGTTCAACATTATATCTTTAAAAAAAAAGTTTTCTTTGAAAAATAATGTCATAATTTGGCCAGTATATTTTTTTTTATTTACCGACCAGCTGACCAGGGCTGCACGGTGGTGCAGTGGTTAGCGCTCTTGCCTCACAGCAAGAAGGTTCCCGATTCAAGTCCTGGCTGGGGGACTTGAAACAGTGTCATCACTGAACCTTTCTGTGTGGAGTTTGCATGTTCTGTCCGTGCATGTGTGGGTTTTCTCCGGGTACTCCGGCTTCCTCCCACTGTCCAAAAACATGCTTCATAGCATGAACTCTAAATTGTCCCTAGGTGTGGATGTGAGTGTGCATGGGTGTGTGACAGACTGGCGACCTGTTCAGGGGTGTCCCCTGCCTTCGCCCATGAGTAGCCGGGTTCGGCTCCGGCAACCCCGTGACCCCGAAAGGGAAAAAGCGGTTAGGAAAATGAATGAATGAATGGAAAAAATGAATCACCGACCAGCTTGGCTGTTAAGTCAAAAATTATATTTTGTTCACTGGTGTTTAGACTTCAGACTTGGAGCATCAAACCACACTCAGCAAAATCAGTTTGAAGGCGGTTGAATATCTCTGTAGAGTGTGTGTAGTATTTCTCAAGATAGCTGTCGCTCACTAAACATCTGCTGCATTGTTCTACAAACATGTTTACTGTTTGGGTTTAGCATTTTGTGTTGGAGCCAATTCCCAAAGAAAATGTTAAAATAATATGTTTTTGTTAAATATGCTCTGTCATTTGTAATTGTTGTTAAAGAAAGTCAAAGCAGGGAGAAAATTTGAGATTAGATTTTTTTGGCCGTATCGCCCCGCCCTAGGATTGATGAAGATCAAAGAGGAGAAGAAAGAGATGGCTGACTGCAGAAATGTAAAGAGTTTGGATCATTTCTGACGCCAACTCGGTAAAGACAGAGGTCATGTCAGCAGGTTTTTTTTAAACATATTTTATTTCAACAAAATTGTGACTGAAGAAGCTCTGATTGAGACCAAGAACAGAGAAAGACAAACATGGATGAGAGAAAAGATGAACACTGATGCAGCCTCAATGACCAGAGGAGGAGATCAATAGAGTCAGCATCAAATGTCTGAGGTATTGATAGATCTTGAATCTCTAAAGTGGTAAAATGTATTCCTAGACAGCGTTCTATGTTTACAGCTATGTTTCTCCATAAACCCTGTGTTGTAAGGGTCAAAACAGGGAAAGAGCACAAACTCACAAAAAAATCACCCATTATTATGACAGTACTGAAGGTAGAATATTACTCACAAATAATATTCCCTTAAAGTTTAGACAAGCAAGTAAAGAGGAACTCCCCCCCATTTAACAGAGTGAATTTCAGGCCCTGCTCCAAATGTTTTTGGGTAGAATGTGACTGAATATGATCTCTGCTGTTATTTATGAAAATGTTCCTGTTTTGTTCATCATTGTTTGAGGAAATGTGATCAGTTTCATTCATTAATCTTTGCACAGACTCACAGGATGTTAAAACAGCACTATTTACTATTTACTACTATTTACTACCTTATAATAAAGAAATATTCATATTCCTCAGAACTGAAGAGAGTGTTTCAACCTGAACCTCTGCAGTAAGTTCTGGTTCTCATTTGACCCCTTGACCCCCCCCCGGGTTATTGAGTTACAGTAGATTAAAAACTGTAAACACAGGAGCTAAAGCTCTGATGTTAAAGGGTTAAACTACAAAAACCTGCAGGTCTGTTTCACGTTTCCAGGTGTGCAGCCTTTTAAAACCTCTGAACCGGATTGGTTCTCTGCTGTCTGACAGGTTCCCTTTGATCCGAGTTCCTGCAAAGCCTCAGGGAATAATGGGGCGGAGCTTCTCTCAGACTCCTCCCTTCAGGTGGGATTTGATTGGAGGTTCCACACTCTGCCACACCCCCTGCTGCTGCCCCCCTGCTCACAGGTGACACACCTACCTTCATGAGAACCTGAACCTGGTTCTTGTCTCAGCTTTTAGCAGATGTTTGACTGTAGTCTGAAGCTGCTTTGTGGGGGGGTGGGGGTGGTGTTCTGTTGGGTCCAAACAGGTGATGACCTGCACACCTGTGTTTACAGTCTTTAAACCAGGGCTCTCATCTGTCTTCACCTGTTGGTCATTTCAGGTCACGCCCCCTGTGCCGTCTGTTTCTCAGGTTATGGACAGCAGGTGAGCTGTCATTTCATACACGTTTATTATCGCCCCCTAGTGGCCAACAACAGTTATTATAAAAAATAATTTTTGTGTGTTTGTGTTTGGCTGTGTGTATGTGTGTTTCAGCTCAGAGCTGGTTTGTTTTAAAGGTCAGATCTCTGAAAGGATCAGTGTGGGTGATGGGAATACAGAGCCTGGAAAAAAAGGTACACACACAGGTTCACACACAGGTACACCCCCACACCTACATACACAGGTACACACACACCTTCACACACAGGTACACCTACACACACAGGTACACAGAACGGTTCACACACAGGTACACACACAGGTTCACACACAGGTACACACCCACACCTACACACACAGGTACACACCCAC
>BSAI01000118.1:751952-763759 GCA_036245035.1 Adrianichthys oophorus | reverse complement strand
CACACAAACACTCACAGACACACAAACACTCACAGACACACAAACACAGTAACAATGGGGGTTTGGTTGATCTTCTGCAGCTCCTGGGTTCAGGATCTCTTGGGTTCAGGATATTCTGGGTTCAGGATCTTCTGGGTTCTTCTCTGTTCCTCCTCAGATCTGAGGTGTTTCAGTCGAGCAGACAGAGACTTCATCACCAGACTGACTCCTCCCCTTCAGCTCACCTGTGTTCACCTGCACTCCACCTGAACCTCCACGATTACCTGCTCCTCCTAATGAAGATGATTTAGTGGTTCTGGAGGAGCTGCAGCATCAGTCTGAACAGGATTCCTGTCAGAACTCTGATCTTCTGGACTCTTTTTTGAACCGTCTAAACCTTGATGGATCTAAATGTTCATAAGATGTTCACACTTGATCCAGATGATCTTCAGGAGGAACGTGGATCAGAGGATCTCTGATGTTCAGAAGTTCATCTTTGAGGTCCGATCAGTTCTGATCTCTCTGGGATGTGAAGAAAGTTCTGATCAGAGAATGGAGGAACCGTCTGAGTTTAGAACTGGACCATCATCTGCAGCATCAGCAGTTCTTCTGGAGGATCTGGATCCAGAGGAGAACCTGCAGATATTTGTGGATCAGATTATCTTTTCTTTACAGTAACAAACGGGTAAGATCATCTCTGAAAAGGTTCTTTGTAACTGAAGACTTTGGATCTTCAGGAACCATAAACCAGGTTCTGAATCTGCAGATCTTCAGGTCTGATCAGGAGAGAGGTTCTGCTTAAACCTTCTCTTCTGTTCTAAAAAGCCATGAAGAACACATGAGAACTGAGATGATGGTTCTGTTCTTGATCGATGTGATGAAGACTCAGTCTGGATCTTCATCAGAGAAGCTGCTCAGATTGTGCTGGTTCTGCTGTCCTTCACTCTGAAAGAGGTTTCTGTTCAGGTCTGCATGTTGGAGAACTCTGTTCTCTGTTCTTCATGAACCTTCTGATGTTACAGTTCAGTTCTGATGTCTCCAGCAGAGGGCGCTCCAGTCCAGTTTCTCTCAGCTGCTGCTGCACAAACGCTGGTCTCCTAGCAACAGATGAGTCATCAGCTGCTGCTTTTTTATTGGCTGCTGAAGATTTTTAATTCATGTAAAAACAAAAACAGGATCTCAACATGAAAAGAAGATTCACATAACTAACAGGAACACTTGTATGACGTCATATTTGTTCTCTTTAAAACCAGAACAGAAAGCAGCTCTGAATTCTAGTTTCCCTAAACTGTAAACAAAATGTTTAGTTTAAAATATAAAACTTTCTAAGCTGCAAATGATCAACAATTAATATTTCAAAATGAAACACCATCTCTGTTTTAAAATCTGTTTTTTATGGTTATAAAATCTGTGCTTGATTTTTATTCTTTTCCAGTTGTTTCTCTAAAGTGTTGCAGACATGAACTATCAGACGTGTTCTTCTGGACTCTGATGTTCCACCAAACAACCAATCACAGACAGGACAGTTCATGCTGATTGGTCTGTTTTCATCCAATCAAATGTTTTCTGAGTCTAACAACCTTAAACACCTAAAGAAATGAACTTTAATAAAACACTTTAGAATCATTGGATTCTTTACAAACAGAACATTTTCTTTGTACTTCAGGAAATGTGTTTATAAAGTTCTGCTGGTTCTGACCATGAAGATCAGTTACTGTACTGCAGGGCTGATCATTCCTGGTTCTCCTGATCTACTATCCTGATTGTTTTCCAAATCTCCCTGTTCTGTTTGCTGCTGATTACCTGAACCAGGTGTGTTCATTCAGTCAGAACGTGGAGATCTCTGATGGAGATCTGGAATCATCAGGGTAGTAGATCTCCAGAACCAGGAATGATCAGCCCTGCTTTACTGAGTGATTACTAAAGTAATCAGAGTACTTTCAGGAGGACTGCTGCTGTCTTACCTGGTAACTGATGACTTATCAGGAACTGCTCTCTGATTGGCTGTTGGACAAACGTTTGGACTTTCCAGAAAGCAGCTGAAGGTCACATGACACCAAACCAGCAGAACCACTTCTGTGTGAAGAAACAGAAACTGAAAGTGAAGAAACCGGTTTGTTCCTTTTGAGCGGGTCAGGTGACCTTTAGTCCACCAGAACCAAGATGATCTGGAACAGGTTCTCCAGAACTTTAACAGTCAGATCAGAACCAGACGTGATTATCTAGAACAGAAATAGACTTTAAAGGTTCAGGAACCTGCACATGAACGGGTTTGATCAAAGAGCAACAAACTACAACAACACTGAAACCACAGACATGAGGGACAGGAAAAGAATCAAAATCAAGAACCATCTGGATCCTTCAGAGTCTCAGAACAGAACCAAAGATCAGACAGAAGTTTTTATGTGTGAACTGAAATAGAAAACAGAATAAAAATGAGCAGAGACCTGCTGTGATGAAGAACTGGAAGACTTGAGATGTAAAGATAATAAAAACTTTCAAAGTTTTAGTGAATCTGTTCTAATATTTCCGTCACATTTATTCACTTTGTTCTGTTTCTCATTCATGAAAGTCTCCATGTCTGTTTGAGTCACATCTGTAATTAACCTTTGAAGGATCTTCTTTGGGTTTCAGTCAGAACTGTACTTATAAAACACTTTACTGTCTTCATTAAAGGTTCAAAGGTTGTCACAGTCACCCCCCCACACACACACACACTCACTGATGGAGCCAACCTGTAACCATCAGGAGTCATGTGAGGTTCAGTGTCTTGCTCAAGGACACTTCAACACATGAGCAGGAAGAACAGGAACTGAACCTCATCCTCCAATCAGAGTCCTCTAATGGACTGTCCTCATGAAAGAGAAACCTCCAGAGATTAAAGGTTCCTTCAAATGTTCTGCTGTTTTTTAATTAAATTTAGTTTTTTCTGATTTTCAAACTTTGAGATTTTAACAGTTTTTAGATTTTCTGATTGAATTTATTTTTTAGTTTATTTCATAAACAAAAACCAGAAGAAATGTTTTAGTGTTTGAACTTTGACCTCTATGAATGTGAATTTATGCTAAAATCAAATCAAACTTGTTCTTAATGTTCAAACTAAAATCAATGTTTGGTAGAAAAATGATTTTGTTTGGAACATTCTGAGAACTGATGCTCCTGAAGTCTGGATTTATGGTAAACTTAAGGACTGAATTATGATAGATTTAATTTAAATGGATAAATTCTGTGTTTCTACATACTTCAATACAGACGCTTTTATGTGTAAATAGTTTCACAGATATTTTTAAACAAACATAAAATCCTCAACATCTCTAGAAATCCAGACTAACAGGTTTGCAGCATCTCTGCTCTGACTTTATTACAGATGAACGTCAGAAAAAAGATGAGAAAACTCTGAAAATCCAACAGCCAATGAAAACCAGAGCTGCAGAAGCCCCTCCCACCTGTGAGAAAGGCAGCTGATTTTCAAAGAACCAAGTGGACAATTGATGTTGAAATGATGCATCAAAAACAAGTTTCATATGCAAATCTAAACTTTAATATCACTTTGACATCATCATATTTATACTTTTTGATGTCATGATTTTTACATTTAGACCAATACATTTAACATGCTGTAACATGATGATGCAGCAGATGACCTGAACCTGCTGCTCCTGTCAGGAAATAGTGGAGAAGGACCCACAATGCAGGAGAACAGGCTTGGTGGCAGAAACTAAGATATTTATTTAAAATCATGACAAAACCATGAAGAAACAAAAATGTGACAAAGCAGAGCAGATGACCTGAAAACCAGACCCTTAAATACACTGAGGACAGCTGTGGATGATGAACCTGAAACTGATGTGACTGAAAGGACAACTTAGAACTAAACCACGTAGAACAAAACCTAAACTAAACACAGAATCCTCACTATTCTGCTCTGAAATAAATGCTTGAAGTCATCTTGACATAATTTCATTCAGATCTCACAACACAAATGTTTATTTCAGTGTTATTTCTCAGTACAGTTCAGATTAAAAGTATTGACTGCAGTGTGTCAGAATGAGCCCAGCGGTTAGTTTTCATGTTAAATGTTGTTTAAAAAGTACTTTTCTACCTTTATTAAAGGCCCAAAGTGCTTTACAGTCACATTCACACAATGATGGAGGCTCTGCTGCCAAACACTGGCGTTAACCTTCCATCAGAGGTAATGTGGGGTTCAGTGTCTTGCCCAAGGACACTTCCACACATGGGCGGGAATTGAACCTGCAATCTTCCGATCAGTTGATGACTATCCTACCGCTGCTCCACAGCCACATCTGTTGTCTCTGGACAGATGTTAAAATTATCATCCTTCAAAGCTAAAAACTAAAAGTAAAATATCAGTAAAAATGATAAACAAGAAAATACAATTATAAGACAATCAGTTAAAATACCATTTAATAAAAATACAATAAAAGCATTAAAATAAAGACATAACTGCAGAACAATGATATCAGTTCAGTGTGAACATGTTTGCTGTGATCAGATCCAGTTTCTAAAGTGTTTTTAAACAGATTGAATGTAGAAGCTTCTCTAAAACTGAAGAACTTTGTTTCGTTCTTGTTCTGCTTTTACTGAGAAAACATTTTAACTGAAAGTTTTCTCTAAGAGGAATTCTAGTCTCTTCTCACCGACTCTCATGTCTCTTTACCAGTTAGTAGTTCTTCTTTAGACAAACCGGTTTATTGGAGGCGATGATGAACCGTTCATGTTTTAATAAAGTTATTCCAGTTTAGCAGCTTTTGTTTTTGTAAAACAGCTCAATGGTGAGAACGTAAAGTTTTTTATTCAATATTTTCCTTGTTTGTACAGCGACTCTGAGGGTTTTTGTGCTGTTTTGTTCTCTGACCAGTTTGTGAGACAATATATCATGTGTGACAGAACTATAGCATAAACATTTTAACGGACTGCAGAGACAAATGTGACTGAATAAATATGAAATTAGATTAAATGTAACACAATCACACTCTTTGATTTGAGGTTTAAATGTTGTTTTTGTGTCTAATAAAACCACAAGATATTCTAACTCTGAGAAAACTTCCATGTTCTTCCAACAACATTTTATTGCTGCGTTAACACATTTGATTTAGATTGAAATACTGACAATTACAATACAATAAATAACACAACAAATACCAAACAACAATTCTACACTGAATATTTCTAAACTCACTGCTGTGATCTGCAGCAGCATTGGATTATAGAATCCATTCTAATTCAGTTTGAATTGAAAAGAAAACATCAAATATGATTTAAACCACACGCTGAGATTGAATTAAACCTAAATTAATTTAATTAAACCTAAATCCTTCAGAAACAAAGCAGTCAGTTTGAAGTTTAACATGAACTGATATCAAATGAATGTCACCTGTATTACCCAGAATTCTTCATTAGTTTTTCATGTGTGTGATGGCTCCACACACTGCTTCATCCACAACACAATGATGGTAACCCCTCTGCACAACATGTTTTCTTTTTTCCACATATTTAACACATTTGCAGTTACATTCATAAATGAACACACATTTCTTTGAGTCAGAATATACATTTATTTTGTGCTTATTTGGAACATCTATTTTGTTTGGTTTGTTAATTTCACCTGTTTTGAGTTTCCAGTGCAGAGGGTGTGTTGGTTGCTGCAGGTGTGGTTGAGGTTCTGCTTCTGGAGCGGTGCTGTTGGACCTCGCCAAATGAAATGAAGCCACCACAGCTCTGAAATGCTTGAGCCAGGGAATTGGGGAAGCGCCATCTCCAAAAGTCTCCAACGGGAGAAATCATGGACTCCTTTAACGGTGATTTGCTTTGTTTCAGTTAATTTCTATTTATTTGTTCTAATTTTGTGCTTTTGTTTTGTTATTTCTTTTCCACTGAAAAAAAAACAAGTTTTGTGTTTAGTTTGTCTGTAGTTTTTGTTAAATGTTGTTAGTTCCCCCCCTCATGTTTGTCTAGTGGTCTGATCATCCACTATATATGTTCCCCTGTTGTGTCTTAGGTCAGTTTGTTTCTGTTGTTTGGTTTGTTCAGTTGCTTAAGTTAAAGTTAAGTTTATCGTCTCAGTTAATTCTGTTCTGTTGACCTGTTTTAAGGGCCCAGTTTGTAAAAAAATAAATATATTTTTTTTAATTAAAACTTTCATTTTTGATAAATCTTCTGTTGTCCTCTTTGGCCGCTCGATCCCTCATAATGTGAGATTGAGTTTCTACTGTTCATGTTTTTCCCACTAAAACAAAGGTATGAAAACAAAGTTAAAATAATTTTGTCCACTATCATTGGATCAAATATCAACTCAGTTTTGACACCACGACAACATCAAGGTGAATGCTGGGAAATGAGCAGACGACCACAACAGAACTGAGCTGAGAGCAAGTTAAAGAATCGAACCTGTGACGCTGAAACCAGAACATTCTAATGGAAAGAAAGAAAACAGAAAAACTTTATGAAAATAACATAATGATGTTTGAAAACTAAAGAACATTCAGTCAGTTTGGATGAACAATGATCCATTCCTCTGATCAGAACCTTCCAGATCATCAGAATCTGGATCTAAAATCTCAAACTACTTCCTGTTCTGCAGCCTCTGACTCTTCCTGGACACTGATGACATCACAGCAGCTCTGCTCTGTGATTGGCTGCAGTCAGAGTTAGAGTTGAGATCTGCAGAACTTCACTTCAGTCTGAGTCTGAGAGGTGATGAAGATGAAGCTGCTGCTCTTCGTCTGCGGGATCCTCAGCGGGACGGCTCAAGGTCAGAACAACAACTACACAACAGACACACAACTGTGAACTAAAACACACAGAGGCTGATCCGGTTCTTCTGTTCTCAGTTTTTCATGAGACCCATGACATCAGTGGCTGTTCAGACTCTGATGGAGAGGAACTGTTAACTCTGGATGGAGAAGAGCTGTTATACGCAGACTTCAAGAAGCAGATGTTTGTCGATGCTCAGCCTCCTTTTGTAGATCATGTCAGTTTCCCAGAAGGAACATATGAGTTTGCTGTGGCTCAGCAACAGATCTGCAGACAGAACCTGAAGACTCTTCGTGAAGCTACCAAAGGTCTTCCACTGAAACGAGGTAAAACCAGAACCTTTCCTTCATCTGTGAGGCTCAGGTTCTGTCCTCAGACTGAAGATCAATCTTTGTTATTGATTACTGATCATATTATTGATCAGATTATTGATCTGAGGAAGATCACAGTAAAATGAAGTTCATGGATTCTGTCAGAGTTCTGATCCAGGTTCTACAGGGTTCTGAGTGAAATGTTCTGATGGGTCAGTTCTTCATCATCATCATCAAAAAGCAGTAGAAGGTTCCTCAGGAACCAGTTTTGTTCTGTCAGAACTTCCTGCTAAAGAACTTCAGGAACCAGAACAGGATCAGACAGAACCTGCTCCAGTTCTTCAACCAGAACCCTGAAGGTCTCAGTTCTGGTTCTGAGAGGACATCAGTGGTTCTGTTGGATCATAGACCTGTAGAACTGTAGCTTCTGTCATGAGGCTGAAGGTTTGACCTCTGAAGGTCCGATCCACAGCAGAACTTTAGGAGAACCTTCCTGTCATGAAGATGAAGTTTTTCCCTTGATTGTTGAAGAACTTTAGTTCTAACATCTGAACGTTCTTAAAGAAAGTTTCAGATGAATGTAGGAGAACTTTGTTCTTTATGTTGAAGAACCTGAAATCTCAGAGAAAATCAAAGTTCTGGTCTCAGTCGGACCTCCTTCCTCTCCTCAGACCCCCCCTCCAACGTGGTGGTCTACAACAGAGACAAGGTGGAGCTGGGGGAGCAGAACACTCTGATCTGTCACGTGTCCGGGTTCTACCCGGCTCCTGTGAACGTCTCCTGGACCAGGAACGGTCAGCAGGTGTCAGGAAGCATCAACATCCCGTTCTCCAGCAGTGACGGAACCTTCACCCAGATCTCCAGCCTGAAGTTTGTTCCGGAGCTGGGAGACATCTACAGCTGCTCTGTGGAACATCCGGCTCTGACCGCGGTCCAGACCAAGATCTGGGGTGAGAACAGCATCAGAACAGCAGCTCGGTGATGAAGGTCCACCCTCATCTTCATCTTCTTGTCTCTGCAGATGTGGAGAAGTCCCAGCCCGGCGTTGGACCCGCGGTCTTCTGTGGACTGGGTCTGGCTGTGGGTCTGCTGGGCGTGGCGGCAGGAACCTTCTTCCTCATCAAAGGAAACGAGTGCAGATGATTGGAGGATCCTGATGATGTCATCGTGTCTGTAGATAGTCTGATCTGAATAAATCATCTTTGGGGGGAGGGGGTGTAACATTGTGAGGATTTGAACCAGCAACTGTTTCTGATTCTGTAATAAAGTCTCTCTGATTTTCTGACTTCCTGTTTTATTTTGAAAGTCTTCATGGTTCATTTCCTCTATGAATGGATGATGTTCCTCTGGAAGTTCCTGTAATTAAACTTTTATTTAAAATCCACTCATGTTTTAGTTTATCTCTGGTTCTGGTTCTGATCCAAAGAATTTTATTGTGAAAGCAGTTGTGGATCATCTCTGAGAGTTTATTGATCTTCAGTCTGGATTTAGATCACTGAACGTCAAAGTGATCTCATGACTGCAGACTCTTGTGGTTCCTTTGGACCTCTGGGCTCCATCAGAACATTTCCCTGCAGGTTCTGGAACATGTCCGGTTTCACAGGAACAGATCAGTCATTTTATTCTGACAGGTTTTAGTCAGACTTCCTCACAGCAGTCAGAAAACCTTTGAATCATTTTAGATGAAGACTTGAACTGACATGAGTTCAGTTTCTAGAACGTTCCTCTTCAGGAACATCCCATATTCCTGCAGAACATGGATCTATCCATCATCAGGAACGTCTGAGATCTTTCATCTGCTGAGTCTGAGGAGAGAACACGAAACATGAATCAGATTTAATGATCCTTCAGGATTAATAATCTCAGGATTATTAATCTGATCACAGATTATCTGAGATTTTCTGATCAGAATCAGAGGTTCTGATCCAAAATTTCCACAAACAGCAGACATGAATCCAGATTCTTCTCTGTGTGGTTCTGGTTCCTCTGAGACACAAATGATGAATCTGGACCCAGAAGGATCTTCTGTTCTGAAGGAACCTGAACCGCAGAACTGAATCAAAGGAGAACCAGAATGAGACCAGAAACCAAAACCTGAAACCAGAGCGGTACGGTCCTGACAGTGAGAGTTTAAACGGGTTTCTGAAGCTTCAAAAGCTTCATGAAGTTCTGTGAGGGTTCAGGTCTGTATGTTCTGAGAACTTCACCGTCTGACCAAACATTATTGATGAACTTTATGGATCAATAGAACTGTGAAGGAACACGTGCACACACACGTGCACAGCTGTCTGCAGGTCTATGAGGAGCCTGAAGGTTTTTCTTCTGGTTTTAGGAGGACCTGCCGTCACGTTCTCATAAACGTTCTTCATTGTGGACGTTCTGCTGTTCAGGACGACAGCTGGGAGGTTCAAGAACCTGAAGAACCAGAACCTGCGGGTGAAGTTCTGCTGATAGAGTCCTGTTCCTGTGAAGTCTGCCTGGTAACAGCTGACACGGCGGTCACGTGACCTGTGGAGTTTATCTGCGGGTCTCCGTCTGAGGTCTCAGTCTGACAGAAAACACAGACATGGACTCTTCATCTCTCTGCCTCCTCTTCCTCACTCTGTACTCTGCAGGTAAGATCAGTGCTGTGATTGATCATCAATACTGTCATCAATACTCTGATCAAAGCTCTGATCGAAGTTCTTATCAAAGTTCTGATCGAAGTTCTGATAAAGTTCTGATCGAAGTTCTGATCGAAGTTCTTATCAAAGTTCTGATCGTCTCTGACGTTTCCTTCTCGTTTCTTCCTCAGATGGATTCTTGCATTATATGGTGGATCATTGTGTGTTTAACTCCTCTGATCTGAAAGACATCGAGTACATCATGTCTTATTATTACAACAAAGATGAGTTCATCAGGTTCAGCAGCAGTGTTGGTAAATATGTTGGATACACGGAGTTAGGAGTGAAGAATGCAGAAAACTGGAACAAAGATCCTTCAGAACTGAGCGCCATGAGAGCTCAGAAGGAAACCTACTGCAAATACAACATTGATATCTTCAACAGCCACGTTCTGTCTAAATCCGGTGAGTCAAAGTTCTGGTGGTTTTGATTCTCTTTAAACTGAATTCTTTGATTTTCAGAAAAGTTTGTTTCACTTCAAACTAAAACCGAACTTTCTATTGGTTAGAAACGGTTTCCATGGAAACACATTTACATATTATGGTCTGTCTGCATAAAGGAGGTTTGATTCATAACTTTGTTATTTTATTTGTTTATGTTAGAAATGAACAATTTAAAGTAAATAAAAACAGCTTTTTGTTGATTTTAATTAAAATATAATTTAAAGAAAATAAAAATTAAAGTAAAAACGTTCAAATGTGATCAAAACCTTCTGATGAAAAACATGAAGATTTTCTGCTTCAGTTTGAACTAAAACTTTGATGGTTTGATTTGATCACGTGATCCTGTTTTTATTCAAACACCTGATCAGGTTCTCCTTCATGATGAATGTTCTATCAGAGAACCTGACATGTTCTCACAGGAAAACGGATTCATTAAATAATTCAGACAAAAACACAGAAATGTGACGTTTCTGTGATCGTTCTGAGTGTCAATAAAGTTTTGATGATTTATTTTTATTTCCATCTGAACAGAAACTGAATTTGATTCTGGTTTAAACCTCAGAACTGAAATGTCTTCATGTGTTACATGGATTCACATGTATGTTTCACGCGTGTAGCGTCCATCATGGAGGGAACAGGAACAAATGCTTTCAGACTGAAGAAGTTTCAGATCAGAACTTGTGTCAGAACTTTCTGTTCAGAGAACCCGGTTCCTTTGAGGATCGTTCTCAGTGGATCAGCAGCTCCCTCTGCTGGTGACTCTGTGACATTACAAGATGATCATTTACTGACTGTTGCTGAAACAGTCAGTAAACAGGATCCTGAAAACATGTTCTTCATGTTTCAGTCCAACCCAGAGTCATAGTTAACTCCGTGACTCCCTCTGATGGTCAGCACCCCGCCATGCTGGTCTGCAGCGTCTACGACTTCTACCCCAAACACATCAAGGTGAGCTGGCTCAGAGACCAGCAGGAAGTCTCCTCTGACGTCACCTCCACCGCCGAGATGGAGGACGGGGACTGGTACTACCAGATCCACTCCCACCTGGAGTACACGCCCAGGTGAGTCCAGAGACTGTCTATAGTGGAGCTGAGGTAGAGCGGCCGTCCTCTGACCGCAGGTTCAGTTCCTGTGTAGAAGTTCTTCAGGAACGAGAACCTTTAGAACCAGAACCTCTCGTTGCAGCTCTGGTCCACCGTGTGAGACAGTGAAGGGTTTCATGAGAACACAGAAATGGATCAGGATCTTTGGTTCCAACGGCTCTAGAGAAGGTTCTGATCCACTTTGATCCACTTTGATCCAGTCTGTTTGTCTGCAGGTCTGGAGAGAAGATCTCCTGTAAGGTGGAACACGCCAGCCTGAAGGATCCGCTCATCACTGACTGGGGTACATACCTGTCTATGTCTCACCTGTCAATGTCTCACCTGTCTGTCTGTGTCTCACCTGTCTGTCTGTGTCTCACCTGTCTGTCTGTGTCTCACCTGTCTGTCTGTGTCTCACCTGTCTGTCTGTGTCTCACCTGTCTGTCTATGTCTCACCTGTCTATGTCTCACCTGTCTGTCTGTGTCTCACCTGTCTGTCTGTGTCTCACCTGTCTGTCTATGTCTCACCTGTCTGTCTGTGTCTCACCTGTCTGT
>BSAI01000118.1:732174-751942 GCA_036245035.1 Adrianichthys oophorus | reverse complement strand
TGTCTCACCTGTCTGTCTCACCTGTCCGTCTTCAGACCCGTCCATGCCAGAATCAGAGAAGAACAAAATCGCCATCGGAGCTTCAGGACTGAGTCTGGGTCTGGTCTTGTCTCTGGCTGGATTCATCTACTACAGGAGGAAGGCCCGAGGTCAGTCCAGTTTAAACTGGTTCTGTCTGGTTCTGTTCAGTCAGTTCTCAAGTGTTTGTGGTTCTGGTTTCAGGTCGTATTCTGGTTCCCAGCAGCTGAGGCTACAGTTCTTCTGTTCCTGCAGACAGATGTTCTGTCTGATCTGAACCGGATCCAGAAGTGGACCCAGCAGGTGTAGAACCTGATCCAGAACCTCTTAGTTCCTCCTGGTGTTCTGTAGGGACTGTGGTTCTGGATCAGGTTTGATCTTCAGTTCTTTAATCACATGTTCTCCATGATTCTGTTCTTTCTATGTAATCTGGAAGATTTAAATAAACTTAATTGAAACACAAACGGTTCCTGTGTCTGATGATGATGAAGAAGATGATGATGATGATGATGATGAAGGAGCTGCTGAGCTTCACACAAGCCGCTCAGAGTTCAGTTGGAACAACAGATGAACATGAAAGAAGTGACTTATGACAGAGAAAACGTTTCATCTTCATTCAGTCGTTTCTCTCAGGTCTGTTTCCTGTCTGAACACATCTGAGTCACAAACTATCAAACCCCGCCACAATAAAAGCATCTAGAGCTGCTTTATGAAACTGAACTGTCACACCTGGAGGAAAGGGGCGGGGCTGCTGCTTGTTTTCCAACACAACTTCCGCTGGCGTGTTCTGATTGGCTGGACAGACCAGGTGATCAATCATGAGAAGAGCAGGATCTCTGGAAAACCTGTACAACTTTCCAGAATCCCAGCATTGGACCTACAGTTGTAGATTATGGGTCTAAGGGAAAAGGGGAGAAAAGAGGAGCTGTGCAGCTCATGTTTCTTATTGAGGATCAAAAATAGATTTGTTACAGTGTGTCACTGTATTTCAGTTTTTTTAATGAGATGATCTTATCATAGTAAAATAAACTGGTTTTGAACCACTCCTGACACCACACTACATTAAAAGACCTTAATGATGTTTATGTTTTTTGTTTATATGTTTATGTTTTTTATCATTCCACTGAAATGCACACGTCAGATAACTGAGTGAAATGATGATCAGATCTGTTGTCAGAATTGTTTATTAAGTTTAAAGCTCGTTTTTATTCAGTTCTTGTTTCTTTGTCATCCTCATGGGTTTACTGGTCTGCAGCCACAAAAAGGTTGTAGATGATGAAGGGAGGAAAGAACAGAGGGGTTCAGAGCAGCAGACACACCACTCACAGGTTTACTGAAGAATCTTTTCATAAATTTATGATCTGAAACATGAAGATCTGCTGCTTTAAAGGTGGAATCCATTAGGATATTGATCCCTGAAGATTTAACACAGGAAGTGATTCTCTGATCAAAAATCTTCTGATCAATAATCTTCTGATCACTGATCAATCTGATGACAGTAGCTGCTATGAGAAACATCAGGTTTAATCCTTGGATTTGATTTAATCTGATTAAAAACCTGAAGTTTCTTCAAACCAGTTTCAGAATAAAACAGCAGAAATCAGCTGCTGGAGGTCATCAGAGGTCAGTGCTGCCATCTACAGGCTGACCTGTGTTACTGCCTATTGACCTTTGACCCTCTGGACAGAACAGCAGCTTCTGCTCTGATTTTAAAGGTTTATTTGATACATTTACTGTTTTTCACTGAAATCTTGTTTCTTTTATTGTAAACATTTTAAACTTTAGAACTGTTTCTTTTTATTTGAACATGAATTTAACCACAAACCAGGTCAGAACCAGAACCTGGTCTGCAGAACTTCTCATGTCCTCAGAAACACTGCAGTTCCACCTTAAAAAGTCTGTTAAGGCGGCAGCGTGTTGACCCGTCTATTCACCAGATCAAACAGAACTCTGACCTCTGACCAGCCAATCACAGCAGAGGGAGGAGAACCTCACAGTTCTGTGGTTCTGGATCTGGACTCGACCTGCAGGTGAGAACTTCATGTTCATGAAGATAAAATCAGGAAAACGGTAAAAATGTTAGAGCGTAATCTTCTCCTGAATGTGGAGTTCCTCTGAATCTTCAGCAGATCTTCATTCCATCAGGTCTCCACTCTTTAGATCAGCGGATCCAAACCCTGGTCCTGAGAGAACTCTGTCCTGCAGGTTTTCCATGTATCTCTGCTTCATCAAACCTGATCCAATTCATCATTAGGTTCTGCAGAACTCTGTAACAGCACCATCAGAGGCTGGAGTGTTTAAGCAGAGGAGGACAATAGGACAGAGTTCTCTTAGGGTTTGGAAATGTGTATCTAGATGTGTTTGTTTATTAGACATATACTTGTTATCCAACCATGTAGTTCTAGAATTAATGAAGCTCACTTTTCTTTAATAGTTCTAGTACATCACCTGTCCGTCCGGGGTTGAGGATCTCTCCTTCATGTGGGAAACCCTGAGGTTTCTTAGTTTTTTTATGAGTTTTTCCTCACCATGAAGGAGGGTGTAAGGACAGAGATGTTTGTTCAGTTTAGTCTGTTTAATAAACAGCTATTGTTTACTTTTTCATGATTGATTTTTTGTTTCTGCATTATACTGATATCAGCCCAATGAGACGGCTGTGGATGTGATATTGGACTATAGAAATAACATTGAATTGAATTGAATTGGAAACTGCTTTAGAGACGTTCTCAGATCTTTGGGTTCTTGTGTTGTAGACCTCATGAACGAGTTCTCAGCTGCTTTGGAAGACGCTGCTGCACAGCCTCCTCTAAAGATCAAACCGTTTCCTGACAGGTTTAAAGGAAGATTTTCAAGAACGTTTGGAGTTTGATTTCTGTTTTAAATGTGAACTCAGAACAGAAACAAACTGAAAGTTTAAAGATCTTTTCATGGTTGCTGGTTGAACTCCAGCTGCTGTCCTGCTGGGTCACAGCTGTCCACCAGGGGGAGCTCTCCTCTGGTGATTCTCCTCTCATGTGAGGAGTTCCTCAGGGTTCATTCTGGATCAGGTTTTTCTCCATTTCTTCTTCCTCTTGCTTCCATCTTCAGAGAACAGACTCTGACTGCAGATGACGGACAGATTTATAGGAATCTCCAATGATCCAATGTTCTCCAATGCTGCACTGGATTACAAACAGACTACAAATGTTTTCTTCTTCTGCTTTGTTTGTTTGCAGTTTAATCCCCGATGTAAGAGGATTTAAAGGTATAGTCTGTTATGACTATATACCATTATACAGTGTTGGATTTAGGAGATGTTCTTTCATTTCTTGTGATCATAAAGTTCTCTGCTGTTTAAACGGCTCAGACAGTTGAAAAAGATGGAGAACCGTTGAACCCGTGTTCAGAGGAACCCATTGATGGAGGTTAAAGAACTGTAAAGTTTTAGACAAATTATGTGATTAACAGTTCAAATGTAACAGTGTTAATAAAGACACCCATGAGGTGCGTGCACATACATGTACGCTGAGGTTGCGATCCAGCCTCAGCCAGACTCTGCCTTCAGGGGTCCCAAGGTAAATTGAGACCCCTGCTTTAAAGTCTTCCTCAATCGCCACCAGACAGTGTTACACAACAGAGGGAGAGAACATCGGCGCCATACACTTTCTTATATTACAGATGTGTTTACAGTCAATGGTCGGTGCCAAGCATGTAAAAGAGGAACCCACAAAGAAGAACTTAAAGGGTAACACAACAGTAAATCCACTTTTTTTTAGCTGTTGTCCTATCTATCTATATCCATATACATAGATAGATTTGAATCTAAAAACTGTTGGTGCTGGCTGATTTTATGATAATTTCAAACTCAAACTAGGAGAACTCTAGTGGTGTTTTTTTTCTTGGCCTAGTTAGGTAGTCCCACACTCTGACCCCCACTGCTACACAATAGGAGGGAAAGTGCACATCAACGTTGATGCCTCTGTCATTTGTCAAGATGTAGAAAAACTGCAGCGCTCGCCCCTCAGTGTTGAAGGTGCAACGCCTTTGACACCACAACTGAGTAGATGATGGGCTCCTGTTTATCAGAAAGTTTCCGTTTGCCTCTGGTACCAGATCACCTGGTACCAGAGGCAAACCCTTCAGCCTCTTGTTGTTCTGGTCAGACTGATGCTTTTGTAATACTGCACTGTGCATGAAGCATGACTGAACACGTCATCAACATTTGACAGAAACATTCAGTCACAATCTGTCGTCCCTAAGAACACTTTAAAGATGTGGTCATTTGGTAACCTGGACTCTACCAAACATTATAATAATAATAGTAATAAGTAATAAAATAATAATAATAGAGGACGGACAGACAGACAGATAGATGGGTAGATGGGTAGATGGGTCGGTCGGTAGTAAATAATAAGTTGCTAAAATACTAAGTAATAAATAGTATATAAAAATACATAGAATTTACTTATCTGGTTACTAAAATCAGGAAATTTAATACATTTTTGCTAAATAAAAACCAGGACACTGTTTTGTTGAAATTGTTAAAACCAGAGAAAAATAATAATAAAATCTAATAAATATGAAGAAAACATTTACTCTGTCTCAGTTTACAGGAAGAGGTTTAATGCTTCCTAGCTACATTAACAGGTTTATTGCAATGAGGTAAAAGCTGATCTGAAGTCTTGTCCTTACTTCTTCTTCCGGCACTCACCAAGAGCAGACGCTTTTCTTTGTGCTCCCTTATCTTTCTCAACCAAAGCTCTTTGTCTCGTCTCCCCATCTCCTGGAACCACTCTCTGTTTTTCTCACTTTCAAAGAAAATGGATCTGACCGGTTGGGCTGCAAATGGGATCAACAAAATCTTTTCCACCATGAAAAGTGGGACAGCGGATCCCACTTGCCCAGGAGGTACGTTTGCAGCTGGATATGCGAATGATCCATGGGGCAAATGGAGAATTTTCTGCCTGTCGGAACTCTCCCTGGAAGATGTTGAAGATGTCTACATCATTAGATTAATGGTCACTGGCTTTCTGCTCATTGGAACCAGCAGAATCTGGATGTATCAGAACCTGGCAAAGCGACTTACAGTTTAAGACGGGCTGGGAGTGCTTTGCGATGGGATACTTGAAGCCGTAAAGACTCAAACTGATAAACTGCAGGGATTGGAGTCCAAAGTGGATGCATTGCATGCCCGCATGTATCGCATGGAGGTCTCACTGGGAAGAATGGAAACCAACTTGGAGCGAGTTACGGCTCAAGTCGGAGGAAACATGGAAAATTGACCCAAGCTCTGTGGTTATTCCACCATATGCAGCCTGGACATTCAGCAGGCAGGCAGCAGATGTTTGCCTGTGTCTAAACAATCATCTCAATCAGACGCTCCCCCAAGCCGAGGACACTCTCCTTGAGCGAACCAAAACAAATACGCTGAAAGTGGGATAAGCAGAACCAGTTGTCATGGAAACCTACATTCCTGCCCCTTCCACGATCCTTTCCCTAGATTTCAACGCTCTGGTGACTCTGACCTGTCTGTTGTGAAATCACTGCTTATATGTAGATGTATTTTTACTTGTACTTCAATTTATGCCGCTCTTTGCGACACAGATCGAAGATGCTTGATTTTTGACATCATTCCTGTAAACCCCCCCCCGTGTCTTTTTCTGGACGTGTAGCGCCATCAGTGGCAGCTGTCCAACACTGTACTGAATTTCCCAGCTTGGGATGAATAAAGTATCTATCTTATCTTATCTTATCTTATCTTATCTTATCTTATCTTATCTTATCTTATCTTATCTTATCTTACTCTGCTTGACCTGTAGCGTTTGTCTGAAGGCAGCAGATCAAAGTGTCTATGATGATGTTCTGTTAAGGCAGTAGGAGCTGTGGACGGTTTCCAGGGTGGGGAGTGGACAGCAACAGTCTTTGGGCGGTGTTGATGATCCACTGGAGAGCTTTCCTCTGAGCTACAGTAGAGCTGCTGAACCAAGTTCATATGCAGTACGTTAGCACACTTTCTACAGCGGCACAGAAAAAGGTCATCAGCAGTCTGTGGTTGATGTTATTCTTCAGGACATACAGTCTGCTGGGACGTTTTCAGCAGCTCTGTGGTGTTCGTACTCCGGGTTCAGCTCTCCTCCATGTGGACTCCCAAGAAGCAGAAGTCTGTCGTCCTCTCCACACAGTCCCCATTGATGAATAGCAGCAGTGTGTCCGTCTTCTTCTTCCTGTTGTCTATTATCAGTTCTTTGGTCTTTGATGTGTTGAGGAGGAGGTTGTTGGTTGAACTCTATGTTTAAATCCTCATCTCTGTAGGCAGTTTCATCCCTGTCAGATATGACCCCACATGTCATCAGCAAATTTTATGAAGTGTTGCTGTGGTGTGCAGTTGTATGTGTACTGGGAGTAGAGAAGAGAAGTCAGTACACAACCCTGAGGGGAGCCGGTACTGAGGCTTACTGCCGTGGATCTGTGATGTCCCTCTCTGACTCTGTCTGCAACCAGACAGGAAGCTGCTGATCCACAGCAGGTTGAACTGGGCCGTACCAGATCCTCCAACATGGCCACCAGCTTGTGTGGGAGGATGGTGTTGAAGGTCGAGCAGTAATCCACAAAGAGCATCCTCACGTATCTCCAGATGGGAAAGAGCAGCATGCAGAGCTGTTGCTATGGCGTTCTCTGTGGATCGGTTCTCCCTGAATCCTGGTGTGGTCCAGTCCTGATGGGAGGGCTGCAGTTATGTCTGGACCAGTTTTTCAAAGCACTTTGATGCTGTTGGAGTGAGAGCCACTGGCCTGTAGTCATTGAAGCTGGAGATGTGAGGTTTCTTGGGCAGGTGAAGGAATGCATCGCTGTTGCTAATGATAGAAGGGCTGAAGGCCACTGAAGGTTTTAACACGTTCATGTTTAACTATCCTGGTGATGATGAAAAATGTGATGCAGTTCTGAGCAGATTTGATTCTCACTGCTCATTGAAGAAGAACAAGAGGTATGTGTTTCAGTTTTATGAGCAGAGGAGTTAATGAGCCGTTTGATAACTTCCTGATGGAAGCTAAAGGTTCTGTCCTGCAACTTCACGACACTGAAGGACTCCATGATCTGGAACCAGATGGTCTTTGGAGGATAATAAGGTTAGAGAGAGGCTACTACAAGAAACAGAGCTGACGCTGGCGGGCGCCATCAAGATCTGCCAGGCGAGTGAGTTGTCCCACAAACATGTGAAGACATTTATGAGACGGCTGCTGTAGTTTCAGAGCCAATGAGTGATGGTGTGACAGTGGTCGGAGCAGTGAGGTTTCAGACCAGGCCTACACAACAGACGGAGGAGTTCAGTTACAGACGCTGTGGCTCACAGCACAAACACAGACGATGTCCAGCGTTTGGTAAGCAATGTTCCAGCTGCCAGGCCAAGAATCAGTTTGATCAACAGAGTTTCTCCAAACAAAAAGAAGGCAAGCAAGGAAAAACAATAACCTTAATTAAGGAGCAGGATCTTAGTGACATGTTCTTTGTTGGCAGAGATATTTATGAAAATGAGCTAGAAAACCAAATGGACACAGAAGATGATGTCACTACAGAAGATAAATGGTTAGCTCCGCTAATGATAAATGGGACTGTTGTCATCATGAGATTGGACACTGATGCAAAAGCAAATCTCATCAACATGTCTGACGTCAAGGCAATGAAAATAAGCCACAGATAAAGAGAAATGGATCAGAACTGAAAGACTACAATGTGAGGCCAATGAAATGTTTGGGCACATGCAGTCTAAGTGCCACAGGAAAAATGCATCACCTGTTCTTTGTTGTTAAGGAGTGGCGTGAATCCCTTCTAGGTGACTGTGAAGAACTGGGGCTTGTAAAAAGAGTGTATCGTATCATCCCAACAGTAAATGACTCAGTGGACACAGTAGTCCAGAACTTCTCAGAAGTGTTCAAAGGGTTTGGTGTTCTGCCCTTCAAATATAAAATACAGTTGAAGGATGGTATACAACCTGTTGTATGTGCAGCACACAGAGTTCCTGCTCCACTGAGAGACGGACTAAAGGAGTTGGACAGAATGATCATGCTTGGAGTGATCCAAAAGGTTAATGAGCCCACAGACTGGGTCAACCCAATGGTCATCACGAAGAAAAAGAGTAGAGGGCTGAGAACATGTCTGGACCCAACAGATCTAAATGAAAACACAAAGTATGAACACTATCAAACACCTACACATGAAGAAACCATCAGCGTGATGTCAGGTATCAGATATTTCACAAAGCTCAGCGCCTCACAAGGCTTCTGGCAGCTGAAACTGGAGGAAAACATCACAAAGTACTGTACTTCTAACACTCCATTTGGTAGACACTGCTTTCTCAGACTAAAATCATCACCTGAAATATTTCACAGGACGATGCAACAGATCATTGAAGGCTTGAATGGAGTCAGAGTTTACATTGATGACATCATCATATGGGGTTCCACACCTCAGGAACACAATGAGAGACTGTGCAGAGTGATGGAACACATACAGAAGGATGGATTAAAACAAAAGTAAATGTGAGTTTGGAGTGGAAGAAATCCTCTTTCTCTGAGACAAACTGTCTGCTGAAGGTGTTCAACCAGATCAAGACAAGATTCAGGCCATACAGGACATGCCAAGACCCACTGACAAGACAGGTGTGTTACGCATCACAGGGATGGTCAATTTCATAGATAAATTCATCCCTAAACTAACAACCAAGACATCATTCATTCGTGAGCTTCTGCACAAGCACTGTAAGTTTAAATGGAACCTTTAAACATGATTGTGAGAAGAAGCAACTTAAGAACACACTGACCATGGCACCGGTGCTGTCATTTTATGACCACAAAAAAAGGATAAAACTGTCTACTGACGTTTCCAAAGACGGCATTGGTGCTGTTCTACTAAAGGTGGAAGGTGAGCACTGGAAACCAGCAGCCGATGCTTCTAGAGCCATGACCAAAACTGAATGCAACTACGCTCAGATTAAAAGAGAGTCTCTGGGACTGGTTTATGGTCTGGAGCGTTTTCATAACTATGTGTAAGGAAGGCCTTCCATCTTTCACAGCAGAGACCGATCATCGACCACTGGTTTCCATCATCAAAAAGAACCTGAATGAGATGTCTCTACGGATACAGCGGTTAATGATGACGATGCAGAGGTTTGATTGTGAACTGATCTATACTCAAGGAAAGACTCTGGTCCTCGCTGATGCTCTATCCAGGGCAACTGCAGCTGATCAGGACATACGGTGTCATGTGAACATGGTGTCGGCTACACTTCCTGTGTTTGACTCAAAACTGAGACCGATAGCAGAGGCTACAGCTAAAGATGTGGAACTACAGCATGTCATGAGGAACATGGAGGAGAAATGGCCAGCTGGTTCATGTCCATGTTTTACCATGCCAGAGGTGAGCTTAGCATTCTGGACATACTGCTGTTAAAAAAGAGCAGGATAGTCATCCTGCAGGCTTTAAGAATCGACATGTTCCAAAGGATTCCTGAAGGTCATCTCAGCATTGAAAAGTGCAAAAGGAGGACAAGAGAGTCAGTTTCTGACCGGGAATTAACCAAGATATTGAAACAGCAAACAGCCTATGGTGGTAGCAGAGTTACCACCAGCACTGCGGCAGAAAGTAGGAACAGACTTGTTTCATCTCAGTGGCAGAGACTGTTTATTGATTATCATTTAAACTTTCCTGAGATGGAGCTATTAGCAAACTTATCATCAGCTGTTGTCAAAACACATGCATCTTTGCCAGGAATGGTATTCCACACACTGTGGTGAGCAACAACGGCCCACGCTTCCACAGCAAAGAGTGCAGGAAGTTTGCAGAGCGTTATGATTTTATGCATGTGACATCACGCCTGCATTATCCAAGTCAAATGGACAAGCAGAGAAAGGGGTTCACATTCTGAAGCAACTCTTAATCAGTGACTCTGATTCATACGTGGCTCTGTTGAGTTACAGAGCATCACCTCTGCAGTGTGGTCTGTCACTGGCAGAATTATTTATTATTAATTATGAAGAGAAAACTTAGAACCACCTTACCGAGTCATCCAAGCAACAAACAGAGACCAGGAAATGCTGCAAAGACTTAATATAAGCTACAACAGCAGAAAAAGAGACAAAAGTCATTCTATGACAGGAAAACAAAACATCTACCTCCACTGACAACCAACAACACTGTGAGAGTTGAGGATGCAGATAGACGGAGTACCAAAGAAACGGTCATATACGGTGAACACTGATGATGGACAAATGCTCAGGCACAATCATCGCAGTCTGTTAAAAACTCCACAAAAGAGTGTTTGGTGAGAACAATGATACCTATGAGGAATCTTAGGTAACTCCTCCAGCTGCGATGGAGAGTGATGCTGAAACACACCAACTCCTGAGTTAAATAGATCCACAAGAAAAATCCAAAGGCCTAATGGACTGAACTAGTAACTAAAAACATCCATGTTGACCTGTTAAAATAGTTGCTGGTGAATGTTGTTAATGTAGTAAAGAGGAATGTTATTAGTTTGATTTAAGTTCAGCATGCTGGAATAGACTGTTATTGTAGGGGTTATATCACATTCAACCCATCTGATCTGAAGTGGGCCGGACCAGTAATAGAACCTGATTTAAACTCTGCTGTGATGTTTCATCAACTCCTCTAATAAATATACACAACTGTGTAATATCTGTGATGTCATCAATAAATGTCTGGATTCTGTCCTTCTTTGGCTGTCCCAGTGTTCTGACAGATCTTGGATCTGCAATTATAATCCTTCACACACTTCTGTTGGTCAAAGGTCAACTGTTTTTTGGGACACATGTCTTCTGCAGCCTTCAGCTTGTTATTTGTTCACCATCTGAAGATGGTTTGGATGTTTGCACCAACTTGTTTACAGTAATATATCCAGATTTCACTGCTCCATCACTGAGGTCACGGCTGCAGTAAATACAGACTGCTGTGTTTCAGTCCAGCTAAAAGTTGGTTAATCTTCTCTCTTCTTAACTCTACAAATGGTCAAACGTTTCTTTATGGTGAGTCTCATGGTGGCGCTGAATATTATATCCTTTGAGCGCTGAGACCTGTTCATTACATACCAGCACGCAGGTTTTGCATTCAGATCCATGAATAAATAAAACTGTCCATTTTTCCTGGAAAGCTCAGCGCTCCACGTCAGCCTTTCTTCTTTTTGACAACAACATTTTGGTAATTGTGGTGTCACAGCTGATCATTTCATAGTAACTTAACAGCAGTGAGGCTGGGAAACCAAACTGCATCTGCAGACGTGGCTCGCGCTTGCAAAGATTTGCTGTTTCTGGATCTCTGGTCCTGATAGTCTTGCTTTTCCTTTGCTCCCCCTGGTGGAGGAATTGCGCGTTTCGGTCATATAAAGAACCATAACTCGCCACAGGAATGGACTAGAAACTTCTTTTTACTACCCCAACATCCTTATGTTTTTTTCTCTTCATGACTGGGCTGGAATAGGGCATCTGACGGGCCGGATGGTTGACACCCCTGGGCTGTACAGAATGATAAATGAAATACTAAGTGAATAATGGGATCATTTACATTATTGCATTTCGCCTCAGAAAACGGGGATGTTGTGATTATAAGTTGTGCAGTATAAGTATGTTCACCACTAGGTGGCACAAGCAGTTGGTTGTGAGGTTGTTGCACTGGAATGACTGATGTATTAATAGAATAACAAATAGTGAATAAATAAGTCATAGCTACTGCACATGACTTGATTATTATTTCAAACACGAACAGAATCCCCACGTGAAGAAATGAGTTTCTCCTCCGCGGCACAGAGCGACGCGGCTCACCTTACCGGTGAAAACAGGGACACAGAACTCACAGCCACTTTGCTTTACCCTTAAAGGGTATTTCAGACCCCCCTCTCCTTTCAATGCTCCTTCAATTGGAGGAGTAGGGAGAAGCCGGAGGGGTAGGGGATGAATTTGGATTCAGTGTTGGTGTTTTGTTTTAGTGTGGGATTGAGAACTGTTATTGTGACCCAGTGGTCACTCCACATGAGGGTCACAACTGGACCAACAAGGACATTTTTCAGGCTGAAGGAGTCAATGGCGGCTCTACAATCACAGTGCTCTCTGGTGACACTGAAGCAGAAGATGACGGCTTTGCCTTCACCACATACTTCTGTTGCAGTAAAGTGACAGCTTGTCTCAACAGAACTCATCTCTGGCTGCTCAGAGCCTGACCATCATGAGATGTGTAAGATGTTGCTCACATCCTGGATCTGTGGTGCTAGACGACATCAGTTCCTGATAGAGTCCAAATGTTTCTGTCATAAGGCCACCACAGTCAACCAGAACCACATTTTCATGGACTGATTAAAGAAACAGAACAATACCAAGAGACTCCTACTGTGCAGTTATGTTGTAAAGACATAATTTCCATGTTGTCTTCATGGTTGGGTGTCGGTCCACTGAGGGTGCAGAACATTACTCCCAGTGACGTCTTTTCAGTGTCCGTCTAATGTCAAATTTAGCAGCAGCGTCCTTACAAAGTCCTCTGTTGTTATCTTCTCAAACTTCATAACTTTTTTTTTCAAGAGTAGAAAAAGGCAAGTTCCTAGAAGTATGTAAACACAATTTGCAGTCATACACCAGGTCTCTGTATTTCTAAGTAAGAATACAGTATGTTGCTTGTGCAGCCACTTGTAAAGCTTCACCTCTGTCCCTTCATGGTGGAGTATTAGGGGCTTTAGTTGTAATGTTTGTTTCCTGTTGTTGTCGTTAGCTTTTAGCATATTTAGCTTAGCTTCCGTCATGTTCAAATGCTATTTTAGCACATCCAGTTGACATAAATAGGTTTAGATGCTAAAACATCATCTGGTAGGAATTTTTTGCTGCCAGAGCAGAATTAAGTAGAACAACAACCTTATAAGACCTAAATGAACATTGTAACGAAGACACTGAGGCGTGTGGATCCATTTGCAACGGTTTTAATAATGAAAGGACAAGCCAAGGAGAAAGTAGAAAAACAGGCCAGGGTCAAAAAACACAGAGCAAGACGGGAGGCGAGAGAACAGGCAAAAGGTCAAAACCAGGGCAAACAAGGAGGAGATCGCTTAGACTGAAGAACACGGAGTTAAGTTCAAGACTACACGATACTGAATGAGCTGAACAGTCTTAAATGCTATGATTGATGACATACATGAGCATCAGCTGGGCAGGAAAGAACTGGATGCAGTGCATGCTGGGAGATGAGGAAAGGAGGGGGTGAGCAGGTAAAACTCGGGTGAGTGCTCCCTCTGGTGGTCGGAGTTGAACATGGGCGACTGAGACCTGACAAAAAGAATAAGATGACAAAACTTACCTCCAACTTTGTGGTAAATGTTTGCGCAGACGACAGACCATGTTTACAGAAACTGAAATACATGTGGTAAATGCATGTGCTGTCTATCAGCAGCCAATCAGAATGGCGTTTTCTGTTTGTGACAGTGGCGCTGACTGGTTAGTTAAGCATAAATGAATAAAATCATTTTCTGAGCCTAAATAAATAAGTACATTTCTGAGGCCTTCCCACAAAGTCCATTTGCACATAAAAAATATAAATATAAATAAACGTTCAATAGTGGGCAAAATATGCACTTTGAAAATAAATCCAAGACTGGATCAGCACATCCATGTGATATCTAATAAAAACAGACGTCTAGAACCGGGTTTCGACAGACCAATGCAATTTAGACGGAATCTGCACCTCCATTTGACGTCTCATGTTTAGTGGGCTGTAGTTTGTTTTCTGCATCTTCACTTGAACATGACTCCATATGTTGAACATGATCATGCTCCCTGAACCCAACATTCCTGTCAAAATGGTTTTATTACCAACAGAACAAATCACAAAGCGGATTTACTCTCTGAGAACCAACAAAAACTGCAATCTTCTTGTTGGATTAAGATTCACAATAGTTCACATATATCACAGTCTCTTGTATTTTTAAGGGTATTTTCAGTGTGACCTATGCTGCTCCTCTGTCCACATGGGCTAGCTAGTTTAAATCCGTGCTAAAAGAGGGAACTATTATCTGTTATTTCTGAGTCAGCAGTTTACAAACACGTTTTACGTGTCCTGAACCAACACAGTTGAGGCATAGTCTAAAAAGTCTGCAATGTGCATGACTTATTTGGTCTTTAAACTTAAAGACCTTGTAACAGGTCATGTCCACACTTCTGCTGACCTTGTGGACGGCCATGTTGCTGTTGTCACTGATGATGAGTTGTAACATAAGGTAGTACAAAAGGACACAACCTTATCAAATATGTTCACCACTTGTTGGGTGGCACATTAAACTATGGGCTGAGAAGAAATGTTTGCAGTAGCAGAATAATCAACGGTCAATGTTGACTGTTGTGGGGTTCTAACTTCACCAACAGACTGATCAGTGACATGCAGTCAAGGGAGACTGCAAAAATAGCAAAATATAGCTTAAAATGCATACCGTACATCTTCCAATAGTTTCCGGGGCGTTTATTTTAAAAAAATGTCGATTTATTAAAGACCAGCGTCTATTGGAGACCGGCGTTTATTCCATCACAGACAGAATGGTGATGGTTAATGGGTTCATTTTGCATAAAATTCGGTAACAAAATGGAGAAAATAACAGATGAACATTTCAGGATTTATAGAAATGATGAGAACATTTTATTCTGTTCTGATTCACATTGACTGTGAACATCAATCTCAGTATCAAAAATCAGTTTAACTTTCATGCCGACCATTTTCCTGGAGGGGCGCACCTGTTCTTTTGCTCAGTAATCCAGGTTCAAACGGGTTCCTCTAATTTGTTGCTGCTTTCTCTGCTCATCAGGAAACCAGATTTGCTCCTTTTCTTTCTTTCTGCAGCCTCTCTGCTGTTTAGGATTCACCCCAGAATTACATGGAGCTAGCAGCTTATGCTTTTAGCCTGTTAGCTACACATAGCTAGCAGCTAATGTTATTAGCCTCTTAGCCACACGGAGCTAGCAGCTAATGTTTTTAGCATGTTAGCTACACAAAGCTAGCAGCTAATCTTTTTACCCTGTTAGCTTAATGGAGATAGGAGCTAATGTTTTTAGCCTGTTAGCTACATGGAGCTAGCAGCTAATGTTTTTACCCTGTTAGCTGCACGAAGCTAACAGCTAATGTTTCTACCCTGTTAGCTACACAGAGCTAGCAGCTAATGTTTTTACCCTGTTAGCTACACGAAGCTAACAGCTAATGTTTCTACCCTGTCAGCTACACGAAGCTAACAGCTAATCTTTCTACCCTGTTAGCTACATGGACCTAGCAGCTAATCTTTTTAGCCTGTTAGCCTCACGGAGCTAGCAGCTAATGTTTTTACCCTGTTAGCTACACGAAGCTAGCAGCTAATGTTTTTAGCCTGTTAACCACACGGAGTGATCACTGTGTTTATCTCATTTACTATGCATGAAAGACATGGAAGATGTTAAGAGATTAGGTTGATTTATTTTGAAAAGCTCTACAAAAACATCAGTGATCATGCCTTAATGTTTGGGTTCATGAAAACATTTAGAATCTCCTATAAGCTACCGAGAGCTTCTCTCCACTGTGCCTGAACGGCTGCTTCCCGGTGTTTCCTCTCTCTCTTACGGAGTTTGACGGCATTCTGTCTCGCATTAACCCAAAGAATAAAATGAGGTGCCTGCAGGACTGTCCCATTCTCGTACAAAGGTTTCTGCCATGCACAGTGGGTTTTGGTTTTAAGTGTCCAGCACAAGAGGACCATGACATGCTTCCTGAAGCTGTGGTCTGTCTTTCATTTGTGTGTTCCTAAAATGACAACGTCTGATTGCGTGTTATGCTATACAAAGAGTTATGAAGATTACAGATGCTAATCTTCCCTCTGCGTCGATGGCACACATGTCACCCAGCACACAAAGTGAAGGTGAGGCTTTGATTGAAACCTTAAGCCAGACTGATAAATCAGCACATACCTGTTGCCAGAGAGCCTGGACAGGTGTACAGAACCACAGAGCATGCATGTAATTGTCAGGTAAATAACTATCACAATGCTCACAAATGTCTGAGTTTTTGAGACCCATCTTGAACATCCTCTGTCCAGTATAGTAAATTCTGTGAAGAGTTTTAAATTGGATTAGTTGTAGGTTTGGACTTTTGGTTAATTTAAAGGTATTTAGACAAATTTCTGACCAGAAGTTTGTGTCTGTACTTCTGCCTAAGTCTGCATCCCATTTTGTTGTTGAGATTGAGACTTTGTTATCTAAGTTGCATAAGAGTTTGTATATTTTGGAGAGTTTTATTCAATGAAAAATTAATCATAGAGGTAACTAGTTCTGGTAATTTTAAGTCATTGTCACTGGATTTAAATGTTTTAGTAATTACAGATTTAAGTTGCTGATATTCCAAGAATTTATTTATTCCATGTTTTTCTTGTAGTTCTTGGTGTGTTATGAATCTTCCGTCTGTAATTAAGTGCTCAAGTAGTCTTACGCCCCCTGCTTGCCAAGCAGGGAAGTGCAACATTTTTTTATTTATCAGGATGTCTGGATTGTTCCAGATGGGTGACATTTTGCATGGTAGTAGTGAAGAGTTTGACATTTTAAGAAAATCCCACCAGGCTGTTAAAGTAGTACTTATATTACTACTTTGGTAGCAGTCATGTTTTTTTATTGTTGGGCTTATAAATGGTAGATCTGACAAGTTGATCTTTCCACAAAATGCCTGTTCCAGATCCATTAATGGGTTGGTTTCTGGATTGTTTTTTATCCATCGTAAGAGGAACTGCAGTCTGTTGACAAGAAAGTAGTTATGGAAGTTAGGTAATTCTAAGCCTCCACACCTTTTTCCAGATTTAAAAGTTTTTAGACTAATTCTTGCAGGTTTATTGTTCCATAAGAAGCTGGATATGGCAGAGTCTAATGTTTGGAACCATTTTAGTGGTGGTTGTGTGGGGATCATTGAGAACAGATAATTAACTTTGGGTAAAATGTTCATTTTTGCACCGAGCTGAAACCACTGGCTGTGTCCTTGGATAAACTACAAGGAGAAGACACTCTGAAAATGAATCCATGCAGTTATTTTACATCCCACTTTAAACAGTGGCATAGACCATGTTATTTATCTTTGTGTCATTTTTCACAAAGCTGTCTGAACGTGATGAGTCATGTTATGTGTTCAACCGTGTTAAGTTTGCAAAGGTCATAAAAATAAAGTTGAATGAAAGACAAAGATATCTCGGTTGTGTTAGCTTCTTTCTTTGAGAATTTGTATCAGTAGAAAAAAAAAAAGTAACAAGTAGTGAATTACTTTTTAAAATAGGTCATGAGTAAAGTAATTTAGTTACAATTTGGATCCAGTAACTAAGTAAAGTAAAGTTACTTTCTAGAAGTAACTTACCCAACACTGACCACACGTCAGTGAGACTGATGCTGACCATAGACAATGACTGACTGTAGAACCTGCAAAGAATGAGTGACAGACGCTCAGGAATGCTGACTCAGAGCAGATTGACCACGTTTTGACTGAAGGACTGAGCTTCTCTTTTCCCTGAACATCGCCTGCTGTTGATGATGAGTATCAGGACGGTGGTTCAGAAACAACATGACAACCTCAGTACTTGGGTTTTCCACCAGTCTGCCTGATCTGTGAAGTCACTCAGTAGCAACATCCATGCCTGTGTTCCGGTGGATCCAATAGATGGTAAACGGTGTACAGTTGTGTTGTATTGTTCTACCTTCCTCAAAGGCCCAAAGAGCTGTCGTAGCACCTGTAGGAACCAGAGCTGATCCAGTTATAGAACAATGAAGTTTTGCTGAGTCCAAAACGACATCAAAATAGTGATGTACTGATGGTTTGGGTATGATAATTATTGTTTAATGATCGTCAGAAGTGAATTATTCCACATTTATTCCTTTAAAGCTTCAAACATGAACTCTTAATATCGTTCCAGAAACATTTACAGAAGTTTGAGGTCAGACCGTTCTGACCAGCAGGTTCCCACAGAGATGATTTCTGGATATAATCAGATTCCAGAATATTCATTTCTGAATCACACTCCCTTTAATGTTTATTTGAGGACAAAAACTTTTTATGTTTTTGAAAAACTCATTTGAATCTGGTTTCTGGAATGATGAGGAATTGGTTAAACTAGAGACATTTCTTTTGGATTACAAATCTTATCATAAATGTTTAATGAGTTTATGGTGTTATGTAACTGTCTGGATTATTCTGGTTCACTAAAGTATGAACGATTCTTCTCTCATTTGATCCTGGAACAAATGAAAAAAAATTTAGTATTTTTTTCAAATAAATGTGTCTAACTTTGACTGTAATCTTTAACAGTCTTCTTTATCTTCATCATCATAATCTCAGGTTTTAGAGCCTACAGAGCAGCATGGACACTCTGACCTTTCACCTCACTCAGGTAGGTCGAACCTGAGACAAGCCCCGCCCATTGGAGCCTGTAACCGTGGTTACATTCTCTGTGGACTCATCTCTGCAGCGTTCTCAGGAACCGTCTGAGGAAGAGGAGGAAGAGCATGTGGCGTTGAGGGAGGAGCTTGGATTTGAAACTCTAGAGGAAGGGGAGGAGCCTTTCTGTGACATCAGAGGTCTCCAACTGAGTTATCGCCATGGTTACAGGAGAGGGTGTTTACTGCTGAGTGTGGGCGGAGTCATCGTCTTCACTGCAGGTAAATGCACGTGCACACATTCCCTCGTGCACACATGCACACGTGCACAATAACATTGGATCAGTTCAGTCACATGACCTCAGGACTTTCTCCTCAGCGCTCCTGTTAGCGTTCTCCATCCTCACTAGGGGGTTTCACTGCTCTCAGATGGGGGGGCTGGGGGAGGGGGAACAGGAGGGCGGAGCTAACACATCCCCAGAAGGAGGGGCGGGGCTTTACCTGGGTGAGCTGAGAGAAATGATGAAGAGGTTTCTGAAAGGTGAAGAAATCCACAAGACTGTCAGGTATGTTACAGCCGTCTGTTAACCAGCGTTACCATGGTAACCGGGAGAGGGATAAAAGATATTTTAAAAACCAAATGCAGGGATTGGTTACAGATCACTGAAGGTTTCTTTAAATGGTTAATGGTGTATACCTGTATAGTGTTTTACAGTTACAATCACACACTGATGGCGGCTCTGCTGCTGAACTCTGGCGCTGACCTTCCACCAGAGCCAATGTGGGTTCAGTGTTTGGCTTTAGGACAGGGGTCTCCAACCTTTTCGTGGCTGTGGACCGGTCAGGAGTTTTACTGCGGCCTGTGGATGTTGGTGGTGGTGGTGGTGGGGGTGTGTAGTGACAAAGAAACAGTTTACTTGAATAAGAACACGTGTTTTAAAGTTAATAAACTGATAAACAGTTCTGACAACAGATTTGACCATCATTTCACTCACTCATCTGACTTATGCATTTAGGAAGATTAATAATAAAAAACAAAAAAACATAAACATCATTAAGGTCTCTTAATGTAGTGTGGTGTCAGGAGTGTTTAAAACCAGTTTATTTTACTATTATAAGATCATCTCCTTAAAAAAACTTAAATACAGTAAAAAAAAATGTAACTAACAAATCTATTATTGATACCGTACTCAATAAGAAACTAATCAGATTACTTTGAAGCTCCATACAAAAGCTTCTACTGAAACATTTCAGAACAACTCAAACTCATGACTACAACTAAAAACTAGACTGAGCGCCCCCCCTCCCCTGCATGCGCAGACACACACACACACACACACACACACACACACACACACACACACACA
>BSAI01000118.1:720845-732164 GCA_036245035.1 Adrianichthys oophorus | reverse complement strand
ACACACACACACACACACACACACACACACACACACACACACACACATCCCGTCCCGTTCCAGCTCTGATCTTTTCTTTTTTCATGGAGGTTCCTGCATGGATTGGGTGTTTCACATTGATGGGTGAGATGGCGCCTGTGTTCAGTGACGCCTCTGTTCCTCTCCTACTGTGTGGATTAATAGTGATTGTTTTAATACATATGTCATCAGATCAGCCTGATTAACAAACGGATGCGTTTCTGCTGTTCAGACTTGTGGTCGTGACTTTCTCCTTCACATCAAAGATCAAATGGAGTTCATCTCTGAGACATGGGATAGATACAGACAAACTTCTCCTCCATCAGTTGTTTATGTGTCTGGCCTGTCAGACGTCCTGCAGCTGCTTGACCTCCAGGAAGAAGGAGAAAGATTTTTCAGAATAAAAGATCGTTCAGATGTTGTCATTTTGCTCCCCTGACCAAACTTTACAGTTCAAGTGATTGAAGGTGTAGCTGAGAGAATAATAACCCCAGTGTTTGGGGACTACTGCCTTAGGACACTTTGATAGATGGCCAGGCAAGATAGGAATTGAACCTGCAGTCTTCTGAGAGGTTGACCACTGCATCATGGCCGCCCCAAAATCATTTAGAAGCTCTCCTGCTGCAAGAAGCTTCACTGCTCTGAATAAACAGAACACACATGCACACTAGAGGCTGACACAGGAGGGGATTTTCACTCCCGTTCCGCTCCCAGACCAAAATCTAAAAAATAATCCTGTCCCATCTTGCTCCCAGTAATCGAACTCCCACTCCCGTCCCACTCCAGTTCCAAATAATCCCGCTCCTGTCTCGCTTCCATATAGTTTTGTCTTTTTTTTTGTCATTATGTAAAACATTCTACGTAATTTTTAACTGGTTTGAATTTCTAAGGCAAATTACATTGTAATTTTTACTTCCAAGCTGCATATGACGTTACATCACACTCAGCTCTCATACTTGTTTTTATTCCGTCTGACTTTCCTACCAGCTTTCTGAACTTATCAGAGTCTTTCATCTTGACTCTTCTCTGGATGTCATTTTTTCTGTCATCAAACTCGTCATGGTATAATTCTCTTCATTGCTGCCATCGATATACGACTGCTGCACTTTAGATTTAAGCAGGAAACCGTGACTAGAAACACTGATGGCTTCTGGGTAATGTTATATTTTTAAATGAGTGACATTGAACACATAATATTATAAATCTACAAAATGACTCAGCTTTTACTTTTTGTCCTCGTTCTCATTGGTTGTAGTGATGGGGATTCTGGTTCTTCTTAGAGAACCGGCTCTTTGGGATCGGCTCACTTAAAAGAGCCGGTTCTTTCGGGTTCCAAACAGCTCTTTAGGTTAATTTGTTGCTTTATTTAATTTATTATCAACAACTGTATAAAATTATGCACAAAATGAATAAGTAATGTAGAAAAGTGTTTTATTCATAAAAGTGTATAATATTTATCTGCTGTTTTTAACTCCTTCCAGATAAAATGTACAAAATAAATGATAAAAAAACAAGTATTTACAATTCAACTGTACACATTTTCACCACACAAAATATAAATTAAAATGCGCAAAAGCAGAAAGAGACTCGTTTACAATAAAGGTTCATATTTAGAATTCCAGTGTTGAAGAAGGTTCTGTCAGTTCTCATGTGTGGTTACAGGTTGGTTGTGAAGCCTGTTTTAGATTAAATGATTTTCCTGCAGACTCTACACTCTTCCTTTGTGTTATCAATCAAATGAAATGTTTCTTGATTTGGATTCTTTTCCTGCTGTCACTCATTTTCGTTATGTTTCGGTGTTGTTGCACGTTGATCATACTCGTTCATGTGCTGCTGTGCGTGTAATCCTCCATTCAGCACAAACCGTAGGTGAAAGCATGTATGTGTTGATCTATAACGTGCGGCTTGAAGAGAAAAAAAGAGGGAAGAAATGCTCATAAGAAAGAGCCGTGGTTGTGGTTCACTCTGAAGAGACGCCCTGAGAGCCGTTTCATTCGCGACTGAATCTGTTGGTTCCCCGTAAGAACTTGATCACGGACGAGATCAAGTTCTTACGGCAGAGATGACTCCCATCCCGGGGAAATCCCAAAAAAATTTAATCATGAACACACAAACATACTGACTGAGGTTTAGGACCAGTAACATAACAGTAAAATAACCTGTGGTCTGCTTGTTTTCTGTAGCTTTGTTTTTGTTTGGTTTTTCTCAGTTGTAAAAATGCCTCGACCAACATGGCAGCCTAATCACTTCTTATTACACATTCATTCACAGAGTCCCATGGGTTTAAAAAAATGCATTTCACTAAAAAAACAAACAAAAAAAGAGTTCATTCAATTTTATACTGACTGAATATTTTACATCTGATATTGAAGCAATCCTGAATGTAAACTCAAGAGGGGGATACAAAAAAATAAACACCCTGTCTAGAATTTAACTCTGTAAATCAATAAAAACTAAATTAAACTCACAAAACTTTATGAAGATCAGGATTTGGATTTAACTTCCTTTTCTCTCCTGAAACTCAGCATGGTTTGACCTTCACCAGACCATCAATTCAGGATTTAAATCCTGTGTAGCAACACATTTCATCTCATTCAAGTCTGCAAAATACAATGAAATGTCCACAAATCTGTTCCTGCATTGGCTGCTGAAATTTAGTGGCAACACCTGCCTTCTTCCTGACCACTGATGAGGCTCCATCAGTGGTCAGACTGACATCAGACATCATAGGAACCAACCTGATTTAAACTCTGCTGTGATGTTTCATCAACTCTAATAAATTTACACAGTTGTGTAATATCTGTGATGTCATCAATAAATGTCTGGATTCTGTCCTTCTTTGGCTGTCCCAGTGTTCTGACAGATCTTGGATCTGCAATTATAATCCTTCACACACTTCTGTTGGTCAAAGGTCAACTGTTTTTTGGGACACATGTCTTCTGCAGCCTTCAGCTTGTTATTTGTTCACCATCTGAAGATGGTTTGGATGTTTGCACCAACTTGTTTACAGTAATATATCCAGATTTCACTGCTCCATCACTGAGGTCACGGCTGCAGTAAATACAGACTGCTGTGTTTCAGTCCAGCTAAAAGTTGGTTAATCTTCTCTCTTCTTAACTCTACAAATGGTCAAACGTTTCTTTATGGTGAGTCTCATGGTGGCGCTGAATATTATATCCTTTGAGCACTGAGACCTGTTGGTTACAGGTTTTGAATTCAGCTCCATGTGTCTGATAGATTCTCAGATCTGTTTGATACAAATTATTTTATTCATTTTAATAATGTAGACTCTTTCATGCTATCTTTTAACACAATTGCTCCGGTCAGACAGAGCATTGCTACTAAAAAGTCATTTTCCTGGATAAATACAGACATCCGTTCCTTCAGAAGACTTGTGTTGTAAAGTAGAACGTCAATGGAAAACTGGAAGTGCACAGGCGGCATCTAAAAGAGCTGGTCTCCACTCTAAAGGATATGATAACACAAACTTATTTCAAAGAACAAAAGAATCCTCAAAACTCTTTTTAACATCATAAGTACACTTCTATCACCCTCTTCCTCTCAACATCCCATCTTTCCCAATCTGATTGTAGCATTTCCTTCAGGTCTTCTTGGCTAGGATCTCGGATGTTGGAGTTAACATCTATTCTCTAGCTGGTGCTCAGCCACCAACATCCCTCCAATAATCACAGTCTTGGTCAAACTTCACACCAGTCACAGTGAAGGACATCCATTATCTGCTCAATAAGATCAAGTCCTCTTCTTTCCTTCTTCTTGCCCTCTCGATATAATTCCAACTCCAGTTTTTCTTAATGTGTTTGTGTATTGGTGCGACTGTTGTTGACCTTATAAATCTGTCACAGATGTCTGGTTCTGTACCTTTGTTTTATAAGCATGCTGTGATCAATTCTGTTCTTAAAAAACCTCATTTAGACCACTCAGATCCAAATAATTTCCGACTCATCCCAAAACTTCCTTTTATTGCTAAAATCTTGGAGAAGGTTGTAGCTGAGCAACTGATGTCATTCCAGAGCAAAACAATATTTGTGACGTTTTCCAATCTGGCTTTAAAAAGAAACACTGAACTGAAACAGCTCAACGATGACAGCAGATTCTGATCAGTTTACTGTTCTCATTCTTTTAGTCCTGAAATCTGCATTTGATACTGTAAACCATGACAGAATGATTGAGCGTCTTCACAATGACTGGTTTGTCTGGTTTGTCTCCTGTTTCACTGATAGATCATATAAGGTCATTGTTGACTCATTGTCCTCAGAAACTAAAACTATGTCTAGTGGTGTTCCACAAGGTTCTGTTCTGGAACCCATTCTATTTATTCTCTATGTGATTCCTCTTGGGAGACTCATCAGTAAATTCTCCCACATTTCCTATCACCTATGTGATGACATTCAGCTCTATTGTTCCTTTGATGGAATGAATCACAAAAATCTTTCTTTTCTACCAGACAGTTTGGCCAGCATCAAAGTGTGGATACAGAACAACCATTTACTTCTAAACCCCAATAAGACAGAGACATTCATTTATTCTCCTGATGATAAAATACTCTCCATTAAAAGACACCTCGGTTCACTGAGCTCCTCTGTCCAGTCTGGTCTCAGGAATCTGTGCCTGGTTTGACAAATCTCTGTCTCTAGACTCTCACTCAAAGCTTCTGGTTAAAAACTGTTTTAATCTCCAGAGGAACGTGGCTAAACTGAAGACAGTTTTATCTCAGTCTGATCTTTAGCTGATCATTCATGCTTTTATCTCTTCTCATTTAGACTACTGTAACTCTTTTTTTACTTGTCTTAACAATAAGTCTCTTAAACTTCTCCAATTTCTCTAAAACTCTGCAGGAAGTTTTTTAACTGGAACCAGTAAGCGATGTTCTGTTCTTGTTGTGCACCCCGCGTTAGCACAAGGAAACAGCCAGCTAAACTTCTTGCTTCAAAGATGTTTTTATTCCACCAACAATGGAGTAAAACTACAAAACAGAAAATGGTCTTTAGAAATGTACACATTTAGAATTAATGAACTCATCTCACTTACAGTCATTGCTTTCCAAAGACCTGTTTGTTAAAGGAGTAAAAATAAAGCTGCAGACGTTGTTACACTGAGTAAACAAATGAACTCTGTTGCTAATGTAACAAACTTTATAGTTCAGATGGTTTAATTCCATTAAATTCAATGTAATTAGTTGTTTTTGTGACAATTCCTACCTGGGTGTTTACCTGTCCGAGGGCACCTGAACTCACCACGGTGACGCAGCAGGTGCTAATGAGCATGCGCGCTCAGACGGCCGTGGAAGAGGTAAAATGTGCTGGTTCTTGTGTTTGTCCTTTGAAATTCAATTATTTGTTGGTTAATTACAATTAGAACTAACAAACATGAATTGTGCGGCGACAGTTTCTATTGGTGTTTTATTTTTATTAGCTGCTCTAAAATGGCTAAAGCGCTCTTTCTTTGGAATGAACCATTTTTCATAAATGTTTGTTAACTTTTCTTACTTTCTGTGCATTTTTCAGTTGTTAAGAGGAAACATGGAGGGACTTTAAGAACAGAGTGTAATTTTTGTTTTCTGTTAACCAGATTAAAGAGTTAACTGATTCATCATTCAAGCGTCATCTTTGAGCAGCAAACTCAAACCATCACACGATGACAGTGGACAATAAAGCAGGATTCAAACTAAACTTTATTGAAACTACAAAATGAACAGAACTTTCCTGGGCAGAACCCACCTCTCTGCTTTTATTGCTGCATTGGCTTTTTGTTAAATTTAGTACGGAGCCCCTAAAGGGACATCGAAGAACAAGATCTTAAGGTAAAAAAGATATATACATGTATGTCCATAAACATTCATTTAATCAGTCTAAAGTGGGATGTTCATTGGGACACAGACAGACATTTTAAATATCATGACATTATTGTAGCATTCAGTTCAAAGCATTTACCCACTACCATGAAACTTCAATGTAGGTCAAACTCAACATGATTTCATATGTATCTTGACCTTTGATGAATTGGAAAAAACTTCTCACCAAACTGCTGATGTGAAATCATTTCAGAATGAAAAGGTGTAGCTTATTTGTTTCTATATAAGGAGAGATTGTTCACTGTCTTTAGTTCTGGTCCAAATCATGAATCATGAGGTTCTGAAGGCATTTCTGTTGAGTTAAACGATGTGAATTTGAATTTTTTCTGAGAACTTGTTTGACCCATGACAGCATGTAAGTTAGACCTCAAGACAAAGATTTTTTGGTTCAAAAAGCTAATACACATGTTGGACCAAACCATTCAAATAAAAACCTGATTCCAGCAGGTGAAGCGGTCTCTTTGCAAATCAAACAATAACTGAACTCACATTCATTCATTAAATCAATAAAGGAAAATTAATTTATGTTAAACAGAGGAAATTTTTATTTTTTCATTGTTAAAGAAAACTCTTACGCCCTTAATAAAAAAGTGATTTAGATTTTAAACAAATGGATGTTATTTGCTATAAAGGACTCCAGCTTGTACTTTTATACTTCATACTTTTTTAAGGTGAAGCTGTACTTTCAGAAAACACAAATGAAATAATATAAATTCCAGACTGGGTTGATAAAATGACATCATTTGTTAGAGTTTACTGGTCCATGATTTTCCTTTGTTAAGACTCATGCATCAGAACCTGAGGATTTGGGATCCGATAGATCACCACTTCCAGTCTTCCTGGTGTGTTTCTGATGTGGATTCTCACAGCTCGTCTCTGTTTTGTTCTGGTCTACATTAAAATAGAAAAAAATGTGATTTAAGGACTTTTGATGAATGTGACAGATGTTGAAATAGTGAATGTTTTGCTGTGTTCGTGTGATTTAGACATGTTCTGACAGTACTAACATGTTATTTGTTTTATAGATGTGGTCTGTAAAGACGACCCCACATGGTGGCCATCGCCACCCTCAAAAATATGCTGCCCCTCCTCGCAAAAATCCCATTATATTCCAAGTGTAAGCACCATTTTATGAGTTTGAAATGATAGAATTGTTTTTTATTTAGTTGATCTTTATTCTGCTAAACTTCCAGGTTTGTATGTTTGTTTTGATAAAACATTGAATGTTTGAAGAGTTGTTGTTTAGATCAGAAACCTTTGCATTGCATGAACACAGGAGGAGCAAACACGTTGATCCATGTTGATGTAATTTATAGATGTTTAGTTGTTCATGACCGTCAAAAAGCTGGAGGAGTAACAGCGTTTTGTTTCACCGTAAGCAGTGATGTCCCTCGTTTACTATGGAAGTTTTTTGAGTCATAAGTTAAAGTAGTACTTAATTCTCAAATATTACAATGTATTTTCACATTAAAAGCCTGAATTGCATATTACTTTGAACTCTGAATCAAAAAGAACTTCTATACTCGTCTGTACTTTGAGAAGAGTTTGAAATGAGTGTTTAATCAGACTGTTTGTTTGATATTAAATACATAGTTAACTTCATAACCTTTGGACATCTTAAGATTCAATATGAAAACTGACGTTTTTTTCTAAGGAAGACTAAGAACTATGAAACAAAATACATCAACACCGCTTACATTTCTGTGACGTTTGTATATAAACTATTAAGTAATATATAACGCTGTTGATTTATGCTTGTGTACAACAATATAACTTAGAATTTACTTAACTCTTCTGTCATCAAACAGCTCAAAATCTAAAGCAGTGTCATAAAGAATGTCATCTTTAGGGGAATCTGCTTTGTCCTTTTCTTGGGTTCACAGATAAACTCACATCATTTTTAGTTTGGTCCGCTCGTTTAACTCGTTTCCTGTACATCCGAGTGGAACTATCCTTTAGCTAAAACCAGGAATGTCAAACAGGAAGTTATCTACTGATCCTTTGGTAGAGTGTCCATGAGAGAAAAATAAATCCTTTCTGGTTTCCAGCAGTTCCTCCATAGTGACCGTCTTCTGGACACACAAACCTCCATGCTTTGTTCAGACCTGATGATAATTATCATCAGTAAAATGAAAGTTTCCATTTCAATCCGCCGCGTCTCTTTTGCTGCGTGTTTGTTTCCAACATGAGGACCAGCAGTGTTTCCGGTGTCGGTGTTCCTGAATGTTGTCTCTGACTCGCTGCATGAAAGATGACTTCACTTCAGGCCTCTCCAGCGCCGCGCTTCTTTGCCGACAGAACTCTTTAATGGCTAGCTGGTCTCCAGATCATTCTGTGTACTTGGTTAAGTCTTCGTCAGTCATGACGTTTATCACATTTATGTAGATCTAAAAGAACCCCCCCCAGCACACCCACACACACTATTAAAAATGATAAGTAGACAGCACATCTTAAGAAGGACAAGCGTCTGAAGTGATCTAATATAAATAACCTATTAACAGAATAGAAAATTTGCTTACCTTATCTTCCACAGGGTTTTCGATGACTTCTTTAGGAATATCACATGTTTTCAAACAGTTAACAAGGTCTGTTTGCTCTGCTACAGCCATCCTCAAAGCAACTGAAGCCACAGATAAGTTACTCGTGCGCACCAGTTACTATGAGAACGAGGTAGTAGCTGTCTTTGATTTTTTAACCTAGACTTTTTTTTTCAATGTCCCTTTAAGGGCTTTTTTTTTTTTTTTTTTTAAACTTAGATTTTTTTTGTCTTCGATGTCCCTTTAGGGGCTCCGTAATTTAGAATCAATATTAAGATTTCAATTTGAGTTTTTACAGCTTTGCACGGACAAACCCTGATCTATCTTTCTAACCTCTGAACTCTTTACACTCCTGCACGTTCTCTGAGTTCCACTGATAAAAATCTTCACGTTCCAAAAACTGGTTTTATAACTAGAGGAGGCCTGACTTTTCAGGCAGTGTCTCCCAGACTTTGGAATGACCTCGTTCTGTCTCTGCACCAGATTGACTCTGATGAGCATTTTAAATCTCAAGACATTTTTATATAGAAAGGCTTTTAGCTGACTTTTACTTGTGTTTGCTCCTGTTTCACTTCTATGCTTGAGAATGTTTTATTGGGTTTATTTGTTGTAGGCGCTCTGCTTCGTTTTGTGTTGTCTTTCTGATTTCTTGCTTTAATTTTGTGCAGCACTTTGTGAGTCGCTCTCTGAGAAGGGTGTTATAGAAAGAAAGATTTATTTTTCATGGTCTTGCTTTTCCTTTGCTCCCCCTAGTGGCGGAATTGTGCATTTCAGTTATTCCTTCAGTGAGTCATAGTAGAATAAAACCACTGACATTGCACGTGCACGTTGCTAAGTATGTTAGCATCTAATAAGACATTCATTTATCTTTTCTAACTACTTATTAGGAACACTTCAACCGTTTTTCTACAACAGAAATCAAACTTTTTTCAGTCTTATAGGAATTCAAAGCCTTTTAAAGTTTCATCGCTGTCTTCTTACATTTTGTTTGCAGGTTTACTCCTACAGCGTAAACTTATACCTTCTGCTTTCCTGCAGCAGAAATAAATGTGATGAAATCATAACGGACAGACACGTCTTCCTTCATCCACTCACTGGCTTATATTTATTAACAGGCTCAGAAACAGACAGACGTCTCGCTCCGCATGAGTCAAGCGTAGAAACCAAGAGAACATGAACGTTCTCCGAACAGACTGGGATTTTTCCACATATATAATGAACAGCGCCTCCTTCAGGTCACCAAACAGATTACAACTACAAACAGTCATAACTATCAACACTCCCACTTATGAATGATTTGTTTACTGTATTTCAACATAATAAACAAATAAATAAAACTCAAATCTCAAGCATTTACACACCAAACACAGTCTTCATTAACTTCAGTTTGGTGATGGTTTGGTCGTAACGTCGGAAACCAAGTGACATCTTCCTGTCTCTTATGGTGGATCTGATGAAATGATATTTTATATCCATGTTTACATCTCTGTCTGCTCACAGGGTTCAGGTTAGGGGTTTCCTTGTGTTTTAGCAAACAAATTAAAATGCCTCTTATCTATGGGACTTTCTCAATTCTGTGTAATGTTTGTAGCACAAACCTAAGTCACCGTTTACACAACTGATGCTAAAACTTGAAGAGTTACTCACCGTTTGGTAGAACCATGTTGTTCTAAAGAACCCCTTTGACTGGTCTTTATACCTTAAATGTGTAAACATAAACCTCGAGCTCTCACAGATGTCTGAGCTGAGAGGGTTAAAAAATGTTGATCTGGGGGGGTTTGTCACAGACGGAGCTGCATCACCTTTAGCACACAGGTGAGTCCGGTAGGATGTTAGCAAACATGTTAAACTCACAGGAAGAGGAGGTTCTGGACCTAACCAGCATTTCAAAGGTTAATGTTGGATCATCTGCATCTTTTTCTCTCACACATCATGAAAAATCAACACAAGGTTTTTATCAAACAATAATCACACCCCCCCATGCTCGGGGAGGGATTTTCCTCCATCATTTGGTTACTGGGACGCCATGGTGACGTCTCTGTGGTCATGTGGTATGAGGTCCACCTTTCTAACACGTTCACCATGACGTCTCTGACCATGACCAGCCTCCTTTCTAATGCACTTCCTGTTCACGTGCACTCCAGAACGCACTCACGCCCCGCCCCCTGTATGACACACTTCCAGTTCAAGCACACGCAGACCCGTGCACATCACATGCACGCGACATGCCGGGGTTTATATACTACTAACCATAACTCACCACAGGAATGAGATAGAAACATGTCTTTTTCTCCGACATCTTAATATTTTTTCTCTTCACAGCTGGTCGGATTAAACCATCTGATACCCTTCACACCCCTGATCTAGAACTCTTTCCTCACACCTCCAACCTCTGCATCCTTTCACCATCATCATCATCACTGTTCTTCCTCTCAGCGTGTCCAAACATCTCCACCTGCTTCCAGAACATCCACCATGATGATGGATTCATTCCTGATCCGTCCTGGTCTCTCCCACAGAGAAGCTCAGCATCTTCATCTCTGCTTCCTCTGGTTCTGTTTCCTCTGGTTCTGTTTCCTCTGGTTCTGTTTCCTCTGGTTCTGTTTCCTCTGGTTCTGCTTCCTCTGGTTCTGTTTCCTCTGGTTCTGCCTCCTCTGGTTCTGTTTCCTCTGGTTCTGCCTCCTCTGGCTCTGTTTCCTCTGGTTCTGCCTCCTCTGGTTCTGTTTCCTCTGGTTCTGCCTCCTCTGGTTCTGTTTCCTCTGGTTCTGTTTCCTCTGGTTCTGCCTCCTCTGGTTCTGCCTCCTCTGGTTCTGTTTCCTCTGGTTCTGTTTCCTCTGGTTCTGCTTCCTCTGGTTCTGTTTCCTCTGGTTCTGCCTCCTCTGGTTCTGTTTC
>BSAI01000118.1:608204-621403 GCA_036245035.1 Adrianichthys oophorus | reverse complement strand
ATCAATATCAGGTACCAGACCTGGATCTAGAACCCACACCAGGATCCATATCAGGTCCCAGACCTGAGTTTTCAGACCTGCTCTGGTTTGAGACCTGGACCCCTTCCTTGCTACAGACCTGGATCCTGAAGTTCAGCAGACCAACAGGAGATCTTCACAGCTGGATCAGCAACAACTTGACCCCAGAAGACCTGCCCCCTCCTCTCCACAGCAAATCAGCTGTCAAGCGGCGTTCTGGAGATGTCCTACCATCATCCTCTGCCGGTGTCTCTTGGCTCTGCGGACGTTGTTGATGAACCTTCTTCCCATCTTCTTGGCGTACCACACTGACACGAACATTACTTCCTGTCTGCGGTGGCGCTTACATAAAGATGAAGGAGCGGTGAGTAATTTGGGGGAGGACTCTTCAGGCGCTCAGGTGAAGAAGACGGCCGAGCATCATCTGTTCTCGCTCAGTGAGGAAGAGGAGAAGGAGGAAGAGGAGAGCGCCAGAGAGGAGAGAGAGGCTGTTTATCCTCCCCCGCTCGCCCCTCGAACGCTCCACTGCACTGCTCGCTCTCCCTGTCGGCCTCTGCGTCTCTCTACCGCTCCCTCTCTGAAGGAATCCCCTCCCCCCCCGTGATGTCATTCACTCGGCAGAGCGAGGTAGTATCGCAGTAAGAGAGTTAAACACACACTCAGGCTCTTACTGTCACCACGGTAACCACCCCCTCCACACACACACACACACTACTCCTGAGTGCCCCCCCCCCACCAGTTACCATGGTCGTTACCATGGCAACGGCTGTGCAAAAAGCTGAGCGATGCATCCAGAGTGGGCACTAGAAGCCCACGCCTGTACGTGTGCATGTGAACCTGTGCATTTAAGTGCATGCATGTTAGCGTGTGAGCATGAGCATGTGAGCGCGTGTGCATGTGAGCGTGTGAGTGAGTAATTAAGACTGAAGCTGCAGGGATGATCCCAGACCAGCTCCATCCTCTCTAACACACACACACACAAATACACACTCCGTCTGAATCTGGGCGGAGGTCCACTCCACCAGCAGCTCAGTCTTCTGCTCTCACACACGTCTGCTTCAATCTGGTTCCTCTCTCTAAAGGGTTTAAAGCAACCTCTGAATCACCTGCAGGAACCTCAGCACCATCTGGAAGAAACTGTTAAACTGCGTTTGTCCCATTGCACCTGAAAGCAGCATGACCTCTATAGGTTTAGGGCTGAAAATTGTTCCAGGTTCTACAGGAGGTTAGATGCTCCAACTCTCAGGTTTTATTTTCTTTACTGTTATAATTCACTGTTAGAAAGTATCTGAGTTTTCAGTTGTTGTGAACGTAGGTTACGTTAAATAACTGTGTGATGCGTCAAACAAGATATTCATGTGACGCGTCAGCGCAGAAATTTTGGTGTGACTCAATCGTCATGTTAGCCTGCCAGCTACTGCTAGCTTGAATTCACACATTTGTTTTCTGACACCCCTGCGACAGACTGGCGACCAGTCCAGGGGTGTACCCTGCCTTCGCCCATGAGTGGCCGGGTTAGGCTCCGGCGACCCCGTGACCCCGAAAGGGATATAGCGGATTGGAAAATAAATGAATGAATGTTTTCTGACAAACTTCTGTGTCTGCGACATGTTTGCGTTAAATGACACTTCACAGCTGGTTTTGTGTTAATTAAGATCCCAACCAACCAGATTCAGAGCAAACCTCCATCATTCACAGAATCCATCACAGTGATGACCTGAAGGGAGGGGCTGGATACATGCCATTCCATGAGTGTGCACGTACTTTAAGTGTGCATGTACCATGAGTGTGCATGTACCATGAGTGTGCACGTACCATGAGTGTGCATATAATACGGGTGTGCACGTACCATGAGTGCGGCAGGGTGAGTGTATCCGTCCAGGTGGGTGTGGCTCAGCTCGGTGCTGTGTCCTTGGATCATGTGACCAGGGCTGGGATCCACTGGTGGAGTCTCATCGTCTTGGTAACGGTACTTCTGCAGGTGAGAACAGACATCACCTGTCAGCAGGTGTGTTCTCCATCACAGACAAACCCCACATTTCCTCAGCAGAACTTATTCTGGACCAGAACCTCCTTAGAGGTCCTGAAGCCTTCCTCCTGAGATCTTCATGAGAGTTATTCCAAACCTGGTCCACTGAGGTTCTCATGAGGAGAACAAATAAAGGAGAGCAACAGGAAGAGAAGGAGAGGATGAAGAGGAGAACAGCAGTAAGAAAGGAGGGAAAAACAGACACAAGGGGGAAGAGTGAGGCAGTTACCATGGTAACCAGTCCCCCATCCCACCTCTACTTCCTTTGTTGCCTAGTAACTGACATCACAGAATAAACAAAGAGAGGGAGCCTCCATACAGGAAGATATTCTCACCTTTCATCTGTCTACTGATCACCATGAGTGGATTCTACTGAAACAGGAACCAGAACCTGACAGAGAACGTCTGTGGTAACCGGTCTGAAGATCATCATGAATGGCATCTGATGCTAATGCTAACTGAGCTATTGAACTTCTTCATGCTAGCATCAACATCCTAGAGTGGATCCTAGATGGCCATTTGAACCATCAGACCTGAAGACAGCTCTGACTAAGTTCCAGCATGTTCTAGAGCTACAAAAGGGAACAACATCCTGGATAAGGTCTACTCCAATGTCAAAATGGTCAGACCTCTACCTCACCTGGGCCAGTCTGACCATCTGCCCTTTCTTTTAATTCCTGCATACATCCCACTCAGGAAAACTGCTCCCACCATCACAGAGACTGTTTCCACATGGCTAGATGATGCCTCTCAGCGGCTGCAGGACTGCTTTGAAAGGACAGATTGGGAGATGTTTGAATATCAGGACCTGAAGTTATTCACAGACAGCATGCTGTGTTACATTAAGAGCTGCATAGACACCGTCACGGTGGACAAACGCATCCAGTTCTACTCCAACCAGAATCCCTGGAGGACTCAAGAGGTCAAACAGCTTCTGATGTTTCTTCCTGGATAGTGGCTTCCACGCTCACTAGTCCTCGGCCTCCTTCTTTGCGGCTAGCATACAGTCTCTGGATACTGGATTTGGGATGGAATCCTCCATGTATGGTGAGGAGCTTTTGTTTCTTAATATCTGTGGTCTGTATCTCTTCCTTCGGTCATCTGATTATTCCTGCAGAGTATCTGATGACTGGCAGTACGTAACTGTTTATTACCCGGGTTTTGTTCTTGCCATTGAGCTGGCTTCTCAGGACTTGCCTTACTCTTTGGAGGTAATTGGCTGTTGCAGCTTTCCTTGTTGCCTGCTCCAGGTTGCCATTTGCCTGTAGAATTCCAAGGTACTTGTAACTGTCCTCAATGTCTGCTATTGTTCCTTCTGGGAGTGAGACCCCTTCAGTCTGGACTACCTTGCCTCTCTTTGTTACCATCTGACTGCATTTTTCAAGCCTGAATGACATCCCAATCTCAGTACTGTAGATCCTGGTGGTGTGGTTTAGGGAGTCAATGTCGCGCTCGCTCTTAGCATATAGCTTGATGTCATCCATGTAGAGGAGGTGACTGATGGTTGTCCCATTCCTGAGTTGGTATCCATAGTCAGTCTTGTTGATAATTTGGCTGAGGGGGTTCAGACCTATGAAGAACATCAGTGGGGACAGATTGTCTCCTTGGTATATGGCACATTTGATGGAGACTTGTGCAAGTGGCTTGCCATTGGTATCAAGGGTGGTTTTCCACAACTTCCACAACTACCTTTCCTCTCTTTGTCACCATTTGACTACAATTCTCATGTTCATGATGTGGTTCTCCCGTGGTGCAATAAATCTTTGTTTGCCTCTTTGAATGTATATGTTTTATATATTTGTGTACTGTCTCCTCCTCTGGTTACCGGCAAGAGCCGTCTCCAAAGTACTGACAAAACTCCACCTCCCATCAACCCCAGCGCACAGTGTCTAGGTGCCTCCCCAACTGACTCCCATCAGTTAATCAGCCACAAAGACACTTAAGTCCTGCTTAGGAACACTTTCAATGCAAAGCATTGTTTGTGTCTTCCTGCCTTCATACTGAGCGTTTCTCCTGATCTGATCATGTGTCTACCTGACCCTGCTTTGAACATGACACTGCCTTTTTTTCAATTAAATTCAATTCAATGTTATTTCTATAACCCAATATCACAGTCATAGCCGTCTCATTGGACTGACATCAGTATATTGCAAGAACAAAAAAATCAAATGTAAAAGTAAACAATAACTGGTTGTTAAACAGACTAAGCTGAACAAACATCTCTGCCCTTACACCCTCCTTCTCGGTGAGGAAAAATTCATAAAAAAAACCTCTCTCTTTTTGGGGGAAAAACTAAGAAACCTCAGGGTTGCCCACATGAAGGAGAGATCCTCAACCCCGGACGGACAGGTGATGTGGTAGAACTATTAAAGAAAAATGACCTTAATTAATTCTATAATTACATGGTTGAATAACAAGTATATGTCTAATAAACAAACACATCTAGATAAACAGATACAAGTTAAGATAACAGCTATATATATTTAAATAAACAACCACGTTTGAATAGTGTAGCAGATGGGCCTCATGCAGTAGGAGTTGTGGAAACAGCTGGGGTTGCTGGAAGAGTCAGAGGCGAGGTCACGGCCAAAGACAGGAGCGGGAAGAGCCAAAGGCGAGAAGAGCCAAAGGCGAGGTCTCGGCCAAAGACAGGAGCGGGAAGATCCAAAGGCGAGAAGAGCCAAAGGCGAGAAGAGCCAAAGGCGAGAAGATCCAAAGGGGAGAAGAGCCAAAGGCGAGGTCTCGGCCAAAGACAGGAGCGGAAAGAGCCAAAGGCGAGGTCACAGCCAAAGACAGGAGCGGAAAGAGCCAAAGGCGAGGTCACAGCCAAAAACATGAGCGTGAAGAGCCAAAGGCGAGAAGAGGCAAAGGCGAGGTCACGGTCGAAGACAGGAGCGGAAAGAGCCAAAGGCGAGGTCTCGGCCAAAAACATGAGCGTGAAGAGCCAAAGGCGAGGTCACGGTCGAAGACAGGAGCGGAAAGAGCCAAAGGCAAGGTCACAGCCAAAGACAGGAACAGAGACCATCCACCTGGAATCAGGAATAACTTCCAGAATCTCTCTCAGTGGGAAGGGGGGACAACATGTGAATTGCACTGCACCAAACAGAGACATGATGATAATAAATAAAATACAGCATTGGTAAATGACAATGGATGTAATGAAGATTGCAAGGAAGGGGACTCGGGGTGGGAGAAGGATACAAGGAGGTAGCGGAGCAAGTTAAATCATCTCTGATTGCTCACTATCCTGCTAATAATCCTGTCCAAAGATTAATGTTTTAAGTCTAACTTTGAATGTAGAAACTGTGTCAGCCTCTCTTACATGAGCTGGGAGCTTATTCCATAAAATAGGAGCTTGGTGGCCGCCTGCCTGACCTTTTGCCTGGATTATTACTCTGAGTTAGCTTTCTGGACTTTTAGCTAAGCTTTGCTCCTGTTTTCCTGTCACAATACACCTGTCAAAATAAACCTGCAAGTGGAACCAGCTGTCTGCCCGTTTGTGACATGTTCATTGTGTATCCTGTTTTTTTAGGATAAATGTGGTTTTATTTGGCAACACATTAATTTTGATTTTGCTATCTCTCTCTCTCTCTCTCTCTCTCTCTCTATCCATTCATCCATCCTTCTGTCTGTCTATCTAAACGCACAAGAATCTACACAAAAAAAAGCACACGGGGACTGTGGAGAGAAAAACTTCTTCTGTATGATGAAACCTGCACCTCTGCAGGTCATGGAGAAATCTCTACACAACTGAGTTTACAGCAGCTCTACTGCTTCCAGCTTTTTCTCCACATACAAATTTGGTTGATCAAAACATTCCAGGAAAACCACCACAAGTGTTAGCACTTTACACCTGCTAATGCTATGCTAGCATCAGCAACAGGTAAACAACCTGGACCTCAATCTACTGTCAAAAACAAACCTATCATCCTCCGCTTTACAGAGAACCACACGTTGTACTGAATCTATGGATCTATAGGTATCAGACCTGAGGAACCTGAAGGTCACCTGACCACAGACTGAGTCATAAACGGAACCAAAATCACCTTCAGATCTTCAGGTTCCCATCTGGAATCAGGTCAAGTCCCTTCAACCAACAACCACCTCTGAATGACAGGTGATGACAAGTAACTCTACGGAGAAACAGACCAACACCTGACCTGTTGACCCCCCCCCACACACACACACACACACACACCCACTCATCAGCGTTTGCTCTGCCAGCACATGGTTGCAGAGCTGCTGCTAGCCATGCTAACACCCATGCTAACACACGTGAGAACAGACTGAGCTGGTGAGATGAATGAAACCACACACACACTAGCATGGAAATGCTGGTTTACATCCCACCCGAGGACATGCCTGTACACACACATGTATGGTAACATGTTGGTGTGTGTCTGTGTGCTTGTGTGTGTGTTTGTGTGTGTGTATTGTGGTGGATGCATGCAGACAGGCTGCTCTTACCTTGGTGGTGACAATGCAGAGGCAGTCCATATCCCCCCCCACACACACTCACCCACACTCACACACTCTCACGCACACACATTTCCACACACTCATGCTCGATCACCCCTCTCTCTCTCTCTGCAGTCAGTCTGTCTATCCTCGCCCGCCCGCTCCCCCGGTTTTTGTGTGTATCAGTGTCTGACTGAAGGATGGGGGGGTGGAGGTGGGAATGAGTGATGAAGAAAAAGACTAGTGGGTTTTGGGGGGGCACCCTCTGGATTCTCTAGACATAGAGAAAGCAAGAGGTAGAGAGACACTAAGACGAGTGAAAGAGAGAGAGAGACAGTGGGGGTTGGGCTCTTGTTGCTATGGTGTTATGCAGCTGTTGCCCCGGTGATGCTGCTGCAGCTGTTGCTGAGAAACAGAGCACTGTAGCTGAGCAGAAGAAGGAGGATGTGAGCGCGCACGTGGGCGTTCTTACCTGTCCAGGTGAGTGAGGCTGGCTTCTCATTGGGGGGTCATTTACCGCCAGTTCATAGAACTCCTGAATGTCTGCACACAAACACACAAACATGAAGGTCAAGTTTGTGTGTCAGATGTGTTATTGTTTTAGTCTGAATTTTGTGACATCTGTGTGTTTGTGCTTGAAGTGAATTCAGAAACCTTAATCAGTCTCCTTCAGGATCTGTAAAGTCACAGCAGAACAGTATGACATTTGAGTTGTAAAGACATAAAACAACAAAAAAAATAACAGTGAAACAAAAGCTTCAGTGGGGATCAAAAGTTTGTGCACCCCAGGTAAAATGTTTTATTATTGTGCATAAAGAACTCATGGAAAGATTCAAAAACCTCCTACAGGCATCAGTTTACAGATCAGACATTCTTTTAATATATTGGGGAAAAAAGAGACTTTATTTCAATCATTTTCCCTTTAAAATAAGAGAAAACAAAAGTCTAGGTTCAGTTGAGTTGTGATTCACACAGGCGGTAATGATGCCCGACGGAGACAATCAGAAGTTCTTAAATTAAACGTAGAATCTGTGTGTAAACTTGCTAAGTCGATGTCGGACACTGTTATTTTCTCTGGTCCCTTCCCAAACCTAGTCAGTGATGAAATGTACAGCCGCTTTTCATCATTTAACCGCTGGTTAGCCAAATGGTGCCCAGAAAACGGCGTTGGCTTTGTTGACAATTGGAGCGCGTTTTGGGGAAAGCCCGGTCTCATGCGGAGAGACGGCATCCATCACACTTTTGACGGTGCCGCTCTTCTCCCTAAGAACATTTCTGCTAGCATTAACCGTTCAACCTGACAACCCAGGGACAGGTTCTGGACACAGAGCAGCAGTTTAAAACTCTCCTCTGAGTTCCCTTTAGCGTCAGTGCAAACCCCAGCACAGCACAGAGTTAGTCCAGCAGCTCCTAGCTTTAGATTATGTACTGAAAGGCGAGTAAAACACAAAAATCTAAAAGTTCAGTTTGTTGATGACTCTATGGAGGCCCTCAGGAGAACACTTGATGTGGTTGCTCTTTTGAAACCAAAACTATTTAGACAAAACTGAGTATCACCGTGGTTTATCGCTGAAACACGTTCCCTTAAACAAGTAACCCGTAAGTTAGAAAGAGAATGGCGTCGATCCGGCTCAGAGCAGTCTCTGAATAACTGGAAATATAGCCTTTTAAATTATAAAAAATCTCTGCGTAAAGCTAGAACCCAGTACTATTCAGCTTTAATAGCACAGAATGGAAATAATCCCAGATTTCTTTTTAGTACTATAGCCAGACTGACCAGCAGTCACAGCTCAGTGGAACCACATATTCCAGCTACTCTCAGCTCTGAGGAATTTCTTTCATTCTTCGATTATAAAATCCTAAATATTAGACAAAAGCTGAACAAAGTTATCCCTACTATCAGCCCAGAGCAGGCTAAAACAGTAGAAACAAAGGCATCTATAGAAACCTCTGTAACATTAGACTGCTTCACTGCTGTAGATCTAGCAGAATTAACATCAGTTATTACATCCTCCAAAACCTCAACTTGTCTTTTAGACCCAATCCCCACTAAGCTTTTTAAAGAAACCTTCCCCTTAATTAATAAATCAATTTTAAATATTATAAATACTTCTATAGAAACAGGTTATGTACCACAGTCTTTTAAATATGCAGTTGTTAAACCTCTTCTGAAAAAGCCCAGTTTAGATCCTGGCATTCTGGCCAACTATAGACCAATATCAAATCTCCCCTTTATCTCAAAGATCTTAGAAAGAGTTCTAGTTAAACAGCTATACTGCCACCTACAGGACATTAGCCTCTTTGAAGATTTCCAGTCAGGGTTCAGACCTCACCATAGCACTGAAACTGCACTAGTTAGAGTCACTAATGACTTGTTACTGGCCACAGAAAAGGGACTAATCTCTATTCTGGTCCTGTTAGATCTTAGTGCAGCCTTTGACACTAAAGACCACAGCATCTTACTCCAGAGACTAGAGCATGACATAGGGATCAGAGGATCTGCCCTTCAATGGTTTAAATCCTATTTATCTGATAGGTACCAGTTTGTTCATGGAAATGGACATTCCTCCCATTATAGTTGAGTTAGCCACGGAGTCCCACAGGGCTCAGTTCTAGGACCCATCCTGTTTATGCTTTACATGCTGCCCCTAGGGAATATAATCAGGAAACACAGGATTAATTTTCACTGTTATGCGGATGATACACAGTTGTATCTATCCATTAAATCCGACCAGAATGACCGCTTAGAGAAACTTAATGCCTGCATTAGTGACATCAAGATTTAGATGACAGTTAATGACCTCCTAAACCCAGAAAAAACTGAGGTCATTATACTAGGTCCAAAATACCTCAGAGATACCCTACCTGTTCAGATGGTATCCCTGGATGGTGTAAATATAGCCTCCAATCCCACAGTTAGAAACCTGGGGGTTTTATTTGACCAGGATTTATCATTTAAGGCTCACATATCACAGACTTGGAAAACTGCATTTTTCACCTACACAATATTTCAAGGATTAGAAACATATTATCTAGAAGCAATGCTGAAAAACTCATCCATGCATTTGTTATTTCTAGGCTGGATTACTGTAACTCTTTGCTAGCAGCGTGTCCTAAAAGTTCTTTAAAAAGTCTTCAGCTTGTTGAAAATGCAGCAGCTAGATTGTTAGCAGGAATCAGCAGAAGAGAACACATTACTCCTGTGTTAGCTTCACTTCACTGGCTCCCAGTTCAATCTAGAATCAAGTTCAAAATCCTCCTGCTAACCTATAAGGCCTTGAATGTTATGACCCCATCACATATTAAAGATCTCATAGAGCCTTACCAACCAAACAGAACACTTCACTCACAAAATGCAGGACTGCTTGTGGTTCCTAGAATCTCTAAAAGCACAGTTGGAGGTAGAGCCTTTATCCACCAAGCTCCTGTTTTATGGAATAAACTCTCAGCTCATTTAAGAGAGGCTGACACAGTTTCTACATTCAAAGTTAGACTTAAAACATTCCTCTTTGGACAGGATTATTGCCAGTCTAGCTAATTTACCACAGTTGGCCTACTCACTCTTCGTCCACCTCCTTCTCCCACTCCCACTCCCCCCTCCTTGCAATCTTTATTACATCACTTGTCATCTGCCATTGCTTTATTTTATTTTGTTTTTCATGCCTCTGTTTGGTGCAGTGTGATTCACATGTTGTCCCTCTTTCACACACCCCTACAGGAGAGCAGGAGAGATTTCTGATTCCAGGTGGATCGTCTGTGTTCCTGTCTTTGGCCGTGACCTCGCCTTTGGCTCTTCCAGCAACCCCAGCTGTTTCCACAACTCCTACTGGATGAAGCCCATCTGCTACACTATTCAAACATGTCTTTGTTTATTTAAATATTTAGCTGTTACCTTTACTTGTAGCTGTTTATCTAGACGTGTTTGTTTATTAGACATATACTTGTTATCCAACCATGTAGTTATAGAATTAATTAAGCTCACTTTTCTTTAATAGTTCTAGTACATCACCTGTCCGTCCAGGGTTGAGGATCTCTCCTTCATGTGGGAAACCCTGAGGTTTCTTAGTCCCCCCCCCCCAAAAAAAAAAGATAGGGTTTTTTTATGAGTTTTTCCTCACTGAGAAGGAGGGTGTAAGGACAGAGATGTTTGTTCAGCTTAGTCTGTTTAACAACCAGCTATTGTTTCTATTTTTATGATTGACTTTAAGTTCTTTGTAAGTATCGATATAAGTCCAATGAGACGCTGTGGCTCTGATATTGGGCTATAGAAATAGAATTGAATTAGGAGAACCGGACCAGATTAGGAGGAGAACCGGACTAGCTCAGAAGGACCAGTGGAAAAGAACCTGATATCTGTCAGGAGATCACCAGTCCAGGTCTGTCTGTGTGTTGAAGACTAAAACATCTGACAGAAAACGTTTCTCCTTCAGGTGTTTCAGTGAGACAGACCTTGAGCCTCAAATCCAGGTGGACCTTCACCTCAATGAACCTCTTGCTTCCAGCCAATCAGAGTGCAGAGAGCCCTAATGATGGTGGTAATCCTGAGGGTTTGCGCAGAGTCATGTGGTGTCGTCCCGGTGACTCCGTTAAAACCAGATTAGGATTGACGGTAGACCTGTAGATGTGTAACGTTCTCCAGGTCTCTTCTGGAGAACAGCTGCTGTGCTGCCACAGGAACGTGTTGGAACATAGACTGCAGAGTTGTTGATGTTTTACCAGAACGTTCCAGTCTGCAGATGAGGTCTGTTTCAACCATGACCATGGATGTTTGCCGTGTTTCTGAATTGTTATGCTGAAGATGAAACCTTTTTTCAGGAGAATTCCTGAAGCTGCTAACATGATTGAAGCAGAACGTAACTCCGTTTAACTGAAGCTTCTCTTTACACATCGAGACAAAAGCAGGTTCCTCTATATTCTCTCTGGTGTTCTGTATCCTCTTTTGGTTCTGCAGAAACATGGAGCCAAACGTAGATGTTTGGTGAAATCACTGAGTTCCTTTTAAACTGCTGATCTGCTGTTTCTCATTTTTAACATGCATGAAGGTCAAGCTCAGCACTGTGAGGGTTCTGCTCTTGGATTCTCAGACAGAATACAGTTTGTGTCTGTTCTGTGACTTTTTGGTTCTGTGACTTTTTCTTTCAACTGACTAAATATTTATCTGATGCTGAAAAACCTCCAAAAACTAAACTGTGATCAAGTTTTTCAAGTGTTTGTTTTCCTATTATGGTTGTGTCTCTCAGAGTTCAAGTGAACATAATGTGTTCTTGAGTGGAGGTTGTGAATCCATGGTTCCACTTAAGAACCACCACATCTGACCTCCCAGCCTGCACCACACAGACAGACCTTACACCATACTGTATTTGGTATAGAACATGAACCATGTTGTCAGCTTGAGTGAAATAAACCAGATCTCCAGGCTGAACACATCTTCACAATAGTTTCCATAATGCGCACAACCGTAACTGAACCGCAGTCCTGAGACGCTGAACAGTCTGTTCCATCAGTAGCCACCTTTTCAGTGATCCAGAACACGCCCCTTTCTGTAATGACAGCAGGTACTACCACACCCACAGTGAAACGGGGGTAAATCCCCATCCTCTGCACTCTGTTTTTTCTGTCCAGATGAATATTTAACATTTTCAAACTCTTTATCTGATTTATCTGTCAGTATTCAGCAGCTGAGCCGTCAACAGTCTGTAAATGTATGAATGTGTGTGAATGTTTATGTGTGTGAACGTGTGTGTGAATATTTATGTGTGTGGGTGTGTGTGTGAACGTGTGTGTGAATGTGACCGTAAAGCTCTTTGTGTCCTTTCTGAAGTTCACAAAGCGCTCCTTCTTGATCAATCTTCTGTTGTCCTCATCAGACTGCTCGCTCCCTCACACTGTCATATCTCTGACATAAATCTTGTCCAAGTGTTTAGACTTTGGGCTTGCACAGGAGTGTAGTGGTTGGCGCTTTTGCCTTACAGTGAGAAGATCCTGGTTTAAATCCCAGCGGGGTTCTTTCTGTGTGGGTTCCCCCCTCCTTCCTAGTACAGTCCAGAAAGCGGATTCATGGGTTCTTCAAGGATCCTAAATCATCACTTTGGTGTGAGTGTGTGTTTGAGTGTGTGTGGTTGTGTGTCTGTGTGTGACTCTGTGATAACCTGGTGAACTGTTCAGGATAAGGCCCAAACCTGCTCCTCAAAAACCAAACCTCACGTTTCAGCATAAAACACAAAACATAAACAATCTGAAAACGTCAAACACAACATGTGAAGCAGGATTCGATCTGATCACGGGATCAGAACTCGGGCCAGAGCACGTGGTTTTAGTTAATGATCGGGGTCAGTGTGTACATGTCTGTGTTTGTGGGTATGTGTGTGTGTACGTGTGTGTTACCCAGCAGGGCCTGGAACAGGTCACTCTGGAAGACGTTGAGCAGTTTTTCTGCACGACCTTTGACCCCATCAGTGGTGTCAATCTGACAGGTCTCCATGGCCTGCAGAGCGCGTTCTGTATCTGCAAGAGACAGAACAGATTTTAGCGGTTCCGTTGGTTCCTCTGGTTCTTGTGGTTCCTGTGGTTCCTCTGGTTCCTGTGTTTTTTGTAATTCTTCTGTTTTTGTGGCTTCTCCGGTTCCTGTGGTTCTTCTGGTTCTTGTGAGAGTACTACATAGAACTTCACAGAGTACTACAGAAAACTTCACAGA
>BSAI01000118.1:588777-608194 GCA_036245035.1 Adrianichthys oophorus | reverse complement strand
AACTTCACAGAGTACTACATAGAACTTCACAGAGTACTACAGAGCAGTTGAAAGTGTCCAGAGAGGAGAACCACAAACGAACTGCTGAAATGAATCTGATCGTTTGTTGTCGGGTAGAAAACAGGTTTTTAACACAGTAAATCTCTGGTTTACCTGTAAACTTCAGATTTTGTTTAATAGAAAAGTCTGAATGAGATCCATCTGAACAGAGTCCGGACTGAAACATCGAGTCGTAATGAGAAAGTTCTGTTCCACAGAACCTCCATCGCCAACACTTCACAGTTCTGGTCATCACTAAAGCTCTTAAACAGCTCAGTAACCAGCAGGTCCTTGTTAACCTGTGGATGTCAGGTAACCAGATTAACCAGCAGATGGGTGAGATCCACACCAACTCACGAGAAGCTGCAGGAGGAACCCGCTGTTGTTCTGCTCTGATGTTCCACGTTGTCATTAGAACAAACTGCAGAAACCTCCAGCAGAGGGCAGCAGAACCCTGACTTTAACGGACCAGAAGAAACTGAAGTTCTGTGTTTGTGGGTCAGTGAAGTCTGCTCTGCTGAGACATCAGAACCAGCCGGTAACACCCAGAGGAAAGAGCACAGAATCTACCAGAACCAGCAGATCCGCATGGAACCACTTTAACCAGCAACACAGAGAAACATGCATGTTTCAACACACACACAATGACACAAACACACACACAAAACTCACACACATGCACACAGAAACACACACAGACAGACACTTAAGCGCACACAGAAATACACACAGAAACACACACAGACAAGTAAACAGACGGACAAACATGTTTTTGTTGACAGCGTCACCAGCAGCGGCTCTCACCTTCCCTCTTCAACGGCATGTCGGCTCTGATCCACAGAAATCCTCTTTAGGGATTTTACAAATCTGCTGTGCATGCTGGGAAATGCAGTTATTGTTCTGGAAATAAGCCCTAAATTCTCACCAAGACCAGAAGGCGAGCTCACATCACCCCGATTTTCAAATCCCTGCATTGGCTCCGCATCTGCTTCAGGATTGATTTTAAGATACTTTTAATGGTTTTTAAATGTCTGAACGGTCTTGCGCCTTCTTATTTATCTGATCTTTTAGTTAAATATGAACCCTCGCGGACCCTGAGATCCTCTGGCACTGATCTATTGATCATTCCAACTATGAAAACCAAAAATTATGGAGAGGCATCTTTCCAGCACTATGGTCCCCGTCTATGGAACAGTCTGCCGGAGGACCTGAGGACCGCAGAGAACATAGAGGTTTTTAAGAAAATGCTCAAGACCTATCTATTTAAATTAGCTTTTAGTTAGTTTTTATCATGTTAATTTATCCTGTTTTTATTATTTTACGTTGGATTATTTATAGCTTATTTGAATATTTTTTATTCTCATGTTTTATTGTTTGTTGCTTTTATCAAATGCTCCATTTTAATTTTAGATTAATATTTTATTATTTTTAAATCCAGTGCCTCCTCGGCTGGGTCCTCTCCCTCTGGGTCAGCTACGGTTCAGCTGTTGCAGCTCTAGATGGGGACCTGCCTCGCTACCTTGCTGTGGTGGGGCTGGGTCCTCGCCTGTGATGCTGCATTAGACTGACTGTGGTTTTGTGTAACAACAAAAAGTATGAGGGCGTGGATGTACTGAAACTTTAAACAACTCTTTTCAAATCAAGTGGTTGATTAAATTATTGAAAGGACAAGATGATATCTGGAGCACATTTCCCCACTATACATTTGAATTCAGTTCTTGCTCAAATGTAATTATAAAATGACCCTCAGAACTTTAATAAGAAGCCCTGCTGGCCTGGAAACTCATTTATAAACACAATTTTTCTCCAACATCTTGTTTTATTTGGAATAACAGTAATGTGCAGTACAAGAATAAATCTCTTTTTTTTGTAGATGGACTGAGAATGATATTGTTCTGATAAGACATTTTTTTAATCCTCGTGGACATCTTCTGACGTATGAAGACTTTCTTTCAAAGTTTAGTATTTCTATTCCTAACCTTACCTGCTGGAAGCTTTTATTGGGACTCCAAACTTGTGGACAGAAATGGACTTCTGCTTGGACTATTGGTAATAAGTACTGTTTAAATAACGAAGCAAATTAAGTGTCTTTTAATATTATACTGCATATATCCTGTTAAAAAACTTTGAGTAGATTTGCTGTTGACGTGGACCAATCTTGTACACTCTGCAGGACTCAAGAGGAAACAATTGATCATCTGTTTGTGGACTGCATACATACAAATATGTTTGGGATGGAAGGGGGAAATTTAACTAAAAGAAACTGTAACATTTTTGGATAAAGAAATGATTCTGGGTTACCTTACTGACAAAGTAGACAAAAATTTTATTTTACTTATTTTTTGTTGGTAAAATTCCATATCCACTAAAGTTAAAAGGTCTAACTCCAAACCCAGATTACTTATCAAACAACTTCCAAACAAAAAAGCAATTCAAACTAATTTGATTTTTTTTAAATGTTCAATTCATTGAACCCTGAAGATCATTGGATGGATGTTTCTTTTTCCCTTATATATTTTATGTTTATATTTTTTTCTTTATTTGTTTTTTTCTGCAATTTGAACTCATTTCAGTTCTCCTTGAGGCATTCACTTTGTTGTTGTATTATATTTTTGTCAATAAAATAATAAAAACCCAAATCTAAAACTAACAGTGTCATTGTGAGAAAACTCGGATTCGGGAGAGTCCATTTCCTCTCCCCCCTCTCTGTGCTTCTTGGTTTGGTCTGCTGAGGAAGCCGCTAACAGTTCTGATTTCTGTCAGACTTTTCTCGAGTTTCCATCAGTCTTAGAACAAAAACGTGTTGTTGTATCTCAGACTTTTGTTATGACTTACACAAACGCGGGTCTCGCGCGGGATTTCTGTAAACTTTTTTTTTAATGTGCGCGTGGTTTTAGTCAGGCACATCTTGGGACACCTGTCCTCTCAGCCAGTCTTCCCGCCCTTGTTAGCTGAAAACCAATAGCGGGAACAGTTGTCACTCTGCTTTTGTGATTGGTTAGAGATGCGGTGAAGCCCCGCCCTACTGTACAGCGGTTGGTCGGTACAGTTTTCAGTCACGTGGTCCTGGACTGGCCTACAAAAACGGAGGCAGCGCTCGGTTATACCAAGAAATATGTCTGTGGGTTAGACCATAGACCAGCTAGCATTTAGCAGCGCGTTATTGTCGATGTGCTGCAACTTCACGCGGGTCCGCGACCCAGCCTTTAACCCGCACACACTGAGGTACGTTCGCGCACAGCCGTGCGGGTGCTCACTGTCGTGCACGGTGCGTTTGCCGTGTGGTTTTGGATTCACTTAAATGTGCGCGTTCGCTGAAAGGCTAGCTGCAGAAGCTAACTGTTTGTCTGATCAGAATTAGTTATTATGCCTCTTCCTGGGATTGGCTGCCAGACCGGAAAAGGCGGAGCTAGCACACATTTTGAAGCTTGAGAAGGGCAGATACACACGCGGTGCACGTGCGCAGTTGGCGCGCAGAGACGGTAAGTATTGATTTGATAGTGACAATTTTACCAATAAACCGAATAAAGTTTTAGAATAAACGGATTAAAGCCAAATAAAATGTTGATTTCCTCTTAAATTAATATTTTAGTGTAAACTTTAAAGTAAAGTAGTTTTTACAAAAGTTTAAAAGGACAAAACTGGACTAAAAACGGAGTCCAGATGATTCTTTAGTATTGGATCCGTCCTGTATGATGGATTCTTCATGGATGTAGAGTTCTAATCAGAGGAAGTCAGTCCAGATGTTCTACAGATCTTTGTTTCTCTGGTCTCCTAAGGACCTGCAGTCGGGGGCCTGAAGGTCTCCTGTTGGAGATCCACTCTGATCTGGCTGGATGTTCTTCATGAAGCTGCAGTAAAAGCTGAACTTTGAACAGGTTCGGTCTGGTTTGAAACAGAACTTTTTCTGCTTTAAAGACACCACTCCAATGAAAATTGTCTTTTTATGTTATTACATACTAGAGGACCTATATGAAGTAATTTAGAATTTAAACTGCGTTTCTGAGTATTTCTTAATTCAAGGCGTTGTGACTCAGTAGCAGACATAAAACACTGTTGGAAAAGGTTATGAAAGTATAGATACTACAGCAAGCCACAAGCTCCCTGCTCTGCTCCATTCTGATGCATTCACTTCCAGACAAACGGATCCATGAACGTTTTCCTGGTCGGAGCTGGAATCTGGATCAGAACTGTACGGCTGGATAGCTCTGATATTGCTCGCCGGTCCCAGCTTGGATAAAATGCAGTGTTGTGTCAGGAAGGTCATCCGGCGCAAAACTCTGCCAAACCAAATGTACGGATCAGTGAAAGCGGATTTTCTGTGCTGACTCTTGAGGGGATATGCTGGAAAGTCAACATCTTTGTTGCACCGCTAATGTTAGCTTGGGGTGTGAGAGACTGTAAGCTAGCGGGACAGAGAGTGTAAACACAGGGCTGATGGGAAACGGGGGTGTTCTTACTCCATAGCAACAGTCCCACCCACATCAGAGGTGAATTTCTAATCAACTCCAGCTGCTCTGCAGAAACTATGTCCTTGAAAACAACACAGGGTTTAGATTTTGGTTAAAAATGACATCATCATAACTGAAAGATCACCGGAAGAACACTAGAACCAGATCAACCAAAGTTTTGACCTCAGTCACATGTCCACAGTAATACTGGGATGACGTCAACTTTAACCCTTCATCCTCTGCACTATGCAGTCAGTGCAGATGGGGGCGCTGTTGTCTGACGTAAGGTGACGTCTGCTGTTGATGGAGCAGGTGGAGTCAAAGCAATGGCTGGTGTTAATAGTGTTTCTCAGCACGTTCATACGAAGAACAGGGCGGAGCAGGTAGACGTTAGCCCGCCCAGCGTATTTTATACATCAGCATTTTGTACCAGTTTAAGGCTGTGGGATTAAAACAGGTAAAAACAGAATTACAATAATCTAAAGGAGAGGAAATAAAAGCATGGACCACAGTCTGCAGGTCAGCTTTGGTTACCATTTTTCTGACCTTAGTGATGTGTCTGAACAGGAACCGTTTTTAACCAAATGTTTGGAGTGATAAAGGACATGGATTGGTCAAACTCTACATCAGGTTTCTGAGGTTCACCTGATCTACAGTAGACCTGTCTGTTTGCTTCCATGGTGCTGCTGGCCCCGCCCTTCTGTCTGAAGATCACTGATTGGATGGTCAGGCGGGTCAGAATGTCTCTGGACCAAGAACCCGTTCCTCGTCCTGAGGTTCCAGTAACCCTGAGCGCCGCTTTCCCCGCCCCCATCAGCCTATCAGAGCAGCCCCAGCTGACCAAGAACTCCCCCCCAGTCTGCTCCAGAAACGGCCTCCAGGCGTCCACAACCCCTTTTCCTCCTCCTGCGCCAGCTCAGCGAACCGGGAAGAGGCGTTTCTCCATGGGAATCAGTTTCAGGGGCGTGGCCAAGCGGCGGCGGCGTGCCAACAGCGACAGCCAGGCGGAGCCTGTGCTGCCGAGTCACTTCCTGCTGGGTGGGAACATATTCGACCCGCTGAACCTGAACTCTCTGCTGAACGAAGACGTGAACAGGTACCATGTGACCTCAGCGCATGCCCCGCCCCCTGTAGTCAGCCGGTTTGACTCGCCTCTCTCCTCAGGGCGACCAATCAGGAGACTCCAAAGTGCTCGCCAGTGCCTTCACGCAGCAGAGACCCCGTGGAGATCCTGGTTCCCAAAGACATCACCGACCCTCTGAACCTCAGGGGGGGCAGCGAGGATGGGGGGGCTGCAGGAGTGCTGCTGTCCCCCCTGAAGTCCAAAAGGAGGCACCGGTACAAGCACCACGGAGGGGGAGGGGCTTCTGCTGACAAGAGCGCCATGCGGCTGTTCCCCCCCGCAGCGGGAACATCAGGTGAGGCTCCTGGCAGTTATGTGTCTGACCCGGATGGTGGCGTGACCACGCAGAGTCTGACCCCTCCCCCACGTTATCGTACAGTTCTCCCAGCTGCCAGAGGGGGCAGCGTGTGCGCATCCCCGCTGTCCTGTGAGCTCAACACCGCCATCACGTGTCGAGAAGACCTGGCGCCGTCACCCAGACCCTCAAGGAGACACACCCACCCTCCTCCAGGCTCCGCCCACAAACCAGGGATTTCTGTCGACTGTCGCCACCGCAGACGCCGCCGCACCACGTCTGTGCATTCAGACGCTAATGTCACCATGGCAACCGCAACCACCAAATTCCAGACCCCACTGGTGGAAGGAGCTAAAGCCAGCAGGTAAGGGTCACATCCAGGTGATTTAGAGAAGGTGTGGCAGTCTGACCATGTGATTTCCGGTCCTCAGGTGTGGAGGAGCCCAGTGTGGCTCCGCCCATCCATTGGAGAGGAGAAAGGACAAGCACAGGTATCAATATGGCAGCCACAGCCGTTACTATGGTTACTATGGTTTCTACGGCGGCCGCTATGGACGTGTGGGTGAGGAGGAGGACCCTCGACTCCGCCTCCTGGGTGCTGATTGGTTCAGAGATAAAACTGTGCTGGATGTGGGCTGCGGCGCCGGTCACATAACGCTGACTGTCGCACGGAAGTTTAACCCCTCCCACATCCTGGGGGTGGAGCTAGACAAGCACCTGGTCCACGCCGCTAAGCAAAACATTAGACACTTCCTGTCACATGACATGGCGGTAGGGCACCGGACAGGAGAGGGGGAGGGGCTGGAGGAGGCAGACGGCGGCGTGAAGGAGCTCCACCGGGCGCTTGGTCTCTCCCCGTTCCCGCTCTCCTTCAGGGTCAGTCAGGGGCCCATCTGTGCCCCCTCCCTCCCGCCTTCATCCTCCTCTGCCGGGTTCCCACACAACGTCACCTTCATCCAGGTGAGTCCCGCCCCTCACAAGCTCTGCCCTGAGTCTGTTTCCATCATAACTGCATCCAGCTGTGACTCCGCCCTCAGGGGGACTACATAGCAGGCCGGGAGGCGTGGCCTGGGAGGGGTCAGTATGATGTCATCATGTGCCTGGGCGTTACCAAGTGGGTGCATCTGCACTCAGGTGACGAGGGCGTGGTCAGGCTGTTCAGACGGACCTATCAGAGCCTGTCGCCGGGCGGATTGTTTATCCTGGAGCCGCAGCCCTGGAGCAGCTACAGCCGCAGCAAGAGGGCCACGGTAACATTCACACACACCTGCAGCCTGCAGGTCAGGTGTGCACGTCATGAGCATGCACGTTGTGTTCCAGGAGGCCACGTTCCGGTGCTTCAGGAGACTGAGGATCAGACCGGAACACTTCACCTCCATCCTGACTGACGGCGTGGGCTTCAGCTCCTACAGGCTGCTCACACACACAGGTGAGGCCCTCTGAGGCCCCAGGTCCCTGAGTTTACCTGCAGGGACTCAAGTGTGTCTTCTTGATGTTCCAGGGAACAAGCGACCCATCTACCTGTTTCACAAAGGCCCCTCCCAGTGGAGATGAGCTCTGAGACCACGCCCACATGTTCATCATCAAGAGGATGACGTGAAGCAGGACTCATCCTGAAGGCGTGACTGGACTGCAGAGAGCGCACTCAGTGCAGCTCTGCTCCCATTGGTTCACAGGTTGATCAGCTGACAGGTCATGTGACCGCTCTCTCTTTGATGCTGAGTCAGAATAAAAGTGGTCGTTTTGGTTCGTTTGCCATCTTTCTGTCTCCAGTCTGGGTTAGAACCTCCTGGTGATGAGAGCTGGAGCCGTAAAGCCGTTCAGAACATATCCAGGTTCAGAACCGGACTGAAACCTTCCTCAGGTCCGAGGTGTCTGGATCCTGTCCTAGAAACTTCAGGGTGAAGGCGGGTTCTGCACAGGTGACCTGTCCATCATAGGGTCTCACTCCTGAGGGAGGCATGTTTATGGTCTGAACCCACTCGTGCTCAAGGGAACAGAGAGGATCCAAATGGGATTTGAACCAGCGTGCTGTGCAGCTGCAGTGCTAAAGGTTTGTGGGTTCCTGCAGGTCTGAGACACTCTGAAGGAGCTGCTGCCACCTGCTGGCCAAACCGGGCAGGTCAGACGCTCTACCACAGAGGTCGGAGGTTTAGTCAGTCCTGATGGTTGTAACTTTGAACATGATTTAAAAGCAGGAAGTGACATCATCATGTTTACACCAACACATTCATCAGAGTTCATTTATTTCAGGATACTTCAGACAGACGGGTTTACACGTTTCTGCAGGTATTGAGCATGTTACTATTTTACGGAGAGAAAATAGTGTCACCCTGATTTGTGTGTGTGTAATTCTTGATTTGTAACTTACAACTTTCCCCCCCCCGTCTTAAACAGATCCGCCTGATGGTGAATGTAAATACATGTAGTACCTCTATCCTCATCATCGGGGCGGCGCTTTCCCTGCAGCGCCTTCGCCACAGAACTCTGTCACAAGCAGACGGCGTGAGCTCCGTCAGTCTCACATCAGGTGTGTGTGTGTGTGTGTGTGTGTAACAGGTGATTCATGGTTAATTATTAAACATTTGTGTGTATGAGTTCCAAATCCAGAAGTACACATCCCGGTGATACTATTTTCTCTGCATAGTATTTTTCTGAATATAATGAAGTACGAGAAGCTCCAACACGCAGCATTAAAAACGTTCCTTTGGGAACCGTCCACATGGGCTACAGGGCCAGCTCAAGCCCCGCCTCCTCACCGTGGTCATCATGCAGGAGGAGGGGGTCCTCCTGTTCACTGCTGTCATCCAACAGCTTCTCCTTGGAGGCCACGCCCTCATCCTCTGCTTCAGCTCCACCCACCAGCTCCTTTTCCACGCCCATATTTGTGTTGGCTCCTCCTACTTCAGTGCTCTCCCTGTGACTCTGACGGGGTTAGGGGAGGAGTCAGCACAGATGAAGATGACTTAAGGTCAACCACTGTGATGTCACAGGTCAGCCATGTGGTGTGTGATGTCACCTTCTGAGCTCCGCCCCCTTCTGTGTCTCCTCCCTCTCCCAGGGAAACCAGTTGGTGGTGCCTCAGACGAGGAGGTGGGAGGAGCTCAGCGCTCTGACACAAACAAACCTTTACTCCTGTGGCCATGAGACTTTAAAAAAAACTTTATTTAAAATGACACTCACCTCCTCTGAGTCCACCTGCTCCAGGGCCTGCAGGAAGTGACATCACAGTCATCAGTTAACGCTCATGCTGCGAGGTTCTCAGTGAGGTTCTACTGTCTGATCACATGTGCAGCGTTCTCTAAATGTTCCTCATCCTGTCTGTTGATATTTGGATGTTTTTGTTGAAACTTGACATGATTACAGGTTCTGTTCATGTTTCCATGCAGTCGTCACTGTACCGTCCACAGAGACGCTGCTGCTGACAGCCTCAGTGTGCACGTGAATGCACACATGAAGGCTTTCTGTTGGGTTAACGTGTGCGTGGTCATCATGCACGCACATATAAGGCTTTTGGAGAACGTTCTACCCGCAGAAGGATGGAGCCCAAGAGAACCTGTGAAGGTTCTAAAAGAGTAAATGTATGAACATACACATCAATGTTTGGGGATTTATTTAGTTGTTTTTATTTGGTTGAGTCTCCCTGCATGGTGGAACAGTGGTTAGCCTCTTGCCTCACAGTAAGAAGGTTCCCGGTTCAAGTCCTGGCTGGGGGACTTGAACCAGCATCACCAATGGGGGACCTTTCTGTGTGGAGTGTGCATTCTCCCCGTGCATGTGTGGGTTTTCTCCGGGGACTACGGATTCCTCCCACCCTCCAAAAACATGCTTCATAGGTTCATTGGTCACTCTAAATTGTGCGTTTGGATGTGTGATTGTGGCCCGGTGACAGACTGGTGACCTTCCAGGGTGTTCCCTGCCTTTGCCCATGAGTAGCCGGGTTTGGCTCCGGTATACAGGTTCAATTCAGCTTAAAGGGAATCAAGAACCAGATTGTCTGTTTGAAAACTTTTTTTTTTTTTTTTTAGAAAAATTGAAGATAAAATTGTGAATTAAACAAATATATTGTAAACTTGAAATAAATATTGAAAATTTGGCGAATTGTAAATTAAAACTAGAATAAAAAGAAAATTTAAACCTAAAAGTGTTAACAAATAATAAATGTTTATTTGTATTTTCACCTTTTTTGTTTCGTTTCTCCCTCTTTGTTTTCAGTTTCAATCCTATTCTTATGTGGGGGCGGGGCTTTGAGCTCATTGGCTACAGGGACATTTCCAATGGGGTGACAGACGGGACAATGTTTTTTCATCCATCCATTCATTTTCTTCTGTTTATCCGGGTTGTGGGGGCAACAGTCTAAGATGTCCAGACTTCCCTCTCCCCATCCACTTCCTCCAGCTCCTCTGGGGGGACCCCGAGGCGTTCCCAGCCCTCCTGAGGGGGACGTCCAGACCAGATGCCCGAGCCTGACCTGGTTCCTCTGGATGTGGGGGGATTTATTTCAAATTTTCAATTTTATTTTCAAAAATTCCATCAAGTTTACAACGTGTACTTTTGAGTTAAAGATGTTTTCAGACTGTCTGTTTTTTTAGGTTTCAGTCTGTTTTTCATTCACTTGAAGCTGATCCTAAACTGACCTCATACTGGCGCCCTGTGACCCTGAAAGGGTTAAAACGGGTTTAGAAGATGGATGGATGGATGGTTCTCCATGTGTTGACTCTTTTGACACCCGAGCTCTTTTTAAACGTCCGGCTCCAAAGGATCTACTGTAACATTTAAAGTTAGAAATGTTCATGTTTCTGTCCTGAAATCTCAGATTTATTATAAACTCCAGTTTCTGCAGTGAACTGGATAAAGGATGAAGAATGTCAGATGACATCAGGATCAAACGTTCGTCTGTCAGTGTTTAACAGCTCGTTGGACCCGTGTTTTTGTTGTTGCCACGACAACGGTGCCGCAGCGAACGTGATCTGACGATTGAAACGTTGTGTTTGAGTGACAGTTGAGTCGAGTTCGAATTAGAAGCTCCGCCTCCATCTTCAGTGAGGAGTCTGACCCGAACCTTCTGAAGATGAGGAGGATGAAGAAGACCTGCTGGCGGAGCGCGGCGCTCTGTCTGGTTAACTCTGTGTCTATACAGTACATGTCAATGATTTGAACACGCGTGTGCAGGGACACATGCATCAGAGGAAGCTCATGTCAATCAAGTTCATAGTGAGGATGGTGATTGGCTGAAAATATGAAAGAAAATCTTTTTTGTTTTAGTGTTTATTATTGCCCCCCCCTCACATGTTTTTCACCATCAGAGGTTCACCGATCGGTTCACTGATCCTCTGTTTTCTGTGTGAACTTAGACACGCGTGTGTGCACTACCGTGTTCTCCGTGTTCTGTGGCCCCAGCTGCTGCTGCGGCTCAAATCCCTGTAAAGTCAGGTCAACTATGAGGCGTTCTGACCCAGTTGGTCCCTTAGCAGAACATTCTGACATTCTTGTTCTAGAAAACAGACAAAGAGCTTTGGGCTGACCTCTGAACTTTGGCTGGACTCTGAAGAAGATGAGGAGGATGAGGAAGAGGAGGATGTCATCTGCTGGGGCGTGTCAAGAGCAGGAGTGACCTGCAGAACCAACAGAACCGGTCTTCAGGGTCCAGATGGATCAGCCAGACCTGACTGGACTGAAGGCCTTTATGACATCATCAAAACACTGAAGGTCAGTAGATCCAGGCTGTATTCCCTCCTGAACTACTAAAAAAACAAGAGTATCAACAACCTGGATTTACTGAGACAAAGCTGCAGGTTCTTCAGAGGAACAGCTGATGTTTCCACACTAAGAACCAGATGTTAGAAACACGCTGTAGAATTCAAAGCTTCAATTCAGGCTGTTAGAGGCGTGTCCTTTTGATTGACAGGTGTATAAACCTGTCAATCAACAAGGTTCAGATGTTGAGGTGGGCGGGGCCAGCCCTTATCAGCAGGTTCTGATGAGTGACATCAGAGATCCTCTGACCAATGATCATGTCTGAGAAGAAAGAGACTCACTGTAGACACATCCGTCTGGTCCAGGTGAGGGAACACCTGAGGGCTGCTGGGCCGACCTGTTACCTGTACACAAACATGTACACAAACATGTACATACACAAACACATGTACACGCACATACACACAAACACACAAATACGGTACTGGTCTTACAGCTGTGGCTCTGCTGAGGTCTAGCAGAACCACCATCATCAGGAACATCCACATCCTGGTCCAGAATGTGGGGTGCCGGTTGAGTCAGTTCTGATGGAAGTCCAGGTTCTGGTCTGAGGAGAACTGGGAAACAGTTGTGGGTCTTATTGTGTTTCTGACAGGAAGTGTGCTGTCACCACGGTTCCTTTTGGCGCCGCCCCCCTCCTACTGATGACCCTCCCCTGAAAAACAACGTGGGTGTGGGTGTGTGTGTGTGTCTGACAGCAGTGTAGTTGTGCTGACTGAACCGGCTGCTGCTGCTCTGATTTATGCCTCATTGTGTCTGACTGTGAACAGTTGAGAACCTCAAACACAACCCGTTCCGTCCAGAACTGTACCAGATCAGAGCAGATCCTGATCAGACCATGTGATCAAACAGACCTGTGTCTGGTTCAGGTCCCTGCAGTCTGGAGTCCAGACCTGAACGTGTTGTAGTCGGTGGTTGGATGTCGTTCATGGACGGTGACCTTCTGCAGACTCGTCTGTGGGAAGAGGCTCCGCCCCCAGCTGACTGTAAACATGTTTCACAATGACCACAGACCGCTGCAGTGAGGTTCTGAACACAACAACACGGCGTATTCTGGGATGAGTTGCGTTTATCAGACTGAGCTGAAGAATGTAGAGTTGTGTCATTGTTACGCCTTTGTTAGAGATCTTCAACAACACAATCCTCGATTGTGGAGTAAACAAACGTTTATCTCTGAATCATGTATGAAGTTTAGTGTGAACTCTTTATGGAAAAGCTGATCCCATCAGGAAACCACAATTCTTTCATGTTTCGGAATCTTGGTTCTAGTTTTACTGCAGCTCTGTATGTATCAATGATCAGAGATTATCATTGATCAGAGATCATCATTGATCAGAGATCGATCAGTGATTGATCAGTGAGCGATCAAAGCACTCCTGATGATGGTGTCGCTGTTAAATGTGAATATTATTGATCTGGTTTTTACATTTGGACTTTGACCCATGTTGAATATTGATGACCTGAACCTGACTGAAGGTTAACGCTGGATCATGAAGGTTAAAGGTGTGCGTGACCTTTCTAAAGGTCATCTTTTCCTGACTGAATCCCAGAGAATCAGAAGACTGATTTATTACTGTATCAGAAATGTTTTCACAGCAGCAGGAATGAAACATTTGTTTATTATTGAGAAACAAACAGGAAGTCGCTGCAACCGCGCTCTATGACATCACACTGAAGGAGGCGGGGTCACAGGATCATCACGTTGACACGGCAACTCATCCAGTGGGCTTTTATTTTGAAATGAAACCTTGTTGATAATTATGTGGAAGCCCATTGGTCAGTTAGAAATGGTTAAAACATGTAAAGAACAGATGAGGGAAAAACAAGTCAACAGGAAACCTTCATAAACTATCAAAATAAGAGTTTTTTTTAAACTAATGTGAATGTTTTACAACAAAACCATGATAAAACCATTTAGATTTAACTTTAGTTTGATCATACATTTCCTGGTTGTGCTCATAACTGTCAATTAAACCCGTTAAGCTTTCTGGCTTTATGACTGTTTGAGGAAAAAGTCTCTGTTTCCATGACGACAGCAGCCAGGAGACTCTTCAATGTCGTCTCATTGAATAGTTTCAATAAAGTTTTCTTCAACTTCTTTCCTTCTTGGTGTTCCGTGGTTTGTTGCCTAGCAACGTATCCATCTCAGAGATGAGGGGCGGAGTCAGCTGTGTCAGCACCTGGAGAAAGACAACAGGATCGTTAATGCCCCCCAGACGTCGACCAATCACAGAGCAGAACCAGAAGCTTATGTTACTCTGAGAGCGCCCAGGTTCTCCAGCAGCTGGTCCGGGTTGGAGACGCCGAGCAGAACCGAGCTGACGCCTTCACTGCGCAGACACCAAGCTGCAGAACACACAAACACAAACCTTTGTAAACACAGAGCCTGTCAGGGTCTGAGGTTGGTCTCCTGGTTCCACCTGTGTGTTCTCATCATTCTCATCAGTTCCACCGGTGAACCTCCGTGTTTCAGACTGTTCCTCCTGTTCTCTGACTGTTCTTCATTCCTTAGGTTCAGGATCTTCATCTTTCCTGCAGAGGGTTTTTACCTTGATAAACACCAGAACAATCTTCTGTTTGGACCTGTTTGCACATTTATTAATGTGTTCTGTTTGCAGGTTCTGATGCTGCAGAGAACTGTGAGATCCTTAATACATTTGTTCCTGTGTCCATTTAGTTAGGCTCTTCCAGAACTCACAACATTAGACTGCCCAGTGCATGCTGGGAGATTTGTATGTGTTCAGAGGGCAGCTCTATCATTAAACACCTTAGAGCTGGAAAGGTTCTGATGTAGAACAATGACAGCTGAATCCAAACCCAGAAGAAACCAGCAGGTCACCTGACCTCAGAGACCACCCCCCCATGATTGCACCAACAGGTCACCTGACCTCAGAGACCACTCCCCCATGATACCTATAGCGAGCTGAGCAGCTGTGCAGTTCATCCTGTCGGCGAGGAGGTGGAGCTCTTTGATTGTCCTCAGCTGCTTCTTCCCCTCGTCGCTATGGAGACGCTCCTTCAGCCAGGTGTAGCCCTGCAGGTACAGAAACACACAAACACATGCAGCTCAGTGGCCCTGTGGTGGAGTGTCCCCTGGGGCTGGGCGAACCACCAAACGGTTCCTGAGCGCGGCTGCAGCTCACCCACCCCCAGGGAGGGGTCAGTTCTAGTAGTACCTTCATGGCTGCTCTGGAGGTCTCTGGAATGCCATCGTTGTATTTTCCTGTCAGCAGGCCGCAGGCTAACGGAGACCAGGTCATGGCACCAACACCTGATGCACAGGTGGGGGGTGGGGGGTCACTTTCTTTAAGACACAAATCTTAAAAACATGTTCTAGACAGAAGCAGCAGCAGTGATCAGTTTGGACTGACACGGGTCTGTGCTGTGATACAGGTGTGATGACAGACAGGAGGAATACCAATCTTATGGTAGAGTTCAGGCAGGTGAAGCTCCACCTTCTCCCTCTGGAAGTAATGATACTCCGCCTGCTCGCACACCGGAGGAATCAGGTTGAACTGCCGAGCGATGGAGTAAGCCTCCTGATGGACACACAGGTAGGACAGGTGAGACACAGGTGAGTCCTAATTATAGGAGACATGGGGGGGGGGGGGCATAGGTGATGCACACAGAGGAGACAGACACCAGGAGAGACAGGTGAAAAATACAGGTGAGACAGGTGAGGCATACAGTGGAGATCAAGAATAGTATGCTCCGCCCCCTTTGGAAAAGCTGAGACCTGACAGTGTCATGGATTATATACAATATCCTCTGTTCAGATTGTCATAAAGAAATGACAGTTAACAGGAACAGAGGAAGTTAAAGATAGATCTGGAAGATCAAGAAAAATCTCAGACAGAGCAGAAAAGCAAGTCCAAACCCACGTTTGACTGCAGCATCCCTCCAGAAAGACCTGCAGACTCTGGAGTTGTTCTACACTGTTCTACTGTCAAGAGATACTTGTACAAATATGGTCTTCATGGAAGAGTCATCAGAAGAAAACCTCTTCTACGTCCTCACCACAAAATTCAACCTTTGAAGTTCACAAATGAACATAGAAACAAGCCTGATGTATTTTGGAAACAAGTTCTGTGGACCGACCCGGTTCAGATGGAACTGTTTGACTGCAATGAACAAAAGTACGTTTGGAGAAGAAAGGGAACAGAGTTTCATGAAAAGAACCTCTGTCCAACTGTGTAAGCATGGAGGTGGATTAATCATGATTTGGGCTTGTATTGCAGCCAGTGGCACAGGAAACATTTCACCAGTAGAAGAAGAATGGATTCCACCAAATGTCAGTAAAGTTTGGACATTAGCTTGATGCTGTCTGTGAAAAAGTTGAAGAGAGGATGACTTCTCCAAATGATAATGATCCTAAACACACCTCCAAATCCAGACTGTCTTACATTAAGAGACAGAAACTGAAGGTTTTACAGTGACCTTCACAATCATATGACCTCAACATCATTGAAACTCTATGGATAGACCTGAAAGATAGGGTTTTTTTTTTTTTATGAGTTTTTCATCACCGCGAAGGAGGGTGTAAGGTCAGAGATGTTTGTTCAGCTTAGTCTGTTTAACAACCAGCTATTGTTTACTTTTACATGTTTAATAATTTTTTTCTTCTTGCAATATATTGATAATCAGTCCAATGAGACGGCTATGGATGTGATATTGGGCTATAGAAATAAAATTGAATTGAGTAGAAAAGAGCAGTGTGTGACAGACATCCCAGAAATCTGAAAGAACTGGAAGACTTTTGGAAAGAAGAATGGATGAAGAAACCTCAAACTAGAACTGAGAGACTCTTGACAGATACAAAAACCTTTACAAGCTGTGATACTAACGAAGGGGGGGCAGTACAAGAAACTAACTCTGCAGGGTGTCCAAACTTTTGCATATGCCATTATTTAGTTTTCTGTTGTTTTGAAAGAGTAAATGATGGAAATAAAACCTCATTTTTTTAACATATGAACAGGATGTCTCATCTATAAACTGATGCTTTAGGAGATTCTTCAGTCTTTCTTTGGGTTCTTTATGCACAATAACAGAACATTTTACCTGGGGGGCACAAACTTTAGATCCCCACACATACAGGTGATGCTAGGCTGTGAAGCACACAGGTGTTCTGTGGATGATACACCTGTGAGGTCATTGTGTTGTGGTTGTGCTGCAGGTGTGTGTTTGTGTTACCATGATCTCCACCACGTTCCACCGTGACGTTCCCCAGTACATGGCCAAACCCTGATTGATCACAAAGGTCATCGCACGCACAATCTCTGCAACACAACAGACCCAGAACCTGTCAGAGACCTGAGACTGAGCCGTCATCACAGGTGACTGAAGCTGTGCTGTCGTCCAGAGACCACCGGAACACCTGGTCAGCAGGTAAACCGCTGGTTACAGATCTGAGAGTGTTCTCACCCTCCATGGGAGCATTGATGTCACTCCTGTTAGCAAACACAATGTCCACGTAATCCAACTGTAACCTGGAGAGGGATCCACGCAGACCTGCAACACACACACAAACAGAAACACAAACAGACACCTGTTTATGTCCACGACGGCATCTATGATCAGAACCAGATTCAGGAACAGCAGATGACTTCTGCAGCTGTCAGGACTGCACCAGGAAGACTGATGTGGGCGGAGTCTGGTGTGAGTCTGTGTTGTACACGGCTGTCAGTGTGAGTCTTCACTTGACTGAAAGGAACTCCGTTTGTGATCAAACATGAACATCAGATGTTATTGTCCAGAACTGATCTGAACCCACTAACATTCATGTAACGGTTTGGTTTGTCAAACATGTCTCCTGAACTGAACACGTCAGTGTCATCAGTCTGGAGTCTGCGGCTGCAGAGCAGCATCAGATCCTCTGTCTGCGCTCTGCAGACGCGCTGCGAGCAGCTGCTGCAGCATCCCGGCGGTTCTGGGCTGATGGAGGCTTAAATTTAGAACCAGTCAGTCAGAACAGTTGACAGCTGTGAGCGAGGCGATGATTGATGAACGCCAGCGTCTTCTAATCCAGCCTGAGTTCCACTGAGCCTCCTAAAGCTCCTGCAGAGGACATCCTGTTTCAGGATGGTCTTCATCGTCAGCTGATGATGAAGACCTCTGCTCTGCTCCACTGGTCCTTATTACAACAGAGGAGCAGCAAAGCAGAAGTTCTGGTTTCAGATTTCTCTCCATCAGAAAAAGAGAAGAAACGAGAGAACGACGTTCTAGTGTTAAGGACAGTCTGGATGTTCAGCTGGTAGACCCCTCCCATCAGAACTCCGTCAGGTCAGGAGGTCCGAGCTCTTAGAACCTTCTGCTCCATCATGTTTGTTTACCTTCAATGATGTGTTTCCGTGACAACCCTCGCTCCGTCTCTGCTCTGTGGAGACACAAACACACCGGTGACGCCGCAGTTACCTTCTGCTCTTCAGTCCATGACCAGCAGGGGGCAGAACCACGTCAGCCATCAACCTCAGACACACTGGGGTTCCTTAGAGAACAGTGTTCTGGCAGTTCTGGTATTAGTGTTGGTTCTGGAGGAACCCAAAAGGCAGAACCTCTGCTCCTTGATTCAAGTGTTCCTTCTGAATGTCAGCGGTTAGGATTCAAACATCGGTTCTAACATCCCCTCAGTCTTTACGGGTTTGGTGTTCTGCTGGTTTAAAGCTTAAAGCTCCAGACTAAAGCTGAACTTCAGCTGAAGTTTCAGGTTCCTTTACGGCCTCTGACAATACTTCAACAGTCCAACCTCAGAACGTTAGAACAGAGGAAACAGCTGAAGGACCGTCAGACAACAGGAACGCAGCACTCACTGTCCTCCCCAGTAGATCTTGGTGGTCACCACATAACTGGACCTCCTGACAAACACAAACACATCAGTGTGAGGAAGAGGAGATGATGAAGAACCTTTCAAACAAAACTGTTTAAAACTTGTGAAGCTTCAGTTAAAAAGAATGTTCTAAAATATTTCAATCATGAATTCTTGATAAAGTAACTCTTCATCCTCATCATCGTTGTTTGTGTCAGACAGCATTCAGTGTCTGCTGCTCTCCAGCAGGGGGCGCTGCAGGGACGTTTCTCCTTTAGAAATCTCCTTCTTTTGATCATTATTACTCTTATCAAATGTCTCTTTGAATAAAACTCACAAACTGCAGAATCCAACAGTTTTAAGGAGCAGAAGATCAAATAAAACTTCAGTCGAATGAAGACAAACAAAGATGTGCTGCAGCGAGAACTTCCTGGAACCTGAACGCATCACAGGCTCATACCTCCAACCTTTCTTCCTCAGGATGTTTCCCAGCGTCGTCTCCGCCCTGAAACACAAACCTCCGTCAGCTCAGACGTGCACGTACACATGCATGGCCATCTGCTCAGATCTGAACAAGAACCTATCAAGAACATTTACTAGTTCCCCAAAAGCTTCTAAAGAGAACGCAGAGCTGAGCAGATGTTTGAGCTCCATCTGTGAACGTTATCTCCAAACATGACAGATTGATAAATGACATGAAGGAACACCACGGAGAATAACCACAAGACAACCACAGATCATCAGTAGAACATCAGTAGAACATCAGTAGAACATCAATAGATCATCAATAGATCATCAGTAGAACATCAATAGATCATCATTAGAACATCAGTAGATCATCAGTAGAACATAGATAGAACATAGATAGAACATCAGTAGAACATAGATAGAACATCAGTAGAACATCAATAGAACATCAGTAGAACATCAATAGAACATCAGTAGAACAT
>BSAI01000118.1:555364-578193 GCA_036245035.1 Adrianichthys oophorus | reverse complement strand
TGTCTCACCTGCATGTCACCTGTATGTCACCTGTGTCTCACCTGTATCGTAGTTGTTTTGTTCACATGAACACATTTGGTCTTTTGTTTGTTACAGTTTCTTCCAGTTTGCTGAATCATTGACAGTTGGACTGAAGGATCCTTTTCTTCTGTTTGTTTTCCGGTTTTCTGATGTTTCATGTTATCAAAATATTTCAAGCTTTACTCTGTGATGTTTTAGATCTTTAGATGTGATCCCGCTGAGCAGACTGAGGTCCTTTGGGGTGACGGGATGACCATGACCCCCCTGCAGTCTGGCCTGCAGAGCAGCTTCAGGGATGGACTGATCCATCCTCACTGTTGGAGGGGAGTCCTCACGGGATGGTCCATCTGCTGATGTCAGACTAAACTCTGAGACTGAACATTTAACCCTGATAATCCACAGAATCTGGATCACTTTCTAATCTGGTTAATTGTACAAAGCTGCACTCAGAGATCTTTTATTTTTCTATGTAACCTCAGTATAACCTTGTTTTTATAAACCTCACAGACATCTGCAGATGTTTAGAACAATGGCGTTTCCTGATGGAGGAACAAATGAACTTCTGGATAAAGTTCACAGACGTTCTTCTTCACGTTAGGACTTTCCTCTGGATTGAAGGTGAAGTTTGTTCACATTTATCCCTCATAGATGAACTCTTTACTCACATCAGGGTCACCTGTCTGTCAGGTGAGCCTCCTGCCTCTCACCTGTAGGTCATGCTGCTCTGCTTCACGGTGACGTCACACTCCTTCAGGTAGATCTCCAGCCGCCTCCTCTCCATCAGCCTCCGGGCTGCATCCAGGATCTGGGAGGCCAGCATGGACTCCTCTTTTTCCTTGGCCTCCTTCCTGCCGTCTTTTTTATCTGGTTTCCCAGAATTCCCTCTGTTCACCTTGGGCTTCTTGGTGAATCCGTAAAGCTCCTCCACGCTGAACTTCCCGCTCTTTCCTCCAGGTCCAGCTGACGGTGCAGCCGCTCCGACTGCAGAGGCGCGGCCTGCAAACATGGCTCCCACTGAGGAGACAGCAGAGAGGGCGGAGTCACATCACACACCTGTTCAGCCTCATGTCCTGCTGTCAGCTTCACCCCTGACCTCACCTGGGGTTCATGAACATTTTCCCATCATTCATTCTGTTTCCAATAACTGAACCTTCTGCCTCTGCCTTAAGGGGGCGGGGCTTCTGGAGAAGGACGCTGCAGGTCTATGAAAACCTTCAGATTATTGAAGGTTCTGATGCTTGTTTCAGAAAACTTCTCTTTTGTCCTGGACCACATTTGTTTTAGATCGATGCATAGACTGAGCTCTGCCGCCCCCTAATGGGGGTCTTAGGTCACTGCAGCCTGATGGAAGCTGGACTGACAGGATCAGGTCTTCCATCATGATGGACAGCAGAATCCACATCAATCTAACGTGTCTGAAAACAGATTTTGATGCACAAACATCTCATTGTTTCACATTATCAGTTCATAAGAATGTTTTTAATCAGATTGTCTTTGCTCTTCCTAATTATTCTGTTTATGAAAGATCTCAGACATCTGGACTGACCAGTCTCTGTTGGAAAAACACCAGAGCTCAGATCATCTGCTCTTTAACCTGCAGGAACTTCTCCTCAGCTCCTCCTCTGTAGCTCAGACCCATCCAGACCAGAAGGAGAACCTGGTCCTCCTGCAGTCCACCCTTCACCTTTGACCCAAACTCCGCCCCCTCACCTGGAGCTCCCACATACCTGTTCAGTCTGCTTCCTGGTGTCCACGGCGACCATCCACCTTCATCTGCCGTCTGCTTTTTGCAGCAGCGCTCTCCCCAATCCCGTTGCTCTAATCCAACCAATCAGAGTGCAAGGGCGCTGGTGACAGACGGGTGGATTTAGGCGCCAAACTCCACCAGCAGATGTTCATGAACAGCCATGCAGCTGGTCACGCCACGGTGACCCTGGACTCACTACACTGCTCTGCCAAGTTCTGTTCATCTGTCAAATGAGTCCAAACAAGAGATTTGCTCTCTGAAAACTACGGAAGTTTCTGTCTACTTTGTTACCATGACAACCAGGTGACGGTGCCGCCCTTTGATGACATGAGATTGATGGAAGACAGAGATCATCCATGAATAAAGATCAGCCATTTGTTGGCAGTATATTTTTCTGTGGGATTATGCTGGATTATGTCAGAGCTCAACTGCATAATCTAAACTCAGATTTTGGCACAGCTCTGCTGTGTGTGTGTGTGAGGGGGGGGGGGGGGTTTATCTCCAGATCTTCCCTCACTCGTGAACAAGACCCCAAGATACTTAAACTCCTCCACCTGAGGAAGGAGCACTCCAGCCACCCAGAGAGGACAAACACCTTTCTCCGGTCCAGAACCATGGCCTCAGACTTAGTGGTGCTGACCCAAATCCCAGACGCTTCTCACTCGGATGCAAACCGTTCCAATGCATGCTGGAGGTCCTGGCTCTATGAAGCCAACAGGACAACATCATCTGCAAAGAGCAGAGAGGAAATCCAGTGGTTCCCAAACCAGACCCCCTCCACCCCGACTGAGACTAGTTAGATGGATGCAGATCATTCACTGTAACACCCCCCCCAAACAAAAAAGAACAGAACACCCGTCTGTGTTCTACAGAACCATGCAGCAGCTGGATTATTAATCTGCTGCTAATCAACTCTCAGATAACCTCAGATTACATTACTGTCATTCAATGTCAGACTCGTCTTCATCACTGCATCCAGTCAAAGAAGAGGCTCAGACTCGTCTTCATCACTTTATTCAAACACACAAAAACAAACTTCAGATCAATCAATCTGATCAGCTGACGATCAGGCAGCTCGAGGGCTGAAGAATGGCAGAGACCTGATGAAGGCGTCCAGACGACTGCAGAACAGCTCACTGTCCAGAGAGGGCGACAGCGAGCACGCCGGGTTCTTCACCACCAGATCCACGTACAACTGAGACACACACAGAGCGTTACAAAAACATCTCAGTGTCTGCAGCTCTGACAGGAGCAGCGGTCAGGATGAGGAGGTGAAGGAGGAGAAATTAGAAGATAAAAACAGAGTCAACCAGAAGTCATCTTCAATCTGTGATGAAGAGCAGCTGATCATGATTACTCTGATGTTTGCTAGAATATTCTGTTTATCAGATGCAGACGGAGTCTCCTCCTCCATCACAGACCCTACCGCTGAGGTTCTGGGCTTCGTCCGGGTTCTTACGTTGTTGTAGACGTGCTGCAGCGTCTCTCTGGCACTGTTCACAGACAGGTCCGTGTTCAGGACCAGCTTCAGCCCGCTGGGAGTCTCCAGGTAGTGCAGGCGGTACTTACTGGTCTGGAACGACAGGAAGCCGTCCTTCCTGAGCAGACAGACGGTCAAGGAGGACAGACAGGCAGGAAGACAGGAAGGCTGGTAGACAGACGGACGATGGAAAGGATACATGTCCAGAGGAGACATCTTACTGACGAAGGAGCGGATGGAGAACAGCATCCCGTACATCAGCTTGAACTCCTGCAAACACAGTTCCTGTTCAGAGGCAGCATCCCTTTGTTTCTTTGTTTGTTTGTTTGTTTGACTCCCCACCTCCTCCTTGGAGATCCCCGCCTGCTTCTTCCGGTTCCACTCATTATAAAAAAGGCAGTTTCCATTTCGGTCGAAAATGTAGATGTTATGAACCGTCATCTGCAGCAGGTTACAGAAATACAAACTGTAAAGATGTTAAAACCCGGAGACCTGCTAAAACCAGAACAAATTCAGGTTTATTCGGTTTGCTGAGATGTTATTGTTAGGTTTATTAAAAACTGAATTTGGTTCAGATCATCGAACTGGACGAATGTTGTTCTAATATGTTCTTTAGTCCATGAAAGTTCGTCTTAAAATCGTTTAATTTAAAGCGTTATTGTTGACACGCGCTGTCGGAGTCATAAGACAGAAAAACAGAGATAAATGTTTACAAATAAACCTTTAAATACTTATTTGAACCTCGGAGCTGTTTACCTTCACTTCCTGTCTTCAACAAGCCCGGCTACGCAGGTGCCCGCTAGCCCGCCTGTTTAAAAATGTTCCGTGAGATTATTTAAAATGATAAACGATTTTATATATATATATATATATATATATAAATTACATCTATTTAGTGGGAGATCTTTTTATCTCTCCTTTAACTTGTTGAAATGAATCTTTCTACTTTTAACGGTTTCACAAAGTGAACATGAAAGTTAACCCATCTGACAATATTTACATTTTACATGTTTGTTTGATAACAAAGGCTCGTCTGACATGAATAAACTCAGGCTTATTGTCGGGCAGCTGCGGGTCCTAACTCCAAACACAGGCAACATGGCGGCAGCATCCATGATGCCGATTTTCAGCCAGAACGTTTCTTCTAAAAGTGACCTGGTTCCGGACTGGACCCACCAGGAAGTGAGCACCGGGGTGAGTTGGGAAGCTGTTTATCCGGAGCGGTTCGGAATGGTTTCGGTTTTGTCCCGGTTTGAGTAGTTCAATCGCGCAGTCTGCGCTTGAATGAGACAGCAGATTTGCTGGTGCTAATGATGGCGGCTAGCATTAGACAGAGGTTTATCCTTTTTTTTTATTTCTACAAAGCATTTGATATGATAGAACACACGTTTCTTTACAAAGTTTTATATCCTTATGGTTTTGGGCCCAAAGTTCCGTAAAATTATCAAATGTTTATAATGGTACAAAGCACTCCCTCATGGAACTTCTCCACATGTCAACATTGATAGAGTAAAACGAGGATGCAGTATCTCCCCCTTTCTCTTTATCTTAGCAATTGAAATGCTGGCTATTTTAATTAAAAAATATATGGGTACACAAAAACTGAAGTTATTAGATGAAAAAATGGTATTTAGTCAACTCTCCGGTGACGCCACAATTTTTCTTAAAAGTCTAGAATAGATCGAATACCCAATGTTCTTGAATTAATGAACACGTTTTCCAAAGCATCGGGGTTAACTTAGAATCTGCAAAAATGTGATTTATTAGCAATACATGATACAGTCCTTTCAGAGCTTATAAAAACCCATCAAATCTTCAGTAAAATGTCTCTGAATTCATATTACGTAAGATATCAAACTTTAAAAACAGTTCAAATAGAAAACAAAATCAGCAAGTGTAAATGACAACTGAACTAATTCAGAGATTTAACACTTTTTGGTAGAGATTTTTCTGACCAAAATGGACTTACTTGTTTATTTCCAGCATGCTTGATACCCCAGACAAATGCATCAAAGCTATGAATGATATTAACTTTAATTTCCTATGGAAAAATCGAGTCCATCACATAAAGAAAACAGAACTGGTGAAGGACTTCAAGGACGATGGCTTAAATGTTATTGATTTTTTTAATCTTTAGTTGCTTTTTTGCTTAAAGAATTTCTTATTAATCCAAATATTACGTTGTACTGTCTAAAGGGCTGTTTAAGAAAAAGGGAACAATGGATTTTATCCTCATGTCATTTCTGTGTTGATGAACTTCCTTTAAAGCTATCCTCTTTTCACAAACAGGTGCTGATGGGTTGGAAACTAATGTACACCCTTTTACTCCTCAGCAAACTCCTATCAGGAATAATAGATATGTCCTGTAGAGGAACAAGTCCTTTTATTTTGAAACTTGGATGGAAATAATATTTGGTCTGTAAATGATCTGTTAAATGATCAGGGTGGATGGCGGTCTCATGAAAACTTCTGTTTAAAGTTTAACTGCAACCACTCAGATTTGAATGTGGTCATACAGTCGATTCCTCCTCAGGTTAAATTTCTTGTTCAAAACATTAAAACACAAACTTCAGATTTTCAATTACCTAAACGTCTAATACTTGGAATAGACTTATAAATCTTACTCTAGGAGACTAATGTGGCTGCATATCACCAATAACCTCTTTCCACGTCGACTAACTAATTCAATAATTTCCTGATGCTGAGGGTAAACTACATGTCATACTCTTTAAGCCCTAAGGTTACTGATCTTTGTCTGATTACTTAAACAAAGATTTCATTTGGACAACAAGTTTACATTTTGTGAAAGCAATATAGAAACAACAGATCAACTATTTTTTGATTGTGTGTACTTTAATACCTTCTGTGATGACCTCCAAGATATTAACCTTACACAACAATAAACTAGAGTTTACAATCTCTTGATTGTAGTCAAATTCTTTTTTCATACGTGTAAATGGAGCAATAAATACCTTAAGAATTTCTTAGCCTTTAAAACATACTATGTGGACAATCATTGCAATACTTTGAAATTATTTAATAACAAAAATGGGGAAAAACTTTGAAGCATATTAAAACTTTACTCACTTACTTTTTACATATATATATATATATATATATATATATAAGTAAAATCTTTGAAGAAAACTCATATTCTTGTCTTATGTACTCTCAGGATTTTCTTTTTTTTTTTATTCATGTATTTTGTGTTTATGTGTAGCATTGTAGCATTTTGTGGAGCATTTGCATTAAGCAGAATTCTGTACCCAAATGTGACTGTTACTCTGTAGTTCATGTGCTTTTTGTTCGTGGTGCTGTTCTGAAGATCTGTATGCCTTGAAGCTTTATGAACTCAAATAAAGCATTAAAAACAGCTGTACTCTCTAAATACTAACATTAATATTTAGTTAATGACTGTGTGTAAAACCTACAGGAACGATTTACCTTTGAGATTCTTTCATGTGAACTCTTTAGATCCAACAGCTGAACCCAGTGAAGCTCATAACCACTGACATGGTCCTACAGTAACCATGGAAACACAACCCCCAGAGCAGGAGACCAGAGTTGAGGTCTTCACCAACTCATGAGACGTTCATTATGAGCTGCAGCACAAAAAGTCTTAAATCTCATGTGGTTCTTCTTCATCTGAACGCTGTAGTTTGGCCCAATCCCTTCTCTCGACCACTTCTCCCTTCCCTACATTTACCCTCCAAACGGAGTTATGGAAAAATAGATTTCAGACGTCACTACCACTCGATCACGTCATCAATAGTTGCCAGTGAGCTACGTTAGCGCGGAGCTTCCAGCGCTTGAATAAACAAAACAACAGCGGTTTTATAACTTTAAAAAGGTCCTGCTAAAACAAAAAGTTATTATTTACATTTAATTGTAAACTTCTGTGCTTTAGAGCGCATCCACGTGAAGAAAAGAGCTTCTCCTCTGCGGTATAGCACAACGCAGAACTCCCTCACTATGGAGGGTTCTGTATCACTCCGTCTCCAGGGTAACCATTAAAATGACTGTCAGACACCACTTTCACTTCAAATGGAGATGTAGGGAGAAGGGAAGAATTCAGATTGAGATTAGCTTCTGATTCAGCAGGTGAGGAGGAAACAGAACCATCCTCCATCCAAGAAGGAACGTTCAATGTGTCATTCATATGTAGAATCTGAAGAAAGAAAAAGTCGGATTCTTGTTCTGATAAAAAGCTCCATTGTTACAAAGTCGCACAGACGATACCCAAAACAAAGAAGGTTAAAACCTTTAGCGTCTGAGTTTTAGCTCCAGAGTTTACATTTTTTTAAGTGTTCATCCATTTACACGATCAGCGTGAATCAGCTGGTTCTGGAGGAAAGAGGCTTTGTGTTGTTATTTAACCCTTAGTGATGTGTTCATGATAAAAAAGCAGCCTTTTTCCGCCTCAGAATCAGCTGGTTCACGTTGATCATGTAAATGAATGACGAGTTACGATGAGTCAACGAGCATGTGGTATGTAGAGGTCACCGTTAACGGGTTTTTGTCCCACCGGAGCTCAGAGAAGCAGCTTTAGTCAGAAGAATCTTCTACAGGAAACCGTCGGATCTGGTTCTGTGCTGCAGGTTCTGAGCAGCTGCTGTTTATGAGCTCGCGGTTCCCCTTAAGTCCAGCTTTGTGTTCCTCACACTGGGACGGGTTTCTGTGACCTGACCTGCTCAGGTGTTCAGTCTGACCTCGCCTGTTTCCTGTGTTACAGACCACCATCATGGCGGTGGAGTATGACGGAGGAGTCGTGGTCGGAGCGGACTCTCGCACCACCACAGGGTAAGAGCGCCTCAGGGGAGGGGCTTCAGCGCCGACCTGTCCGTCTGCTCACCTGTGTGTGTCTGTGTGTCAGAGCGTACATCGCCAACCGAGTGACGGACAAACTGACCCGGATCCACGACCGGATCTACTGCTGCAGGTGGGTTCTGCTGAGACCATTGACCAGAACCAGAGTCTGTTTCTGACTACACAGCCTGTGTGTCTGTGTTGTGTGTTCAGGTCGGGTTCTGCTGCAGACACTCAGGCCATCGCTGAGGTGGTCTCCTACCAGCTGGGCTTCCACAGGTAACTGGCTTTGATTGACAGCTGCTGTTCCTGTTTTTGTGACTTACCTGTGGCCCCGCCCCCTCAGCATTGAGCTGGATGAGCCCCCCCTGGTGGAGACGGCCGCCCACCTGTTCAGAGCCAGCTGTTACCGGTACCGGGAGGAGCTGATGGCTGGGATTCTGGTGGCGGGCTGGGACCGCAGGAAGGGGGGCCAGGTGAGTCCAGATCCTCCGCTGAGCTGCTTCTGGGTTTCTGTTCTGCTGACTCCGCCCCCTCCTATGACAGGTGTACTGCGTTCCTATAGGAGGCATGCTGGTGAGGCAGCCGGTGTCGGTGGGGGGCAGCGGCAGCTCCTACATTTACGGCTTCATGGATTCCAACTACAAACCTGGACTGAGCAAGGACCAGTGTCTGGACCTCACCGCCAAAGGTACGCCAGGCTCCGCCCACTGGGCTCTGTGTGTCAGCCGAGTCTCACCTGTGTGTCTGCGTCACAGCACTCACTCTGGCCATGGAGAGGGACGGCTCCAGCGGGGGCGTGGTCCGGCTGGCCACCATCTCTGAGGAGGGCGTGGAGAGGCGGGTCATCCTGGGAGACCAGCTGCCCAAGTTCTCCACGCACTGAGCGCGCTCAGTCCGTCTGTTCGGTCCTCTCTGTAGTGTTAATAAAGGTTTCACTCTCTGTTCCTGCTGTCCTCATTCATCCTCAAACCACAGCAAACTGGATCAGAACCGGCAGGCCCCAGAGCCTTACAGGTGCTTGGTTCTGGAGCTTCAACCTCCAAGTGGTTTCATCAGTGAATCCAGTTTGACCTTCAAGACCTTGATCTGGTTCTGGATCCACTTCTACATCTAAACTGGATCAGAGTTCAGAGTCTGAATCCTGATGCATTTCCTGACTTTAAATCCAGACTAGATCCGGGTTCTGTTCCTGTTTGGTGTCGGATCAGAACTTCTGCAGGTCAGACATGACACTTTCATGTCTGCAGGAGGCGCCAGAACTTTGACTTTAAGTCTCTAGCAGTCCAGAACCTCCATCACCTCCAGGTTCTGCTCCACCTGACCGACCCGTTAACGCCCCGCTGCGTTTCTCAGAGATTGAGAACAGTTTGTCTTCTTTGGTCAGAAAGATAAAAGGTTCTGTTGTCTGACGGGTGAAGGTCCAGATGTGGAGAACTCCAAAAGTTCTTGACTGAAGGTTCAGAGTCACAAACATCTGGATCTTTATGGACCACAATCATCTTCATTGGCCTGCAGGCCACATTCCTGTGTGGTACCAGGTCCAGAACCCAGAGGGACACCTGGACCGACTGTCCTCGAGTTCTGTCTGATCAGAAAATGTCTTCTGATGAGACCAATCCTCAGAGGTTCTGTAAAGATCCAGATCTGAACAGAACCCGATCCGTTCAGTCTATTAGAGCAGAGGCCCGGCAGCGCAGACACATCTCCCAGATGTTCTGATCTTCTCCTGTTCCATCATCCAGAAACATTAAGTTCTTCTGCAGATGTTCGATCACCGTGACGTCATCACTCTCCGGACGGACTTCCGGTTGATGTTTTTCTGGAAACTGATCTGATTTAATAGAGTTTAACACAAAGAGGTTGAACGAAAAATAAGTTTGAAAGTATCCCCCCCAATACACACGTACACGGTCAGCCGTGCACATGCGCAGACCGCTTTTCTCCACGCATTCCTTTACACCATCCCTCCCATCTAAGCCCCGCCCACTGCTTGACCGGTGGGCCTTCGAACCAATCAGGGCCTCGACCTGGGTGGAGTCACGATGTCCAGTGGGTGTGGTCTGTGGCTGGAGCCGAGTCAGAAAAGTTTGCTTTTGTCTGAACTTCTCCTGGAAGTTTGAGCGGAAAAGCGTCAGGAGAACCGGGGCAGAATCGGAGCAGAACCAGCGAAGATCTGGAGCAGAACCGGAGCAGAACCAGCGCAGAACCGTACGGCCCACTGATCCCTTTGCTGCACACCCACCGCCGCGCGGGGATGGTCCGGTCACGGAGCCGCGCGCGGCTGGCTGCACGCGAGCCCAGGTGACGTCACTGATCCGGGATCAATAGTTGTGACCCGCACGCGGGGTCCCGGGAGGGAGGAATCCATGCGGGACCGGAGAATCCGGGGGGGAGCGCCCCCCCGCGGGCTGGGACTGCTGGTTCCGCTGCTGCTGCTCCTGGGTCGGAACCGCGCGGACGAAGGTGAGAGCACGAACCCACAGGTCCGACACGAGTCCTCCGGGGGTCCTGCGTGACCCGAGCCCCACCCTCTGGGCTCCTTCCCGCCAAACATGCTCAGAACCAGAAGCCCCCAGCCCATACTGTCTGGTTCTGGAGGTTCTTTGTTCTTCTTCCAGAGGAGCTTTCCTCTCAGGGGTTCCACAGAACCCGTCCTTTATGTGATCTGATGGCCAACCCGCAGGTCTCAGTCATTAGTTCTGGTTCTGATTATTGGTTGAGTCTGGTAATCTGATCATTGGAATAATCTGATTATTTCAATCCTAAAGGATCTAATCTAAATCTTTCAGAGTAAACTAAATCCTTTATCTGATCCTAGATTACAGAACACTAAGATTATTAGAACACTAAAGAACATTCTATGGGTTTTTCTCTGAGTTCCTTCACAAAACAAACAAACATCAGAACTTTTGCAAAGATGGATGTGTAAACAGAAAGAAAGCGTTTTGATGATCACATGACTCCATGGAGAAGTGCGTTAGTCTGGGGGCGGAGCTGTTCTCACTTTGTGACGTCAGCTCGTGAGAAACGCTGGTTTTTGCGGGTTGGGAGGGGCTGGTGCTCAGAGAGCAGGTTTTAGAGGAATACTCTCAGATCCTTGGATCAAAATCCAGCTTTGGGATTATTCACGGTAAGGAATGAACAATCCACTTAAAGAACGGTTCTGGTTCTGAGCAGATCCTCTGTGGTGAACTCAGGCTTCATAAATAAACTGAGATGGTTCTGTATTTCAGTCTGTTCTCAGTCGGGTTTTGGAGCACATGACCAGATCCTCCAGAACCCGCTTTGTTCTCAGTGGGGTTCTGGTCGTTTCCTCTTCTGTTCCTGGTTCTGAACCCGTGTGGGAGTAAAGCTGAGAAGCTTTGGTTAGACCTTTATCTCCAGCAGGTCAGAGAAGTGGTTCTTCTCAGAACCCTTGAGGGTTCTAAGTCCATGTTAGAGTTCTAGACAGTTGGGTTTGAGATTCGACATCAGCTGATCCGTTCCTGTGGTCATGATTTAATTGGGTCAGTTTGGGTCTGGCAGTTCTGATAAGAACCACAGTCATGGAGGGAGACTACTTGTTTTTTTTGATGAGAGGTTTGGATCAGAACCAGAACCTGACAGTACGATCCTCGTGAGAACATCCGTACAAACGTGTGTGTGAGACGCACACACTTATTGTTCCTGGATCTGATGGATATGCACGGACACATGCACACTGATAGGAAAGCTGCTCTGCTGTTTGTTCTGAAAGAACCGTTCCTCTCACCTGTGTGGGCGGAGTCTGACTTCAAAGAACACCAGCCTGTAAATAAAAGCTGTGAGCATGAGATAAACAAACAAACAAACTCATCTCTGCTAAAACGTAAACACTGAACGATAAAAGGACTCGTTTCAGGTTCTAAAGGAAACCAAAGTTCTCCGGTTCCATGCAGATGGATTTGGAAAACGGAGAGTCGATGAATCAGAGGTCTAGAACATTGTTCTGCTCCTCACTATCATAGAACAAACTTCATCTGAAGATCTGTCATCACACGCTTACATCATCGCACAGAACCATCAAGCACGCTTCAGGACTGTGGGAGGAGCCAGGAGAACACGCAAACTCCACACAGACAGAACCAAGCTGGGATTAGAACCTGGTCCTGCTCACTGTGAGGCGAGAGTGCTGACCGCTACACCACAGTGCAGCCTGTCTCTGTGTCTGCGGTCAGATGAAATGTCTTTAAACGGTTTAAGGATCCGTTTGTCTTTGGTAAACAGAACCGATCTTAGTTCTGTAATCAATGAAAATCCTTCACATCCAAAGCAGTTCAATCAAGAACTCCATCATTCAATGAATCCTTCATCCAATCATGAATGGAATCGGATTCAATGTGCCTGGTTTGGGTCTTTCCAGTTCCATCCATCTGACTGATCTGATTGAGATCAGATCCTTCCTGGTTCTGATCAGCTGATCCGTGTTGTTTGTGGAATGTTTTCATCTAAACAAACGTTTGTGACGTTTAGCTTCAGTAAATCATTCTGTTTCTGACTGAAGACTCCCGTTTCCTGTTCCTGTGGACATTCTGTCACAGTCAGAGAATGTGGATCAGAACCCGGATGTGCTCCAGAGGTTGGAGTTGCTCAGGTTTGGGTCTGAATTCTGGAACACATGAGTGATGCTGTTGAGTCCAAACCAGAAACCGTCCTCTTTTCTGGAGGAAGGTTCTCCTTTTCCTTTGTGGCAGCTTGAAGTTCCTTTGGTTCCTCCCGGGGAGGCTGGACGGTTCTCCTGACATGAAGATTCATGGTCTCAAACATCGTCTGGATCTTCTTCTGGTTCTGGTTTGTTCCTGGTCCAATAGGAACAATCCAGTTAACTTCATGTGTTGAAGAAGACTCTGGCTGAGCTTCAGGCATCTGGATGCATCCTGAAGGTTCCCGGTGGTCCCAGCAGGTCTCCAGACTCATACCTGGTGAGGTGGAGCCAGCGGGTGGAGCTGCTTCACCGCGGTAAGTATTTGGTGAAGGTGATCCAGAAGATGGAGGATCCTGTAGTTTCTGCTCCGTCCTCAGAACAGGAGCAGAGATAACTTTATTCTAGAGCGAGTCCCGGCATGAGACCACACACTCGCACACGTGCACTGCAGCCCGGGTGGCTCGAGTAAACATCTGTCTGCGTTTCCACGGTAACCTCTGTCCCCCATCATGCTGTCTTATCTCAGTTTTGGTGTTTACAGAGCACGCTCATTCTGAGGAGACGCTGGTCTGAGCGTGCACGTGAGCCGCGTGTGCTGCTGAGGGACGTGCACGTGGGGAACCCCCCTCTGTACCAGACGGTGTGTGTGCTCTCTCAGACGGGAGGTGCTGTGATGGAGCAGGAATCTGACCAGCGGTGGACTGTGGTCGTCTGACATCGCCGAACCAGGAGAACTTCTGGAATGTTCTGTCACAGAACTCCAGAAGGAGGAGAACAAAAGGGAGGAGGAGAACCAGAGGGAGGAGGTGCTGTAAGCTCCATGTGTTTGGTGGAGAACCAGACATCCACAAGGTGAACCTGAAGAAACAGGAACCGCGTAGAAGTTTGGAAATTCATGCTGGGTAAAGGGGAAGCTGCAGGAGCCTCCTCAGACATGATGATCAGAGGCTTTTCTTTATGTTCTGGTCAGAGCTGGTTTTTCCTCACATGAGCAGCTGCAGGATTGTCTCTGCTGGTTTGGTTCCATCTTTGGTTCTCCACTGAGAACACGGTGTGTGAAACCAACCCAACCAGAGAGAGGGCTGTCATCAGTGAAGAACGAGTCCAGAACAAACGAGTGGGTCACATGATCTCTGTGGTTTCAGTGAGAGGATCTCAGACGTTCTCTGGATCAGTCAGACGTTTGTCTTTAGGGTTCTATGGTTCTCTCCTTTGTTCTGAGGGGAATCCTGAGATCTTCCTTCAGGGTTCAGTCTTACTGGAGTTTCTTCATGGAGCCTCTTCATAAAGGTACCGGCGTTTGGGTGTGAAGCCTGATCACATGACACAACACCTCTTTAAGGTCAGACACCTGAGACTCATTCAGTCTGAGGGCGGGACCACAGACACTCCTGCCGACAACAGCAGACACCTGAGAACCTTTAAGTGTCTTGGCCAGACGGGTCATGATGGGGAGGCCGTCCACTCACACACACACACACTCACACGCACACACAGACACACAGTAAAGTTGATGTTTTTGGTGTACAGTTGTAGTTTTTAGGGTTGCAGAAGCAGGTATCTGGTGAAAAGTCATAGTTTTCTTGTGTAAATGTGCAGTTATCTGTTGTAATGTTTCGGTTTGTTTTCCGGTGTAAAGATGTGATTTCCTGCTGTTCTGGTCTGATGTTGAGGCGGTGAGCTGAAGTGACCCTCAGGTGTAGCACAACTTGGTTATGAAGGTCAGGTTCCTGTTGCTTGTGGATCAGCTCTACACCCTGTCTAGGGTGCTGGAGAGTTTGTGGGAGTTCGCTCATCCTGTCCATATGTGTTTTGTGGATTTGGAGAAGGCGTTCGACCGTGTGCCCCGTGGTGTCCTGTGGAGGGTACTTTGGGAGTATGGGGTCCGGGGAACCTTACTCAGGGCTGTCCAGTCTCTGTATGACCAGAGCAGGAGCATGGTCCGCATAGCTGGCAGTAAGTCAGACCTGTTCCCAGTGCATGTTGGACTCCGGCAGGGCTGCCCTTTATCACCGGAATTTCTAGGTGCATCCAGGGTCCGGAGGGGGTCTGGTTTAGGAACCACAGGATTTCCTCTCTGCTCTTTGCAGATGATGTTGTCCTGTTGGCTTCATCGAACCAGGACCTCCAGCATGCATTGGAACGGTTTGCAGCCAAGTGTGAAGCAGCTGGGATGAGGGTCAGCACCGCTAAGTCTGAGGCCATGGTTCCTGACCGGAGAAAGGTGGTTTGTCCTCTCTGGGTGGGTGGAGTGCTCCTTCCCCAAGTGGAGGAGTTTAAGTATCTTGGGGTCTTGTTCACGAGTGAGGGAAGATCGGAGCGTGAAATCTATAGGCAGATTGGTGCTGTGTCCACCGTTATGCGGTCGCTGTACCGGTCTGTCGTGGTGAAGAGAGAGCTGAGCCAGAAAGCAAAGCTCTTAATTTACCGGTCGATCTACGCCCCAATACTCACCTATGGTCATGAGCTCTGGGTCATGACCCAAAGAACAAGGTCCCGGATCCAAACGGCTGAAATGAGCTTCATCTGTAGGGTGGCTGGGCGCTCATTCAGAGATTGGGTGAGAAGCTCGGTCACCCGGGAGGAGCTCAGAGTAGAGCCGCTTCTCCTCCAAATCGAGAGGAGCCAGTTGAGGTGGCTCGAACATCTGGTTTGGATGCCTCCTGGACGCCTTCCTGGGGAGGTGTTCCGGGCATGTCCCACTGGGAGGAGGCCCCGGGGAAGACCCAGGACACGCTGGAGAGACTATGTCTCTCGGCTGGCCTGGGAACGACTTGGGGTCCCCCCAGAGGAGCTGGAGGAGGTGGCCGGGGAGCGGGAAGTCTGGGCATCTTTACTTAGACTGCTGCCCCCGCGACCCGGTCCCGGATATGTGGAAGAAGATGGATGGATGGATGGATGGATGGATGGATGGATGGATGGATGGATGGATGGATGGATGGATGGATGGAATTGCTGCTCCTGACTGAGCTGCTGAATTTTCCACTTTTGATTTTAATAAAGTTGAAGCTGCCAGAAGATCAGGATCTGATAAATGTGATACAACTGAGGAGAACGTCCTGTACTGTCATGTGATTCTTCAGTCACTTCCGTCGTTGGCAGAGAAAACAAGCGTGTTTGCAGAATCAGAACATGTGATGAAGACGAGCTCGTCTGCTGACATTGTCACCAAACATTTGATGAAATAATCTGTTGGTAGAACATTCTGATAAAACTGACAGAAAGTTCTAAAGGCAGAACCTCCTGTTAGAACCCATCAGGTTTTGAGGAGCATCCTGAGAAATCAGATACAGTTTGAATGTGCTGTTTGCTCAAAGGCTTAGGGCAGGCTGTTTGGAGTCAGTGTTCTCCAAACGGAAAGAACAGGTTCTCTCCAAACATGAACGGCTTCTACGGTTCTAAGATCGTTCTTTTTCTACAGACATGGAACCAGGTCAGCACTGAGTTAGAACCTCATCTGAAGCTTCTTTACAGACAGAGGAACGTCTCTGTCCAAGAAGAACCCAGTTCTAGCAATGGTTCTGAAGGTGGAGCTCTGTCTTCACCGGTTCTGTTCTGGTTCCTCAGACTCTCCGTTTGTTATTGGTCTCATCCTCTTCTGTTCTTAACGCTTCCTCAGAGGTTCTGATGAACACCAAGCTGGAGACGTCGGACCTGCGATGGACGAGCCACCCGGTTGATGGTCAGGAGGTAAGTTCCGCCCCTCGCGCTCCATCCTGTCTGAATTTCAGATCGATGACGCGTCTGTGTTCTCAGTGGGAGGAGCTCAGCGGCTTCGATGACGAGGCCAGAAGCGTTCGCACCGTCCAGATCTGCACACCCAGCAGCCCGACCTCCTATTGGCTGAGAACGCGCTGGATACCGCGGCGGGCGGCAACCAAACTCTTCGTGGAGATCCGGTCGGTGCCGCCAACCTGTGACGGTGTGGATTCTGCTGGTGAAGCGGTGCTGATTATGTGATGACCTCCGCAGGTTCACCGTGGTGGAGTGCTCCAGCATGAACCAGCGCCACTGCAAGGAGACCTTCAACCTGTTCTACTACCCTTCAGACGGCGACGAGGCCACGCCCACTCACCCCGCCTGGATGGAGAACCCGTACACGAAGGTCGCCACCATCGCTGCAGACCACCTGCTGCGGAAAGACGGCGAGAAGCGCTCCAACCTGAAGCTGCTGGAGGTGGAGGTGCAGCGGGGGGCGGGGCTTTACCTGGCCTTCCAGAGCCAGGGCACCTGCATGGCGCTGCTGTCTGTGCGTGTCTTCTACAGGAAGTGCCCGCCCGTCCGCCGCGCCTTTGCTTCTTTCCCAGAGACCATCCCTCACTCGCTGGTGGAGCAGGTAACCATGGCAACATGAGAGGAACGTGTCGTTAGGAGACACTTTCAAAATAAAAGCCCCTCTGTGCTTCAGGCTCAGGGTGTGTGCGTGGAGAACGCCGTGACTCTGCCAGGCGAGGACGCTCAGCCTCCAACCATGCTGTGTGGAGAGAACGGACGGTGGGTGGAGCAGCCCACCTCCAGCTGCGCCTGTCGCCCCGGTTACGAGGCGGACGCCGTCAGCATGCGCTGCAAAGGTGAAGGGAAGACCAGCCTTCAGAATAAAAGACCTGATGTTGTTTAGGTTTGAAAGACAAACACGCCTCCGAGAGAAAAATAACACAAACAAACAAAAGAAGAAGCCCCTCCCCCGTCAGTCTGTTTAGGTCCAGGTTTCAGTCCAACCATGACGGCATCTTCAGTGAAAACCAAGACCAGAACTAATGCGAAAACATGATGAGAACATGAAGGAGCCAGGATGGAACCCCTCGGTCCACAAAGCAGTTCTGGACATGTGAGGCCGATCGCAACAGAACCAGAGACAGGATTCTGGATTCCTGTTCTGACTGAGAGGTCTGGTCTAGAAGTACTGGTGCTGCTAGGTCTGGTGGGGACTCATGTCTTCTGTTATTTCAGAATAAAAGCCTCCATGGCGCCGTCAGCATTTAACCTTCTCAGTGGTCGTAGTGTTGAAGCAAATGGAGGACCTGCAGGAGGTCAGACAGCAGTGTAAGGGCTGCTGTAGTTCCCATGAGCAAAGCTTCGCTCCTCAAACTCTGAGCTTTGTCTGAACAGGAAACCCTTCTTTGGGTGACAGCGGCGCTGAATGATGGCGGCGCTTATGCAGACCGCCAGGAGGAAATGTTTGACCCGTCGCTTCAGGATTCTTCTGCAGGGACAGACAGTGCGGTTGTTGAAACTTCCTGTTATTCTCCAAGAGGTCAGAGGTCACCTCACTGCAACCAGGAGGAGCTGCGGTGGCGGGGAGGGAGGGGCCAGTCTGAACGAGGAGGTCAGGGGTTAACTCCTGCTGTGTCTGACGGGAGGACGCCGCTTATGACATCACAGCAGCATTTTCCACATCCTGTGGAGCCAAGGCCACTTCCTGTTCTTCATTGTCTGTGCGAGGCCGCACTCCTCCTTTCCATCCCCTCCACCCTGTGAGCAGCATGCTTTTATTCTGAAGGGTCTGAATGAAGGTGCTTCTGTAGGGAGCAGTAGGATGTGTTGTTCTAGACCAGGTTCTAAAGGAACTGAGCTAATGCGGGTTTGCTGCAGAAACAAATCCAGATCTGGACATGAACGTGGATCCACAAACTGCTCCACTGATGGTGACGTCAGGTTTATGGAGGAGTCGTCTGCATAGAAACGGACTGTCCTGAGTATCATGATAATTAGGTGATGACATCACAGAAGGACTTCTGGGTCAGCCAATAGCTGCTTCTCTTACTGAGGACTTGGAGGAAGTGTCCAGAGCTGTAGATCTTCAGAACTGGACTGCATTCGGACCTCTGGACCTCCTCTAAAGGATGGGTGGAGCTGCAGGCCTGTAGCTGGTTAGCACTTTGTTGGGCTTTAATGTTGGGGGTTCTGTCCCGGATGTCAAAACTTTATACAATCTGCAGATCCTTACGGCGCCAGAGCCCTCGGAACCGTGATCTGGACCACCTTCAGCCAGTCTCAGAATGGCTCACTCAGATCTGTCTGAACACAAACCGGAGCATCCAGACTCTGGGATCAAACGGACCGGGTACGGTATGGTTGAGCCGCCTTAAATGAACGCTCACCTGGTGTCAAGGCGGAAGTTCTCAGGCCAGTCGAGTTCCATCTGACCAAAACCGGTTCCTGCTGTTCTGTGTGGTTCTAACAGATGGTTGGTTGTTGTCTGACAGACGGATGGGTCTGCTGTGACCTGCTGATACTTGACCCTCACAGCAGCAGGACTCCTGACCTTTCTTCTGCCCCGCCCCCTCAGACTCTGAACCAATCAGCACACACGCTGCTTCCAGCATGGTGGTTTCTCTGATGTTCCTTTTCAGATCACAGCTTTGGGTTCTGGAGCTCCAACAGGTTTTATGAGGTTCTGGTTCCTTTGGACTTGGTTCTGTTGGTTCCACTGTGGTGTGACTGACGTCTACATTCACTGTCAGATTAAAAATTCCACTCTGTGGTTCTTGTGTTGCTTCTGCTGTTCAGATCAGGCTCCGCCCACATTAGATCAGGCTCCACCCACATTAGATCAGGCTCCGCCCACATTAGAAACCCAATAGAACCTCCGTAGCTGGCTTCAGGTATCTGTTACAGGACGGGTCGGTTCTTGTTTTCCTGAATCATTTCTAGTGTTGTTCACTGTGAAGCTAGCGCTAAAGCTAACCTGCGTGTGTCTGCAGCCTGTCCATCAGGACACTTCAAAATGGCCTCCGGAGTGGGCGGGTGCACTCCCTGTCCCACTAACAGCAACACTCGGATCCCAGGCTCCGCCTACTGCCTGTGTCACCAAGGCTTTGATCGGGCCGACTCTGACCATCCAGGCGTGGCGTGCACACGTGAGAAATGTTTCACTTCAGTGTATTTTTGTGTCTCTTTACTCTGTGTTTTGTCTGTGGAAAGAAGGCCTACAGGTCCCATGATGCACCTGGCCTTTGTCTGACTTTAACAACTGCTGCTGTTTTTGTCAGTCAGTGCAAATGTAACCTAAAAAATGAAGTGTTACCGCACACGCACACAGAACTACACAACGCCGTGTTTTCTCTGCACGCCCCTGATGCCCCGCCCACTTCACTGCGGCGCTTGAGGGATTGGGGTGAAGAAACTCATTTATCCTGAGCCCGAGGGTCCCACAGGTGCACACTTCCAGATGTGTGTGGAACCAGGGGCTGTGCATCAGCGTCTGCAAACAGAAAAGAGCTCTGTTCAGAAAGCAGAGAGAACCGTTTCTTTGACTGAGCCGGGTCAGAATGGACCCGGCCTGAGGCGTTCCCTCTGCCTGGACATATTTAACAACACCGGGCCGTGAACTTTGACCCCCAGGTCCGCCCTCAGCCCCCCGGCTGCCAGTGAGTCAGCTAAACGACACCACGGTGACCCTGGAATGGAGCGAGCCGCTGGACCGGGGAGGACGGGTCGACCTGACCTACAGGGTTCTGTGCTCCATGTGCGGTTCTGCCGGCACCGCCAAGGTACAGGACTCCACCCTGATTCCAGAACCTGCCCGGTCCTGACAGACCGGACTAAAGCTACAGCCGGTCAAGAACTTTACCTCTGTCTGACTCCACCCCTTCCTCTCAGGGACTGGCTGCTTCCTGTCTTCCGTGTGACGACGACGTTCTGTTCCAGCCGTCGCAGCCCGAGCTGACTCAGCGCCGGGTCGTCATCCGAGGACTCCGCCCACAAACCAAATACATGTTTACCATCCAATCCCTGAACAAGGTGTCTGCCATCAGCCAATCAGAACCTGCCTCTGTCAGAGTCAACGTGACCACCAGCAGAGATGGTGAGTCTCTAGCTCCGCCCACAGCTCTGATTGGTTCATTCCTCACCTTTCTGCCGGTGCTTGTTGGCATGTCTGCAGTCCCTCCTCCGGTGACCGCTCTGAGAAGAGCAGCGGCCTCAGAAAGCAGTCTTTCTCTAGAGTGGAGAGCTGCGGTTCTGCAGAACCAACACGCCGTCCTGGACTACCAGGTCCGGTATAGTAGCAGGGACGGCCATGAGGCGGGGCAGTGGCAGTACGTATCCAGCAGGTCTGCCTCCGTGGTGCTGACGGGGCTGCAGCGGGCGGCGCAGTACCAGGTCCAGGTGCGCGCGCGGTCACAGGCCGGATACGGATCCTTCAGCGCCACCAACACCTTCAACACGCTCCCTGACGGTACGAACCAGAACCACAGGTCCAAGCTTTCATTCTGATGGGTCTCACCAGCAGTCCTGGTGCACACGCTCAGTGTGGTCTGTCTTTGTGGTAGGCGGGGCTAACCCTCAGCTGGTACTGACCGCAGTCCTGATCTCAGCGGGAATTCTGCTGATGGTTGCCGTGGTGATCACCGCGCTCTTCTGCTACCGGTGAGACGGCAGTTTGAACTGAAGGTCAACGTTCTATTGTTCTGTGGAGGAGAACAGGGAGGAGCATCCTGAACGCACACGGACACACACAGACACACACAGGTTAACACACACACATGCACAGAGAGAAACATAGATACACACACATATATTCAAACACACAGACACACGGAAACACACACAGAGACACACACACAGATACAGACACATATATTCAAACACACGGATACACACACACACACATACACAGAGACACACACAGATACACACACACTTTCAGTCACAGTCAGATGATCTCGTTCCTGTTTACCGTAAGTGTATTATGGTCGTCTTGTGTAATTTCTTGTTTTTGTGTAAGTTTGTGTGTAATTGTATGTTTGTGTGGAAGTTCTTGTCGTCTCCTGAAGCTCCTCCTCCTCATCCTTCTGTCTGCAGGAGGAGGAGGCGGAGCAGGAGGCGTTCAGATGTCAGCGATAAACCCGGACATTACCAGATGGGACAGAGTGAGTAAACAGCCAATCAGAGAGCTCAGAGGACCGTGCAAACACACAATAAAAACAACAACATGTTTTTGTTTAGACATACATAAATGTCAAAGCAACACACGTGAAAGTCCTCCATGTTCACAACCTGATCATGTAATCCATTACTAACAAAGTAATAGATTACACTAATGCTGAATGAAGGCGTGTCCTCAGCAGGTCTTCTGTGTTCAGAACTGTCTTACCTGGAAGTTGTCCTGATCTCTTTGTGCGGCTGATGAAGGTCTTGTAATCTTGTTGTCATAGCGATGAAGGTGTACATCGACCCGTTCACCTACGAAGATCCCAACGAGGCCGTCAGAGAGTTTGCCAAAGAGATTGAAGCGTCTTTCGTCAAGATAGAAGAAGTGATTGGAGCAGGTAACAGCACCTGTAGAACATGGGTTCTGGTTCTTTGGACACGGACAGGTTAAGGGTGGGCATATGGAGACGGAACCTGAACCAAACCTGCTGATGCAGAGCCTCCAGCTGAGACGTGCACACACGTGCACGAGGAACAGCTGTGCTAATGAGCCCTGAAGCAGCATTGAACCTCTAACCCAGAATCTGGAGGCACATCCTGGTCTCCTCTGATCCAGTCTCTGCTGCTTCTCCTCTCACCGGGTCTCCTCATTAACCGTTTTGACCCGGCCCGGCCCGCTGGGTTCTGCTGCAGGGTCTCGTCTGCTGTGGACCTGCAGTTTTGAATCTCTGCAGGAGTTCTTCTGCCAGGCCGTGTTCTCTGGTGATTTTCATTAACCAGGTGCTGCTCTACCTTTCCAGGTGAGTTCGGTGAGGTTTGCCGCGGTCGGCTGAGGGTACCTGGCAGGAAGGAGAACTATGTAGCCATCAAGACCCTGAAGGATGGCTACACAGAGAAGCAAAGGCGGGACTTCCTGTCTGAGGCGTCCATCATGGGACAGTTCCAGCACCCAAACATCATCCACCTGGAGGGCGTCATCACCACTTCCTGTCCAGTGATGATCCTCACAGAGTTCATGGAGAACGGAGCGCTGGACAGCTTCCTGAGGGTGAGACAGAACACGCTTCTACCTTCACACCCATCTGCTCTCCCGTCTGCTCACTTGTCTGCTCCCCCGTCTGTTTACCCGTCTGTTCACCCGTCTGCTCTCCCGTCTGCTTTCCCGTCTGCTCACCCGTCTGCTCACTTGTCTGCTCACCCATCTGCTCACTTGTCTGCTCCCCCGTTTGCTCACT
>BSAI01000118.1:489497-503773 GCA_036245035.1 Adrianichthys oophorus | reverse complement strand
TGATGACGATGATGTTAATGATGATGATAATGGTGGTGATGATGATGATGATAATGATGGTGGTGATTATGATGATGGTGATTATGATGATGGTGTTGATGGTGGTGATTATGATGATGGTGTTGATGATGGTGTTGATGATGGTGATTATGATGATGATAATGATGGTGGTGATGATGATGATGGTGAATATGGTGGTGATGATGATGATGATGATGATGATGATGATGGTGTTGATGATGATGATGGTGAATATGGTGGTGATGATGATGTTGATGATGATGATGGCGTTGATGATGGTGATTATGATGAAGATGGTTCTGTCCACAACCGTCTGCAGATCTGAAGGTCTCCCTCTGAACAGAGAAGAGATCATGGGAAGAGTAAGGAGGGATTGGAAGGTCAGAGACTCAGTTGAGTCATGAGGATCATTTCATGACCCTGTGACCTGTTCTCCTCCTGAACCTGAGCTGCTCCTGAGAGACTCTTAGCTATCTGCTTGATGAACCTGTGCCCCTGCAGGGATCAGCCAATCCCGTTGAAGCAGCTGTCACAGCTGTGTCTCTGGGACAGAGAGACTTTGACCCATCAGAACGTTCTGGAAGTTTGTTTCTGTTCATCAAGATCATCTTCTCAAACACACTGAACACAATGTCTCTGCCTGGATGGGTTTTCAGAGTTCTGCTTCTCTGAGAGGATCTGGTTCTTCCTGGTTCTCACTTCCCAGGTGAGAGAGAGGGCAAGAAAGGCAGCATGTCAGTGAGAGAGTCAAACGAGGCGAGTGTCAGTGAGAGAGTGTGGGTGAGCGAGCAGAGCAGGAAGCAGCCTGTAGACGGGGAGTGGTCTGACATATAAAAGGGACGCCGCTTTCCTCATTTCTGCATTTGTTTTCTGCCTCGCTTCTTCCTCAGTCCTTATACTCTACCTGCACAGGTAAGCTGACCTCACACACACATGTAGAGGGACAGGTTCTGACACATTTGTGTTTGGGTCAGGATGTCGTGGCAAGGGTACATTGATAACTTGAAGACAGCTGATCAAAGTGGGCAGTTCCCTGTGGCGGAGGCGGCCATCTGTGGAATCACATCCGGGCAGGAGAGCGTCTGGGCCTCAACAGATGGGCTGGCCTCCATCAAGGTGAGCACACACTGACACTCCGCACCGCTATTTCCTCTTTGGGAAACCGGCTCAGAGCGTCTCCTTCCCGCCAGCATCACTCCTGCAGAAACCCTCCTGGCGACGACAGGCGACATGTCACCTGGTCAGCCGCCTCCCAATTGGACAGTTCTGCTCCTCTTTGTCGGGATGAGCACGGTTGGGTCTGTACGGGGTTCTAGCAGCTGTGTTTCCTCTGAGGTTCTGGGCGGATGCCCTGCGGAAGTTCTCGCTCTGTGTCTGCATCTGGGCGGGGCCACATTTGTTGCTTCTTGGCGTCCAAGGAAACCTGCGGCGTCAGAGAAGTTGGACACCTTTCTCATCTGCTAACTGTCCTCTTTGAGGTTCAAACACAACCTCCTGGGGGGGGGGGACGCTTACAACCTTTGTGCTTCAACCTACTGTTCATGGTGCTCATCTGACAGAAACGCCCATGTGTGGCGGTAACGGGTTTGAGACAATGAATGGGGCTTTGGTGGACACTCTCCACCTGTGAGTGGACCTCAGGGGCAGGGAGGGTTTCTGGCAGCGGCAGCGTGGCGTCACACGTGTCTGCGCTTCAAGGAGCCTGCTGGTCTCAAACTTGCGGTCAGTCTGCAGCAGCGTTTCCGGCAGCTTCAGACTCAAGTTGGAGGTGCCGCAAGTGCTGCCTTATAAGGACGTGTCAAAAAAGCCTGAACACAGGAAGTTGGTTGATCACTTCTTGTTTCGTCACACTGATGGGGGGGGGCTGCCAGCAGTCTCAGGCCTTTGCTTTCTTCATACTTTTCACATAAAAAGTGCAGAACTGCAGACTCTAACTGTGAGGGTGAAGAAAGCTTCCCTTTCTGGTTGGTTGGTGATCTTCAGGTGGGGGTTGTGTCTGAGCTTGTCCTTACTGCGTTCACCGCCTTCGTGTCCCGGCTTGCTGCCTTCACATTCTTGTGTCCTGCAGCTTTTACAAACGTTCTGCAGGAATTAGCAGAACTTCTTTCTGAACTTCAGACATCAACGTCTCAAGTTCTGGTTCTCCAGGTCTTCACTCTGAACTGTATACTCTGAATGTGTAGTTCAGGGAACCCCAGAAACCAGAGTGTCCTCCTAACATCCGTCTCTTTGTCTATCAGCTGGATGAGATCAAGGTGCTGGCAGGCAACCGGTCATCGTTCGCCCAAAACGGTGTGTACATCGCTGGACATAGGTGCCGGCTGATCCGAGACCAGATGGACACGGAGTCAGTCTTCACTTTGGACTTGAAGACAGCGGCTGACGCTGATGGAAACACTTATGGGGTGTGCGTGGGCAAGAGCAGCAAAGGTGAGACAAACAGGCCAAACTTCAGACCATGTACCTGAACCTCAGACCGTGTACTTCAACCTCACAATGTGTACCTGAACTTTAGACTGCGTACCTGAACCTCAGATTGACCCCTACCTCCCTGTGTATGTTTCCAGCCATAGTCATAGCCAAGGGCACTAAGGAAGCCAGTGGAGGTCAGCTGTCCAGCAAGGTCTACTCTATTGTGGATTACCTCAGGAAGTCAGGCTATTAGCCAGCTCCCCCATCACCAGCTGAATCAGGACCCCAAATCTACCCCTGAGCTTCAGTAGTCTTTTTTCAATCCTTCTCACATTCCAGCCGTGGGGGGACAGCTCCTATTGTCCCTTACCAGACGGGGAAGTGGCGCAGCGTCCTGGTCATCATGAAGGTCCAATCACAGCTCTGTGGACCTGTCCCACACTTGAACCAAATAAAGATGAACCTGTTGAAAGTCTCTGCCTCTTCTTTTTTACTGCTCCGTCCAGGTCTCCTGGACTCATTCCTGAACCCAGGAAACTGAGTTTAGTTTGAAGATATTCAAACAGGTATTTGAACAGAGGTTCTGACTCGACCCAAAACATTTAAAAAATGAACCTTTTACCAACCTATTGAAGTGGCCCCTCCCACTCAGATAGGATTTAAAGAACAGACGGTTTGGGATTGTGTTCAGATCAGTCCCCTCCTCCAAACCGATGCAATGAAAGAATTCTGGTTGTTCCTTCAGGGGTTGTCACACTAGCCCCGCCCACCAGTCACAAGGCTCACACTTCCTGTCCCACTCCACTGCATTCACCTAAACTGACATAAGAAAAAGCTGCAGAGTGCCCCCATGTGGCTGCAGGAACTTACTGCACTTTATAGACCCAGAAAGCTTTGAGACCAGCTTTGTCCAACCCGACTTTGGTTCAGAGGAAATCAGGCACAAAACAGTATAGTAGTATACAATACTACAGGAAAATAGGCTTAAGAGTGGAGGGTACTGCAATACAGAATATAGGACTATAATACAGAGGACAGTACTATAATACAGAGGACAGTACTATAATACAGAGGACAGTACTACAATACAGAATATAGTACTATAATACAGAGGACAGTACTAGAATACAGAATATAGTACTATAATACAAAATATAGTACCATAATACAGAATATAGTACTATAATACAGAGGACAGTACTACAATACAGAATATAGTACTACAATACAGAATATAGTACTACAATACAGAATATAGGACTATAATACAGAGGACAGTACTATAATACAGAGGACAGTACTATAATACAGAATATAGTACTACAATACAGAATATAGCACTATAATACAGAGGACAGTACTATAATACAAAATATAGTACTATAATACAGAATATAGTACTACAATACAGAATATAGTACTATAATACAGAGGACAGTACTACAATACAGAGGGCAGTACTAGAATACAGAATATAGTACTATAATACAGAATATAGTACTACAATACAGAATATAGTACTATAATACAGAATATGGTACTATGATACAGAATATAGTACTACAATACAGAATATAGTACTATAATACAGAGGACAGTACTATAATACACAATATAGTACTATAATACAGAATATAGTACTACAATACAGAATATAGTACTACAATACAGAATATAGTATTACAATACAGAATATAGTACTACAATACAGAATATAGTACTACAATACAGAATATAGTACCACAATACAGAATATAGTACTAAAAATACAAAATATAGTACTATAATACTTAATATAGTACTTCAATACAGAATATAGTACTACAATACAGAGGACAGTACTACAATACAGAGGACAGTACTAAAATACACAGGACAGTACTGTAATACAGCAGACAGTACTACAATACAGAATATAGTACTTTAATACAGAGGACAGTACTACAATACAGAGGACAGTACTGTAATACAGAATATAGTACTATAATACAGAATATAGTACTACAATACAGAATATTGTACTATAATACAGAATATAGTACTATAATACAGAATATAGTACTACAATACAGAATATAGCACTATAATACAGAGGACAGTACTATAATACAGAATATAGTACTATAATACAGAATATAGTACTACAATAGAGAATATAGTACTATAATACAGAGGACAGTACTAGAATACAGAATATAGTACTTTAATACAGAATATAGTACTACAATACAGAATGTAGTACTATAATACAGAGGACAGTACTACAATACAGAATATAGTACTATAATACAGAAAATGGTACTATAATACAGAATATAGTACTACAATACAGAATATAGTACTATAATACAGAGGACAGTACTATAATACAGAGGACAGTACTATAATACAGAATATAGTACTACAATACAGAATATAGTACTATAATACAGAATATAGTATTACAATACAGAATATAGTACTATAATACAGAATATAGTACTATAATACAGAGGACAGTACTATAATACAGAGGACAGTACTATAATACAGATTATAGTACTATAATACAGAATATAGTACTACAATACAGAATATAGTACTATAATACAGAATATAGTATTACAATACAGAATATAGTACTATAATACAGAATATAGTACTATAATACAGAATATAGTACTATAATACAGAATGTAGTACTAAAAATACAGAATATAGTACTATAATACAGAATATAGTACTTCAATACAGAATATAGTACTACAATACAGAGGACAGTACTAAAATACAGAGGACAGTACTAAAATACAGAGGACAGTACTGTAATACAGAATATAGTACTACAATACAGAATATAGTACTATAATACAGCAGACAGTACTATAATACAGAATATAGTACTATAATACAGAGGACAGTACTATAATACAGAATATAGTACTTCAATACAGAATATAGTACTACAATACAGAGGACAGTACTACAATACAGAGGACAGTACTGTAATACAGAATATAGTACTATAATACAGAATATAGTACTACAATACAGAATATTGTACTACAACACAGAATATAGTACTATAATACAGAATATAGTACTATAATACAGAATATAGTACTATAATACAGAATATAGTACTATAATACAGAATATAGTACTATAATACAGCAGACAGTACTACAGTACAGCACAGAGTACTATAATACAGTTGACAGTACTACAAGGTGGCTGCGTGAGTGTGAACTGCACATGTGCAGATATATTTAGCCTCCTTTAATGCTGCAGCTTTGGTCCATACACCAGAGAGAAGTTCAGTCAAAGGTGAGAGGAAAGGGTAGGGTGTGTGTGTGTGTGTCGGGGGTGTTATGGGACTGCCCTTTGGAGTGAAAACTGATCCGGTCTCATGTTCTCCTGCAGAGAACCTTTGACCTTCTCTGGGGGTTAGGGACCGTCATTCTAGTTCTGGGCTCGTGTCTGTCATTCTGGTATCAACAGTTTTTTAAATAAAGTTTCCAGAATATGGATGAGAGGGCGGGGAAGCTCCAGAATCTTTTTTCATAGAAAACATCCGGAGAATAATCTGGTGAAAACAGTGGAACACACATGAACCCTGGTGGGGCTTCGCTTCTTCATGGGTCCTGCAGCTTCCTCACATGCAGACGCTCCCCGACGCTCTGACCCCGCCTCCAGGGGGCTGTCTCTATAAAAGCCCTACAGGAAGGGCAGACAGACACTTTCCAAGTCAGCCGAACGACCAGAGTCGACCCCCCTGCTCTCCTCTCTGAGCGACACCTCCCAGGTAAGTCCAGACAGGACTCCCAGACCTCGTCTTCCTCGTCTTTCCTCAACCTCACCGTGTTTTGAAGCCAGAGCAGAAGGAGCCTCTGAGCCACTTCCTGTTTGTTCAGCTGCCGGCGTGCTTCAGTGTGAAGCTGCAGATCCAGGTCCCATCAAGGTTCTAGTCTGCTTTCCCACCAAACAGAAGCTGAGAACTCGGAGAACATGCATGCTGAAGGTCACAGAGCAGAAGGCTGACAAACAGTGGGCGGGGCACAAAGTCCACACTCGTGTGGTCCTCTCTCTCTGTGGGGACATTCCACTGACTGCAGGTACTTCCCAACTTGTGTTCCTGGGGGGGTTCCATGTTTGCAGAGGACCATGCTCTGTGAGTCCAGGATCACAGCTCTAAGGAACCCTGGAGAACATCTGAGTGCTGGTTATAAATACCCCCGCCGGGGCAGGTCCTTAAATAACTGGGCCTCCAGCCTCACCAGCAGAGTCCTGAGACAGCCGGGTTCCTGCTGGATCCACCTGCAGCCTCTAGAGAACCCTGCAGAACCCTGACTTCAGCCTCCCACTGTGTCCACTTTCAAACAGATCTGAACAGGAATCGGTTTGGATCCAGGGTCGGTTCTGTTTGTTCCTAAACCAGTTTTCCTTCCACATGACGATCTTTCACACAAAGGTGATCGAGAACCAAAGAACTCTGTGCCAGTAAAAGCATTCTGTCTGGAACCCAGGAGGATCTCCTCTGGGTTCTCCTCCCTCACGTGTCCAAACAGGTGATGGAACGAGCAGCAGTCTGAGGTCTGACCTGCAGGAGAACCCAAGAGGGCCTCATAACTGAGTTGGGTTGGTTCTGATCCAACGGAACGTCCTCATTAAGCTCAGAGACGGGTTCAGACCTGAGATTTGAAAGATCATGTGAAGGACATCGTCAGGAGCTCAGCTGTTCATCTGAAGACAGGACCCCCGTCCTCCCCCCACAAAGACAGATGAAGGTCTTATCTCCACTCTCCTGTTATCAGCTGTCAGTCACACATTCCTTCAAATGTCACGGATACTAGCGTAAGCGTGCATGTGTGTGTGTGCACAAGGAGGCATGATCTCAGAAAGTAGGTCTAGTAAATGTCAGAGGCTGGTCCCCCCCTCAGACAGCACAATGGTATCTTCCTCCATCTGTTGGTTCTAGCAGCTGTCAGTCAGAAGTGAAGGACTCTGATTGGCTGAACAGTAGGGCGGAGTCTCAGAGAGCAGTCATGGCGTTACACAGGCTCTGTGCTGCAGGTCAGAGACACACACACATACACACACATGAAGATACAGACACGCAAAATAACACAATCTCACACCTTCACACTGTCCCACACATTTACACTCAGTCTCACACATTCAGCAATATTCACAGCCCCCCCCCACACACCCACACCCACACACACAAACACACACCCACACACCCACACACACACACACACCCACCCACACACACACACACACACACACCCACACCCACACACACACACACACACACACAGTGACTCGGTCAGAACATGTCGTCAGCGTTTCTTGACATGATGACCTGTCAGGTGACTCTCCACACCAGGACGTGGTCCAGTGAAGCACCTTGATCGGGTTTAGGTCTTTGTGAGCCTGGAAGGTTGGGTTGTGGATCTGGTTCTGCGGTTTCTGGTCAAACTGGTTAACCCTCTAACACCCCCCACCCCTCGTCTCTCAGCCAGGATGTCTATCACTAAGATCCATGCTCGTGAGATTCTGGACTCCAGAGGAAACCCCACTGTGGAGGTGGACCTGTGGACTGCCAAAGGTAAAGGAACGGTTCTGCAGAACCACGAGTCTGTGAGCTAACACCCAGCTGTCTCAGGTCTGTTCAGGGCAGCTGTTCCCAGTGGGGCGTCAACCGGTGTCCACGAGGCGCTGGAGCTCCGTGATGGAGACAAGAGCCGTTACCTGGGCAAAGGTAGGAGGCAGAAAAGTTTTAGTTGGATGTTGGTGGCTGATTGGTCGGTGATTCCTGTGTCTGGTTGCAGGAACTCAGAAGGCTGTGGATCACGTCAACAAGGAAATCGCCCCCAAACTGATTGAGAAGGTATGGAATGAGTGTCCCTGAGAGGGTCAGGAATGGACTGCCCGAATCAGTAAAGAGTGTGAGGGCACGACCCGTACTGACCTGAAAGTCATACCTGTGCAACCGCCACCGCACCAGAACTGAAGCCGAATCCATCTTCAAGCTGACGGTTCATACCTATGTCTCTGCAGAAGTTCAGCGTCGTAGAGCAGGAGAAGATCGACAAGTTCATGCTGGAGCTGGACGGAACCGAAAACAAATGTGAGGACTCACCTGTCTGTCTGTGTGTCTCACCTGTCTGTCTGTGTGTCTCACCTGTCTGCCCGTCTGTCTGCCCTGCAGCAAAGTTTGGAGCGAATGCCATCTTGGGGGTGTCCCTCGCCGTCTGTAAGGCCGGCGCTGCAGAGAAGGGGGTTCCACTCTACCGCCACATCGCTGACCTGGCTGGGCACAAGGACGTCATTCTTCCTGTTCCTGTGAGTGTTTAATTCTGGTGGGAGGGGCTTGGTCTGCATCCACGCCACATTTATTGAATGTATAAAACGATTCTAACACGTGAGACTTCAAACACCAGGCGGTGATGTTCAGCACACGCCTGTGGTCAGGAGTATGAATCTGCAGCTCGGAGAACCAACAACACTCCCAAGACTCTCGTTTTTTCAGACAGCACCTCCTTGATGCTGGGTGCCCTTTATTGATTTTTTTCTACAATAAATGTTCCTAATGTTGAACATTTGGGATGTTTCATGCACCGTTAACTTTAATGGTTATGACTGATTTTTTATGACGTCTTTCTTACTGATGAATTCTGTGTTTCAACCCTTTAGGGGTTTTTCAGTGGAAATCTAATCCAGTACATATCGAGGCTGAAACTTTTGTCTGGAGAATCCGAACTGATTTCTCTTTATTTTCTTGGACAACTGCTGATAGAGAGTTGAGTGTGGAATTTTCTGAACTCCTGAAAATGATCAGAATATGGGAATATTGGGATTTGAAGACAGAGAGCCTGGAATGACATGCTGCAGAATTGTTACTTTTACTATTTCTACTATTCTGTAGCACAAATTTAACAAATTTCACAATAAATTAAAATGAAATATAATAAAATAAAACATGCCACACTCAAAAAAATCACTTGTTGGGTGAACATAATATAATTGTGGAAAGAATTTCCACGTAAACCAAATGTGTTAATACAGCAATAAACGTATGTTGGGAGATCTGAATGCACTTATGTTGGTGCAACATAATGTATTCATGTTGCTGTAACATGATGATCGCAGCGTTGACCTGACCCTGCTGCTAGTGTCAGGAAATAATGGAGAAGGACCTAAAATGCAGGAAACCAGGCTTGGTGGCAGAAACTTAGATATTTAAGTAGAAAAAAGAAAAAACTGAGACGTGTTCATTTAGTTATTTTCTGTACCCGTTTTGTCCCTTTTACGGTCACGGGGTTGCTGGAGCCTAACCCAGCCATGCATGCACGAGGAGAACATGCTAACTCCACACAGAAAGGTCCCCCATTGGTGACACTCTTTGAAGTCCCCCAGCCGGGACTTGAACCCGGGGCTGTCTTACTGTAAGGCAGGAGTGCTAACCACTGCGCCATCGTGCAGCCTATGGCAATATTGGAGAACCAAAAACATGGCAGAGCAATGAACCAAAAAAAAAAAAAAACCAGACACTTGGGGTTAAAATCTTCCTTGCTTCAATAAAGATGTTTTGTGTTTCTGATTCACAAACCTTACGAGGATGGCAGGTCTGTCAGACTCTCTTCTCCTGGAAGCGGGCGGCAGATCTCCATGTTGTTTGTGTCCAGAGAAATTCCTTTGGACTTTAGGAAATCTTCCAGCTGTTTCTCCACAGAGCTGGTCTCCTGCTCGTCACCGTTCCCTGAGGTCACTGCATGTGCATATGACCGGGGTTTGATCTTCAATCCGGTGATTATCACATCATTCATCCTGGAGTTCTTCTCCTGGTCATCCATTCGTTTTTCCATGTCATCCATTTGGTTAACAGTCTGTTTATGCCGAGCTCGGAGCTGTCTCTCCTCCTCCAGTCGTTCAGGATCTGCTCTTGCTGGATCTTCATGGATCTTATTTCTTCTATCAGAAAATCAAGCAACTTCTTGATATCCTCCGAGTCGTCCGTCACTGGGGGGGGTTTTGGAGGCATGATCAGGAATTGTTTTTTTTACAATATTTACTTTTTTTCTCAGTAAATAGATTTTGGAAGTGCAGCAGCTCTATCCCTCCGTGGTGTCGTGGCGTCTTCCCGGAAGCAACCTTCATTTCACTACAAAATAGTCAAATATGTGTCAATACATCAATACATATTTGACTTTGTTCAGGAAACATTTAATTTGTTTTGTTATAAACCACATTTGGGTTCTAATGAGACAATATTAATAAATTACACAATAGAAAGTGAATACAAGTACACACAAAAAGATGGACAGATACAAATATTACATATCCAGTAAAATGTTGAATGATGTATTGCTAACCCCTGCAACAGACTGGCGAACAGTCCAGGGGTGTCCCCTGCCTTCGCCCATGAGTAGCCGGGTTAGGCTCCGGCAACCCCATGACCCCGAAAGGGAAAAAGCGGATTGGAAAATGAATGAATGGATGTATTGCTAATAAACATTCATGAAGTTTATGTTTGCACAAACAATATTAATTTGGATAAATGCTAAGCTACATATAGATATCAACGTTTTGTTTCAGTAAAAAACAGAAATGTGTTGGTAATTTACTTTTTATATTTTAAGATTGAAGTGATAAATTAGCTGTTCATGTTTTTGCAGCGCTTCCATACATTTTTTTATACTTTCACATGTGTGATGTGCCTCATGCGGTCTGCAGAAAATAAAAAAAACAAACTCCACCCTGCAGATAGGAGGCGCTGTCTCTAAAATCCTCAGTCCTGTTGTTGGGCCTCCGGGCCCGCAGATACACCCATCTCCCTGTGGTCAGGTGATGCCCAGAGGAAGTCCTAAACACCTACAGCTGACATGACCCACCTCCAGAGAACGGCTTTAGGAGCTCTGGTTTTCAGGGGGACACACCAGTTAAGGTGGTTTTGGGGATCTGGTCAGGATACAGCCCAAGTATCTGACCAGGTGAGGTCTTTAGGCTGACCCCTGACTCACTGGAGGATCAGATTTTTCAGTGAACCTCTATCCCTCGTTGTATGTCAGGCTTCGTCCTTTACCGGTGACAGATAGCCAAGCTGCTGTAAGCTAGCAGCACAGCCCGTGAGTTTGATTCCCCGGTCTTTTTGAAGGTTTTGGTCCACAGTACAACCTGTCGTCGTTATCTGATCTGTGAGGCCACTGTTTACTCTTGTCTTGATGTCTTTGGCGCCTGCCAGGCCTTCAACGTGATCAACGGCGGCAGTCATGCTGGAAACAAACTGGCCATGCAGGAGTTCATGATTCTGCCGGTTGGAGCCTCCAACTTCCATGAGGCCATGAGGATTGGAGCGGAGGTGAGAAGTTCTTTCCGTCAGCACAAGGTCTCACGGTCTGGCTGATCCATGACTGACTTGTTCCCACGTGGTTGTTCAGGTTTACCACAACCTGAAGAACGTGATCAAGGCCAAGTACGGGAAGGATGCCACTAACGTAGGAGATGAGGGTGGTTTTGCCCCCAACATCCTGGAGAACAACGAGGGTGAGACTCAGCTGGTAGTTGTGTCGGTTTCACCAAACAAAACTAAAGTAAAAGACGGCATTGACCTGTGTCTCTGCAGCTCTGGAGCTGCTGAAGTCAGCCATTGAGAAAGCTGGCTACCCTGACAAGATCATCATCGGCATGGACGTAGCTGCCTCTGAGTTCTTCCGCAGCGGCAAGTACGACCTGGACTTCAAGTCCCCCAACGACCCATCCAGGCACATCACCGGGGAGCAGCTGGGAGACCTGTACCGCAGCTTCATCAAGAACTACCCCGGTGAGACGGCGCCTCACATACTCACTTGATGCTCACCTGCAAGCAGGCGAGTACTTCAGCCCCCAGAAGCTGCAGCGGCTGATCTGTAGAAATGCTGGAGCTCGGTTCTGTAGGAACTGTTGGAGGGCATCCTCTGAACATCACTGTTACGACCTTTTCAGAGTACTGGGGACTTTGGTTGAGGACCATAAAGGATTTTTATCCAAGCTCAACAACCAAAAACCATCTATGATGGAACAATAAATGTATTTACATGAATGATAAACAACAACAACAACTGAAGCAGGTGAAGCTCAGAAGCTTCAGGGATGTCCAATGAAGCCTTAAAGAAACATCTTGGTTTAATAGCAGACCGAAGTTCTGTCAGATCCACAGTCAACTAAACCAGTCAAATATGTTCATCTCATGACTGATGTATTAGAGCTTTGCGTGTCATTGACGCTGTCAAAGATGGACTGACCGTGTTTATGTGAGCTGTCGTAGTCATGTGACTGCTGCAGCAAACGCCCCGTCTCAGAATGACCATCATGGGGTAACTCTGCAGTAAGTCATCTGGATGAAGCCCTTCATCCAGATCTTCATCTTCTAGATATTATCATCTGGATGAAGGTCTTTGTTAGGGTGGAAGACCCTTAAAGTGACCTGTGAAAACACAAACCACACAGGAGACAAAAGTCTGTTCAGCTTCTGCAGAAGGAGAGCGGTCTGCACCGGCACACAGCTGCCACAGAGGGACTCTGCCTCCATCCAGCAGACAACCCTCAGGCGATGATGTGAACATCCCGCACAGAAAGACAAGCGGAGGTTTCCAAAACTGACCATGATAAGAGTCAGCCGAGCAAAACTGCATTACTCCTTTATGAGTAACAAGCAGAGCACATACAATGTTATATGAGGATAGCGCAGGCTATAATAGTCACCTCTCCATCAGAGTTCATACTCCGTCACTCATTTCTGTCCCTCAGTCCAGTCCATAGAAGATCCCTTTGACCAGGATGACTGGGAGAACTGGGCCAAGTTCACAGCTTCTGTAGGCATCCAGGTAAGGCAGCTGCTTACCTCTGTCTCCCACAGAAGGTTCCTGCAGGAACCCCCTGGGGCTCACCTGTGATTTCTGCTTCAACCAATCAGATTGTAGGAGACGACCTGACAGTGACCAACCCAAAGAGGATCCAGCAGGCAGTGGAGAAGAAAGCCTGCAACTGTCTGCTGCTCAAAGTCAACCAGATCGGCTCTGTCACCGAGTCCATCCAGGCGTAAGACATCCATCTGTCCTTCCATGTGTTCTTCCATACATTTCAATTCAATTCTGTTTTAGTCTTTAGCCCAATATCACAGCCATAGCCGTCTCATTGGGCTTACATCGGTACTTACAAAGAACTTAAAGTCAATCATAAAAAAGTAAACAATAGCTGGTTGTTAAACAGACTAAGCTGAACAAACATCTCTGTCCTTACATCCTCCTTCTCTGTGAGGAAAAACTCATTAAAAAAAACTAAGAAACCTCAGGGTTTCCCACATGAAGGAGAGATCCTCAACCCCAGACGGACAGGTGATGTAGTAGAACTATTAAAGAAAAGTGAGCTTCATTCATTCTATAACTACATGGTTGAATAACAAGTATATGTCTAATAAACAAACACGTCTAGATAAACAGCTACAAGTTAAGATAACAGCTAGATATTTAAATAAACAAAGACATGTTTGAATAGAGTAGCAGATGGGCTTCATCCAGTAGGAGTTGTGGTAACAGCTGGGGTTGCTGGAAGAGCCAAAGGCGAGGTCACAGCCAAGGACAGGAGCACAGAAGATACATGTGGAATCAGAAATCTCTCCTGCTCCCCCGTAGGGGTGTGTGAAAGAGGGACAACATGTGAATCACACTGCACCAAACAGAGGCATGAAAAACCAAATAAAATAAAGCAATGGCAAATGGCAAATGATGTAATGAAGATTGCGGGGGGGGGGGGGAGGGATACAGACCCTGGGTCTGGTGGTGATGGTGGGTGGGGGTGGGGTGGGGGGTGGGGGGGTGAGT
>BSAI01000118.1:460518-473028 GCA_036245035.1 Adrianichthys oophorus | reverse complement strand
TGTGTACCTCTTTGAGATACTGGTTGTGTAGTTGTGTACCTCTTTGGGACACTGGTTGCCGCAGGATCCCAGCTGCGCTTTCAGCTGCGCATCTGCTGCAGTCAGCTTCCTGCAGACGACCATGAAACCTTTATTGTCACGCTCTGACATCACTGAGCTGTGCGTTTGTGTGTGTCTGTGCGCACTCACGTGCACTCCACGTAGAGCATGCTGATTTTGCAGTGGCAGCGCTGGCGGATCATCTGGTTGCAGGGGGGGCAGTCACCTGGGTGACAGGGGCGGGGGCAGGAGTGGGGGCAACCAGGTAGGCGGGGCTTGCTGCAGTCTTCCTCACACACCTCACACTGGAAACAAAGCAACAATCAGCCTCTGCTGAGTCCGTCTACTGACCCTGAGGGTCTCACCTGGTTGTCGTCGGTAACCGGGTGACACTTCCTGCTGCAGTGATGGTTCCCACACCCCAACGGACGTCCACAGGGACGCTCGCAGGAAAACTGACCCTGACGACAACAGGGCACCGGGGTGACCTGCACACACACACACACACACACACACACACACACACACACACACACACACACACACACACACACACACACACACACACACACAACACCTGATCTCTAGGAGGACCAGAACAGACCAGACCAGGAGAGGAAGACCGGAGGAGGTTCTCACCTCATGTTCTCCAAAGCAGGACCTGAAACACAAACAGAACTACGGTCACCTCCAGGACCCAAACCATCTGCTGAACCTGAGACAGGTCCAAACCGCTTCCTGCAGCAGGTTCACCAGCATGCCCCGCCCCCAAAGGATCCGGATCTCTGACCTTAAATCCTGGACCAGTTCCTGACAGGAACACTGTTCTATCATGCAGGTTCAGGTTCTAACGGGTTTTGGTCGGTTCTGTCCCTCAAACCTCCTCACTTCTGCCGACAGACTCACAGCAGGTCTGTGGATCTCATGTGGATCACAGAGTCCTTTCAGTACTGCTGGGTCTGACACCGGTCCTGAATCTGGACCGCCACACCGCCGAACTGTTCTAACTTCCATCCATCAGGTTCCGTCAGCACACATGAACGGTTATGAAACACTCAGAGCTAGTGGACCAAGCCCCGCCCCCCACAAACTCTGAAAACATGAAGCCCCGCCCCCTCAGCTGTCGTTGTGTGCCGTTTGCGTTCCAGATTTGTTATCGCGTTTGTGAATCTGATTTATTCCCCTCCATGGCGGCAGCAGGAAGTGGTTCCTGTCAGGATGTGATCTGGGATCGGTTCTGATTCTTAACAGTGGGACCTACGTGGGGATGGGGACTTGGCACGGGGGGCAGGGCAGCGCTTTCTTCATGAACGCCGGCTCAGACGGCTGCTCCCACGGACCCGCCAGCTGAACCTAAACACAGAGAGGAGGGGGTCAGGGGCCCGGTCGGAAACAGGAAATGTGGTTCCAGATAACTAGAACAGATGGAGCCCACCTGCTGGGACCGGACCAGAACCAAGTCGTGGCACGGCTGTGAGCAGGTGTGGCTGCAGCCGGGGAGGGGCAGCAGGCACAGCTGTCTGCAAGGGGGGCAGGGCCCCGGGTGACACCGGTGAGGCTCCCTGGAGGGGTGATGGCAGGAGGGGGGGCACCTGAGGACACCAGAGAGACACATGAGGATGGGCGGAGCTTCCTGAATGTGGAGCTCCTCACTACTGCGTCAGAGGTCAGACGGTTACGGCTGGGGTCGTGTGGTTAACCTGCAGTTCTCTCTGCAGCGCGGCGGCTTGGTGGTCCTCTCTCGACCACACGGGACGACCAGCACGCTGGAGCCACAGGAGCAGCGCACCTCCACCGTCTCCGGACACGGATAACAGCTTCCTGAGGAGACAGGAAACCATCACTGATGCAGAAGAAGACCCTCCAAGCCCCGAGGGTTCGAACCCGCTTCTGCAGCTGTCTGGATGTGCATGGCCTTGTAGAAATGCAGAGCTTTGTTCAGTGAAGATCAGGAGGCTCCGCCCACGACTCTCCTGATCACCATCAAACCATCAGAGGAATCAGCGCCGTGTTCGAGCTGACCTTTCAGGCTGACCTTCAGGCCCAGCATGCAGGACGCACTTGTGTTCCACCTGACAGATAAGGAGGAGCGGCGTCCCGTGAAGGTCATCTGCTCTCAGATGTTCAGCTCCAGAACGTCTGCTGCTCTGCTGGAAATAACCTGAACGTGTCTCTGCTCGGCCCGGTTCCTGTCAGCAACACCGACAGCTGTGAGTGACTGAGCATGCTCAGTCCCCCTCTGATAAGCAGCTCTTCATGTCTTTAACCAGCGGTGACATCATGGATCAGGACATCAGCCCACAGCTCTGATAAAAACTGGTCACACTACAGCCGGGTCACCGGGGTTCGAGGCTCTAAAGGGGCCACCGCAGAACTCCTGTAAACTTCCATAGAGTCCTAAAACTGGTTCAGAAACCCAGTGGAGCCGGGTCAGTTCACCAGCTAACCACCAGAAGGCGAGCTACAGACAGGTAAGCTTCTGTTCACTTCACCTCAAACTGGACCAGAACTGTACCAACACCACAGTGGGATGTGGGCGTGGCTTTGATGGCTTCTTCAGTCTAACAGCAGATGATGTCATCATCACATCCACCTCATTCACTTCGGACTGCACGCCGTACGCTGACTAATGTCAACGAATGTTCAAAAGTCATTCAATGGGAGGGACATAATCCCTGAGGAATGTCAAACCACGCCCACGTCTACAGGTGAGGACTGTCATGACACCTGTCAATCAAACCCCGCCATCATTGAGCAGAAACAAAAGCCCAGCATGTGGACTACAATCCTGAGTCAAAGCTGTTGCCATGGTTACTAACAGAAGTACAACAGCTGTAAGAACAGGAAGTTCATGAAGACTCCAGCGGTGGCGCTGAGGATTCAAACCTGCAACCCTAAAGAGAAGGAACTCCTTTTACATCCAGCAGAAGTTTGGACTGAGGAGAAGACCGTAGGGCTTTAAAGAACCCTCAACAGAACCAAGACTCAAAAAGGCCAGAATCCAAACCAGAACCAGAACCAAAGTCAGCTTCTATTGATGCCCAACATCAGCATCTTCATGAAGACACACAGACATCACAGACTCGCCTCCACAGACATGTTTCATGATTGATTTGGACCCGCAGAACCGGGTCGGAGCCTCTGCTCACTCCAAAACACAACTACAGCAGCGCAAGGACACACAACCACAGCCCGTCAGCGGCGCTGTCTCTGTCCGCTCCAAGAGGTCAGAGCGACCAATCAGATCCAAACATGAATGAACCCAGGCCATTATCCAATCAGAGCGCAGACATCTGACCTCTACATCAGAGACGTCGCACACAGGAAGCTGTCACTCACACAAACACACAAATGTCTGTGTAGGGGAGGGTTGTTGCTGTCAGCAGCCTTTCCTCCCACTTGTGCGCCTATGTTTGCGTGTGTGTGTTATCAACTGTCAAGAAGAACACAACCTCCTCCTCCTCCTCCAACAGACCCATAAGCAGCTGAGCAGACACAGAGAACACAGGACTTCATCAGAACCTGGATGGCAGACGTGTGTGTGTGTGTGTGGGTGTGTGTGCGTTGAATCCTGAGTGAAAACATTTTTGTGTCTTTGAACAGTCATCCGGTCATCAGTCATGCTTTCATCCGTTAAATCCTGTCTGAATGTTATCAAGTGATCCTTCTGAACACCATCCACGAGTCCTCACAAGAGTTTCCTGGATTCAGGTTGGTCACCATGGTAACCAGCATTACCTTCCCTCCAGATAAAGTTAGTAAAAAGCATTATTTTGTAATCTTTTTCCTCACAAAAGGAAATTAAAAAAAAAAAAGTATTTTTCTTTTAAAATGACTGTTTCTAAATTATAAATCAAATAGCTGGATCAAAAGTACAAAACTGATGCTCAGGAATAGATTCTGAATTCAATTTAAAGAGTTTTTTTGATTGTGCTTGATTTTTTTTATTGTTTTTCGTTGAAAGGCTGATAGTTTGGTTCTATTTTAACGGCATTTACAGGTTTTCATTCATTTTCTCAAAGAACTAAGTCATACAATGCCTTTATTCCTCAGGGAACACTGTCCTGCATGTTTCCATGCTTCCCTGCTTAAGCACACCTGATTCAGCTGAAGATGACAGTCATCAAAGGCAGGTGTGTTTGAGCACGGTGGGATTGAATAAATGCAGGACAGTGTGCCCTTAGGACCAGGGTTGGAAAACACTGGATTAGAACATTTTAATTTGACAGATTAAAAAGAAAATGACTCTCTTTTCTTTTTTAAACCCACTTTTTTTAAACGGTTTGGCCTCTGTCTAGTTTCAGTCTGACTCTGGAACTTCAAATAAAAGGAAAAATAAAATGTCCTTAAATGGAAACAGCTGTCTGATTGGTTCCTGCCATGAACACGTCATTCGGTCACAGGTTCCTCCATGTTTATATTCAGAGACCTTTATGTTTCATTTTTGATCATTGCTGGTCTCAAATATTCTTTATAGTCTCCTGGTTCCCTCATCTGATGCAGTACTTCCAAGCTGCCTGTAGGGGGAGACACTGCCTGGAACAAACAGGAACCAGGCCTGGTTTCTTCACTGAACTTCCTTCTGCTTATAAGATATCCAGTCTCAGTGAGTCCATCAGCAGCATCTGAGCATTACCTTGGTGACAGACGGAGGGACACTTGTGGTTGCGACATCCCAGAGTTCGCCCGCAGCTCTGGTCACAGGGGGGGCAGTTGCCGGAGCAACACTGAAACACAGAGCATGATGGGAAGCAGAGCGAGAGTTCAGGTTAAAAGAGTTTGGGTCAAACTGCAAATGCGATAACAGTGGCAGACGAAACCCTGCCCCCAGACAACCTTCAGCTATCAGATGGAGCAGCGCCAGTGACATTTGGACAAGCAGGAACACACAGAGCTGCTGTCTGCAGAACACCTCCACCTGAGGAGAACACACCTGGGTTTGCTGTTTTCACAGCAGACAGTCGCTCTGATGTCTTTGGTCCCACAGCGTTCTGTTCTCAGACCAGCGTTCTGCTCAGTGAAGTCTGTCTGTGGTTCTCACCGTATGCAGATGACACCCAGCTTTATCTGTGCCTAACTAACATAATGTATGATCAATGTCATCATTTTAGATCCACTGGAGGGCAGTAAGGTATTTATTTATATTAACAAAGTGTTTTTTTAAATCGAAACACACAAGCACATCCAGGCATTCCTGGGGGGGTTAGACTCCGCCCCTCACTCCCTGGAACTGTACCAGCAGTCAGAGGTCCTGACCTTCCTCCTGCACTGGTGTCTCTGGCAGTTCCTGGTCTTTGGACACTTGGAGTCACACAGGTACTCCTTATGACAGGCCGTCTTCTTCCTGTGTTTGCCACACCTGCACTCCTTCTCCACCTCCTGCAGTCACAGCAGAGTGTCACGTGTGTGTGTGTGTGCGTGTGTGTCTGCGTGTGTGTCTGCATGTGTGTGTGTCTGTCACCTGTCGGCACGTCTCACAGCTGCCGCGGTGACACCTCATGGAGCAGGTGTGCTTCAAACAGGACAGCAGGCGGTCGCACGTGTCTCCACAGGGGGGCACCACCTCCGTGCACGGCAGAGACGACCCTGCAGCCACAGACAGGTCAGGAGGGGTGTGTGGGCGAGTGTGTGCACGAGTGCGTGCGTCTTCTCACGGGTTTTGCCGCAGGGACAGGATCTGCTGAGCGAGCGGGGGCAGGGGGCGCACACTCCATCATGACACACCTGTTCACAGGTGTGATTCCCACAGGAGAGCACGGCGCCGCACACCTGAGAGACACACCAACGATCTGATGTTGACAAAATCAGCTTTGTGCTATTGTGCAAACCTTTACGTAAGTGAAGTCTTTACACAATTAACGTAATTCCAACGGATTCTGACAGAAGGAAAAGCAGCGGATCCACGTCAGAATCCATTGGGATTACATTAATTGCGTTAGCGTTTGCAGACAAACTAGTTTAAAGAGCGTGTGTTATTTTGCCGTCATGGGTGACAATCTCCGGTGTTAAAGTGTCTCCTGTTAGTAAATTGGAAACGACACAGTTTCCATGGAAACCACAGCCTCACCTGCTCACAGGTCCAGCGGGGGTTGGCACAGGGCCGCTCCGCCTTCTGGCGGCCGCACACGCAGCTCTGCAGGCTCACTCTGGGACAGGGGGCGCACTCTGACACAAACAAACGCACGTGATCGACCAACCAGGGAGCTGCAGACTGTGAGCTGGGCGGGGCTTACCTGAGTGGCAGGGCTCTGAACAGGTGTGCTGCTGACAGGCCAGCAGCCTTCCACACCTCTGCTGGCAGGACCAGGCCTGCAGACGCACACACAAAGCTGCTCAAACAAATACAGAATAGCTCCGCCCCCAGTTTGGACCGTCAGAGCTCACCTTGTTGCTGCAGCGGCGGGGGAGGGGCTTAGATTTGCCACACAGGCAGGAGACGGCCACCATCTTGGGACAGGGCGGACAGGGACCTGAAGGCGGCGCACACAGTCATGTTACCTTCTGCTTTTTTTCTATGAATGTTGTTTCCATGTTGGAGATGCTGGTGCAAGGGGGGGGGGTGTCTGGTTACCGGGGTGACACAGCAGCAGACAGGTGTGACCACAGCTGGGCTTCAGCTGCCTCTGGCAGATGGAGCCGCAGGAGTGAGGAACCAGCCAGGGGTCAGCCGGGGGGTCCTGCAGCTTCCCGCAGTAACACGTGTACCTGAACACAGCAAAGAGGAAGAGTGACTCAGCAGAAATGACTTCAGTCAGGACCAGAAGAAAGAGCTTCTGCTCAGTTAATGTTCACACAGCGGCCCCCTCTGGAGGACTGCAGCACCGTGCTGTGTAACCCCTCACCTGCTGGGCGTGGAGCTCGGCGGATACTCCGTCCGGCACTTTGGACTGAGAAGAGACCAGAGTCAGACATGGAAACGCGTCCAGATCCTTCACAAAAACCACAACCTTAAACCCAGCTGGAATCAGATCCTCTGAAGAACCCTCCAGCTCTGCTCAGGAACAAGATGTTCTGCAGAGCTTCAGGGTCACAACCATCTCACAGCTCCACCAACATTTAAAATGAACCCGACCCAGAATGAAACCAGAACCCAGAGGAGAAGGGAGGGCGCTCCTCCGTCCCGCCTCACCACGGCCACGGGTGCTCCTTCTGACCAAAGTCTTCATCGGTCACGGAGGACACGAGGAAGACCGAGTCCCTGGCCCACTTCTGGATGCAGGGGAGGTGGAAGAGGGAGAAGCAGCCGCAGCAGCTCCACACCTGCAGGCGGAGGGACAGGTGTGTGAGAGACTCACCGTGAAGGAGAACACCTGTGGGCGGAGCTGCGTCTACGTCGACCTGCTTTTTACTGTCAACAGTCGAGGTTTGAACTTTGACTTCTGGGGTAAAAGCGTGAAATCCTCTGATCTGCTGTTTGATGGTCGGCTGATGGCGTGCACCACTCACCGCCTGCGTCCTCTTGACCGAGGCGATGCAGATCAGACAGGTGACGGCTCCGGACTGGAACAGCTCGCTGACGTACTGACCAGTCCGGGCCAGAGCCGAGGAGTCTCCACCTGAACACAGAGCGGCTCGCTCAGTTCACACAAAGACCATCCTGGGTCTGAGGGGTCTGGGTGTGTCGACTCACCTGTCTGGTCGGTGTACGTGGTGAAGGTCGATGCCAGGATCTTCCCTCTCTGTCCCTCCTTTTGGTTCCCGTCCTCGTTCTCCTCATCGTCTGAGGAAGAGGAAGAGCTTACGTGGCTCTCCACCAGTCTCTTGACGGCTGCCTGGTTGGACCTCCGGATCTCCTCGAACTTGGACTGAACGGCACCGGCTGTGGTTCAGGGAGCAGAGGAAGGTTACAGAAGCCGCTCAGGTTCCTGCTTCATTCGTCTGAAGTCTTCATCACCCTGAGGAAGATCTGGGTTCGGGTCCGTCTTCAGCCCTCTCCCTCCCCGTCCTGTTCCTGGGACCGCCTTCTCCTTCGGCGTGGGGCGGGATCTTTCCTCTTGAGCGTTCAGGCCACGCCCCCGGCCCTGCTGTCGCCAGGCGGGCTCCATGGCAACCGCCTCCCAAGGACTCACCTGTGGACCATCAGAGCATGAAGGCAGCTGAGAACCTGACGTCCCACAGAGAAGACCACCATGGAGAACTGGGCTCCTCCCCGACATGAACATCAGGTCTGCGCAAACCCAATGAGTCAGCAGAACCGATCCGGTCCAGACTGACCCATTCATTACATCTGAGCGTGACCAGTGCGCATGCTCCGTCTCGCGGCATGAACAGCTCTCAATGACCGCAGTTTTCTGGTGAAAATACTTCCCCACATACGGTGACGTAATACAGGTGAACTAACGGTCACATGAACACACCTGTGCAGATTCAGAGTCCACTTTGAAAGCCCCCCCGTGTCCAGTTCGTGCTGCTAGCAGCCGGCTAGCCGTTCTAAGCTAACAAACACACAAACTCAGGAGGAAAAGGCGCCTAAACGAACGTCACTTCCTGTTAGCGGCGCTTTTTAGCGTAAACGGACTGTTTGTGAGTTTAAACATTTCGGTTCAGATTCAAATAAAAGTTAATCTTTCAATAGTTTGAAGTAAACCCACCTCTGCAGGGAGAATCACAGCGTTGCCTCCTAGATGTCATGCGCAAAGTATTATGATGCAGTCTGGTACTTGTAGTTCCGTTGTCCACTGAAGGTAGTGGAACATTCCCACTAAAACTACAATTTCCACAATCCCGCTGAACTTTTTCAGACGCCGAAGAAGCCTACGGTCCGATCTGACGTGTCAGCCGACGGACCGGAATACTTTAAAAATTAAAAATACAAACACTCTCCAAAATAAAAACAAGAGGAAGTTAGCTTTAGCTTATTTTAAATGACAGACGGGAAGCTGGATCAAGCTGGGTCAGTCTACCGACTGATTCACGACGTTGGTGAAAACACTTTTTAAGCACAGAAAATCATTGTTTCACAAAAATACATCACTTCCGGTTGGTTGAAGTGATCAGAGAGCTAAAATAAATGTGATGATAATTTTATGACAGAAAATGTCACATATCTTATAAAATGTCTTTATTTCTAACGAATTTGTGCTTACAAGCAAAGTTACAGCAAAGTCATGGTTAGCGTGAACGGCATGGTTCTATGTCTTTAATGATCTGGTTTAAGCGTGTTCACATTGATCCTTTTGCTTGTTGTAATCCTCATAGACACTAGGTGGCACTGTAGCTTCCTTACTGTAGCTGAAGCTGACGCAGCTTGTAGTCAAGCTAGCACACTAAAGCCTGTGGTCTTTAATATGACCCTTTAAGAAAACCTGAAATATTTTATGTGTATAGAGATGTCTCTTCTCTTTTAGTTTTAGAAATTATAAATGAACTTTGTGATAAAGTTGTACGTCAATGCTGCTTTCACACTGGACGTGGCCGGGCCGTAAAGGCGTTGAGCAGTAAATTTGACACCTGTCAAAAGAGGCGGCGTACGTAAATTTGATGCTTTTTGATGCGCGTTAAGTGGGTTAAGAAACTTTATGGAAGTTCAGGACGAAAATCCTCAAATTGAGCGGCCATTTTAACTCTTTTTTTCTAGCCTTTGATCTTGTTACTAAAAAAACGTCACGTGCTCAGATCGGGTCTTTATATTGACTTCACATTGAAACTCGACGACCCTCGCCGGCTGTGTCTGGTGTGAATGCAGCTTAACACCAGAGCTGTCACCAACAACAGCAAAATAACAAGCGCCCTCCAAACTCTTTGATCGGTTACACAATTAAAATCATTATTATAGATTCTGACCCGGAGAAAATCTGTTGCATATCAGCACAAAGCCGCTTTTCTCTGCTTCAGAATCTGTTGGAATTAAGTTAATTAAAAGGTTGAAGAACTGTGGTATCTGGAAAAGCTCTCTCTCTTTGGTGTTCTCTCATAAGCATGACCCTAACCCTGAATCTGGTGATAGAAATGGAAAAAGTGATGCATAGTTCCATCTGATGTGCACATCAGGCTGCGTTTAGCTTTTACCATTGATTTGACACAGAACTATAATCACAATATTTCCATTTGTACAGCATGTAAACAAATGGTGACCTTCAGTGAAGCGTTTCCGATGAAACATATCGCGGCACAGTGAAAAGTATTAATAAATGTGAGACAGCTAATCCATAAATGCTTCAGATATTAGAGTGACTACATAACGGCTCCAGACGTCCTCCAGTGCTTATGTAATCCAGAGTCATGTTCTTCCTGGACCTCAGTTCTTCTCTGCAGTTTTTCTTCTCTGACAGCAAATGTCCTCCCAGGAGGCTGTCAGCGCTTTCTCTGAAAATCTACTCAAGACGTGAAATGGAGAAGGTCAACCTGATCCAAACCCTAAAGGTTTTTTCAGGTTCAAAACTTCAGTTCATGCCTACAGTCATTCAGGACTGCCAGCTGTTGATCTGGGCTTGCTCGGTTCTGAAATTCTTCAACTTAGGCCTCCACTCCTGTTCGTCATCATCTTCTACCTATTTCTTCTCTTCCTCTTTAGCGGTCTCAGGGGTTGGAGGGGGCGGGGTATCGCCGGGTTGGTCAGGTCGTGCAGGCGGAGCCATCTTCCTCTCCAGCCGTGTGACTCTATGTTTGATTTTGCTGTGACTGGCTTCGTTCTCTGCTAGAAGCCGGGCGTATCGGGTCTGCAGGACGTCAAGCGTGCTGGTCATCCGGTCAACCTTCTCCTCGATCTCTTTAGGGTCAGGGCCCTGAGCTGCCACCTACAGGACAGGACAGCTTACAGCTCTGGATGCTGCAGGTTGTTGGCTAAAAGGTCCAAAGCGTGTTAAGGTACCTCCAGGTCCAGCAGCCCGTCCTTCATCAGAATCTGCCTCCCTTTCTCCTCCAGCAGAGCTTTGGCATCAGGATACTCTGTTAGCGCCTCCATCAGGTCATCCTTGGAAAGACAGAAGAGGTCAGAGTACCCGATGCTTCTGATGTTCGCTGTCCTCCTGTTTCCTGCCTTACTTCCTGTTGGAGAAGAAGAAAAGGTGTTAGAAGTTCTGGTATCATGAGGTTGTTGGGGGTTAACTTTTAACATCATGACGCTACAACCTGACAGTCATAACCCAATGTGCTCATTTAGTCTTTCACTGCTCAAAGTCCTTCAGTCCTTCGTTTAGCTGACTGCTCTGTTTGCATCATTGAAGTTACACACTTCTGTTACACACTGATGTTACAAACTGATGTTACACACTTTTGCTACACTCTGCTGTTACACACTTTTGCTACACTCTGCTGTTACACACTTCTGTTACAAACTGCTTTTACACACTTTTGCTACACTCTGCTGTTACACACTGCTGTTACACACTGCTGTTACACACTACTGCTACACACTGCTGTTACACACTGCTGTTACACACTACTGCTACACACTGCTGTTACACACTGCTGTTACACACTTCTGTTACACACTGCTGTTACACACTTCTGTTACAAACTGCTGTTACACACTTCTGCTACACACTGCTGTTACACACTGCTGTTACACACTTCTGTTACAAACTGCTGTTACACACTTTTGCTACACTCTGCTGTTACACACTGCTGTTACACACTTCTGTTACACACTGCTGTTACAAACTGCTGTTACACACTGCTGTTACACACTGCTGTTACACACTTCTGTTACACACTTCTGCGACACACTGCTGTTACACACTGCAGTTACACACTGCTGTTACACACTTCTGTTACACACTGCTGTTACACACTTCTGTTACACACTGCTGTTACACACTGCTGTTACACACTTCTGTTACACACTTCTGTTACAAACTGCTGTTACACACTTCTGCTACACACTGCTGTTACACACTGCTGTTACACACTTCCGTTACACACTGCTGTTACAAACTGCTGTTACACACTTCTGCTACACACTGCTGTTACAAACTGCTGTTACACACTTCTGTTACAAACTGCTGTTACACACTTTTGCTACACTCTGCTGTTACACACTGCTGTTACACACTTTTGCTACACACTGCTGTTACACACTTTTGCTACACTCTGCTGTTACACACTGCTGTTACACACTTCTGTTACACACTGCTGTTACAAACTGCTGTTACACACTTCTGTTACACACTTCTGCTACACACTGCTGTTACACACTGCTGTTACACACTTCTGCTACACTCTGCTTTTACACACTTCTGCTACACACTGCTGTTACACACTTTTGCTACACTCTGCTGCTACACACTGCTGTTACACACTTCTGTTACACACTGCTGTTACAAACTGCTGTTACACACTGCTGTTACACTCTGCTGTTACACACTGCTGTTACACACCTCTGCTACACTCTGCTGTTACACACTGCTGTTACACACTTCTGCTACACTCTGCTGTTACACACTGCTGTTACACACTTCTGCTACACACTGCTGTTACACACTGCTGTTACACACTTCTGCTACACACTGCTGTTACACACTTCTGCTACAC
>BSAI01000118.1:343715-356899 GCA_036245035.1 Adrianichthys oophorus | reverse complement strand
ACACAACTCTAAAGTTACACACAAATCAAGGATTATGCACACACAACAAAAACAAAAAAAACTGAGCGCGTGCGGTGAGAGCTCTGCGAGGCAATGGGGCGGGGGCTTTCGTTTTTTTATCTGCTTTAATAGAAAAAAACGGCGGATGAAACGCCGGTCTGGCTGCTGGATCGCCGGTGTGGGCCCCGTTGCCTCGCGGATTTGACCAGAAATTTCGGCCAATCAGATCAACCAGAAAGGTTACCGCCCCCTGAGTGACAAAAACGCCCCCTGAAACTGAGCGGGCGGAGTTAGGACTGCGCGGAGCAGTTGTAAGAGACGCTCGCTCAGTTATCAAATACGCGCCCTTCAATTAATGGCAGAGATGTGACGTCATAATGAAGCTCCAAACAAAAGCATCTGGTGAAACATTTTAATAAAGAACATTTTTAGAAACAGAAAAACAAAAACTCAGGACTACAACTGTACCCCCCCCTGCTCGCTCAGGCTCCGCCCCCTCCCCTCAGTGACTCTCTCTCTCTTTTCTTTTACGTGGAGGTTCTCCGTGAATCGGGGTTCACAGCTCTGTGATATTTGCATCTGAAGTTAAAGAACTTGTTTCAGCTTTTATGGGAACGTGTAAAACTCAGAGGAGGAAGGAAAAAAGAACGTCACATCTCTAGTGAGTACCGGCAGTACCAGCAGTACCTTCTGGCGTGGAGAAGTGGCGGTACTCAAAAGAGCTATTTTTACAAGTCCCGGTACCGAAGAGTACCGGTCCACTTAAAGCACTGCCTCCATGATGAGGTTTAGACCAGACCAGAGAAACGGAGCACAGATGATCTGAGTTAGCCACGCCCACTGAGTTTGATGGAGGTTGACAGATAACGTATTAAAATGGTGTGAGCCAGATCATTAAATGTGACATTAAATCATGAAAAAATGATTTTTAATGAAATATTGACACTTTATTTATTCATATTAAAAATATTTATTTCAATTAGTCTCTTCCAGCCCACACTGGACAATGAAATAAATACATATGTCATCAAATGTGTAAAAGTGCTTTTTAATGGCATTTTAATATTTTAATGCCACATATATTTCAACATGTGTTTATTCATTTCCAACTTTAAATAATTAATGCTAGTTTTAAATAATTAATGACACTTTTATTTAATGATTTCATGGCGTATATATTTATTGAATATTGTTCCTTCTGAACCTCCATAAAGAAGCAGAATCCTCTCCATTCTAAGAACAGGCTGCTGGAGGATTGGTTTGGACCTTCATGTGGAGTAAGCCTCGCCCCCACCCTTATCATAGCGCCACTCTTTAGGACAATGACATTCAGAACAATCAAACATCTAAAAATCTTCACTGGAACCAAACATCTGCACAGAATAAAGCCGACCTGGATCAGAAGAGCTCAGATCCACTGGCTCCTAGCCAGAGTTCTTCAGAGTTCCGGACTGTAAAGGAATCACATATGTCCAGAAAACCTTCATCATGGATCAGTTCTGATCTTCTTCAGAAATGACCGTAAAGTTCAGCTTCTAAACGAAAACGCAACATTCCCAAAAGTGCTTCTGTAGTTTTCATCCCAGCCTATAGGGGGCAGTGTTTCCCTGCAGTGGGTGGAGGAGGTGAGCAGTTCCTCTCTCCCAGCACACCGTCATCAGGCTGTGCTTGGATCTTCACTTTGTTTGCGCCGGATGGGCTTGTTTCTGGAACACTTCCTTGTCAAGGACTCCCCCATGCCGGACCTCACAGACATGGTGAGGTCCTTGGCTTTCTTCCTGAACGACTTGGTGAAGTAGTAATACAGCAGCGGGTTGATCACGCTGTTGGACGCCGCCATGCAGAGTGTGATGGACACGGCGCGCTGCAGCGGCATCTTGGCGCCGCAGCTCCAGTTGCTGCACATGGAGTGCAGGTGCAGCGTCCTGATCAGGTGGTACGGTAGGAAGCAGAACAGAAAGGTCACTATCACCATGGTAACCAAGGTCACTGCGTGTCTCGTTTTCTTGGTGTCACTGCAGGTCTTGGAGGACCCTTGGGAGTGGCCGAGGGACCCTTGGGAGCAGGTGTGGGACGTGACATGGCGGATGATCTCCACGTAGCAAGACAGGATGGTGAAGAAGGGCAGCAGGAAGCCGAAGATCAAACCGATGTAGTTCATGATGCTGATTCTGCACCAGGAGGAGTGGCTGGACGGCTCGAAGCAGCGAGGAATCCCGTCTCTGAGGGGGAGGGACAAACAAACAAAAGAAGCAGGTTAAAAATGTCCAGTCAAAATCCACGGGAGCCCCGCCCCCTTCCCTTTTAATATCAATTAAAGCCCTAAATGTCCTCTGTGGATCCCAAAGGAGTTCATTCAAAAGACAATTCAAAGTGCTTTACAGAAAACATGAAAGAAAGAAAACAATCAAAATCATCAATCAAATTCAGCTGAGAACAGGTGGGTCTTTAACCTGGATTTAAATACTCTGAGTGTTTCAGCTGATCTAAGACTTCCTGGAAGTCTGTTCCAGATCTGTGGAGCATAGAAGCTGAATGCAGATTCTCCATGTTTAGTTTGGACTCTAGGAACTGACTAAAGACTGGATCCAGATGAGTGAAGAGGTCTGGCTGGTCTATACTGGGTCAGGAGGTCAGCCATGTACTTTGGGGATAAACCATTCAAAGCTTTCTAAACCAGTAGCATAACCTTAAAGTCTATTCTCTGGCAGACAGGCAGCCAGTGTAAAGACCTCAGAACTGGACCGATGTGGTTCTACTTTTGTGGTTCCTGTGAGAACACGAGCAGCTGAGTTCTGAATAAGCTGTAGTTTCCTGATTGATTTTTTTGGTTGTCCTGTGAAAACACTGTTACAGTAGTTAAGTCGACTAAAGATGAAAACATGAACTAGTTTTTCCAGGTCCTGCTTGGACATCAGATCTTTAATCCTTGAAATATTTTTGAGATGATAGTAGGTCTGTATCCATCACTACACCCAAGTTTCTGGTCTGGTTGGTGATGTTAAGATAAATAGATTGAAGCTCTGCAGTGACGTCCAACCGTTTCTCTTTAGCCCCAAAGACAATAACCTCAGTTTTGTTTTTGTTTGATTGAAATAAGTTGTGACACATCCAGTCATGAATGTCCTCAATGCATTTTCCAAGAGCCTGTACAGGGCCTCGGTCTCCCGGTGTCATTGTAATATATATGTGTGTCATCTGCATAGATATGGTAACTAATGCTGTTGTTTTTTTATAACCTGGGCCAGTGGGAGCATGTAGATATTAAATAGAAGTGGTCCCAGGATGGAGCCTTGGGGAACTCCACATGTCATTTCTGTGAAGCTCTGATGTGAAATTACCAACTGACACAAAATATTTCCTGCTTTCCAGTTACGTTTTGAATCAGTTTAGTACTGGCCCAGTGAGACCCACCCAGTTTTTCAGTCGTTTGAATAATATAGCGTGATTGACTGTATCAAATGCAGCACTGAGATCCAATCAAACTAGCACTGATATATTTCCACTGTCTGTATTCAAACGTATATCATTAGTCACTTTGATCAGAGCCGTTTCAGTGCTTTGGTGATGTCTGAAGCCTGACTGGAAGACATCATAACAGTTATTTCTTATTAACTGATGAAAAACAGCTTTTTCAATGATCTTACCTAAGAATAGCAGGTTTGATATCGGTCTGTAGTTGCTCATTTCTGTTTTGTTTAAAATGTTTCTGAGAAAACACCAGAAGTTAAAGACAAGTTCACAATGTGGAGCAGGACCGACTCCAGGATCTTTGAAACTTGTTTGAAAAAACTTGTGGGTAGAATGTCCAGACAGCAGGAGTTCAGTTGACTTAGAATGTCCTCCAGATCTTTACTGTTTATGGGTTGAAACTGAGCCATGGGGTTTACATTGGTTTCCAGTGGATAAAGTTCATATTCTGGACTTGTAGTTGATGAAACAATAGTTTACATAATGTTTTTGATTTTCTCTGTAAAGAATTTAGCAAAGTCATTACAAGCTTTAGTGGAGTTCTGGTGCCGCTGACACAGATGGGTTTGTTAGCCTGTCGACTGTAGCGGATAAGGCCCGAGAATTATGAGAGTTTTTGGTAATGATGTCAGAGAAATAGAACTTCCTTGCATTACTCAGTTGTAAATGATAAAAGTGAAGTTTCTCTTTATAGATGTCCTAATCAACCTGCAGTTTAGTCTTTCTCCATTTGTTTCTAATGAACAGGGTCCCATGTTTTCCTTGAGAAAGTCATGACGGTTGGTCATTTCACAGCCTGGACCCTCCACACATCAAACAGCTGACTGCGGAGGCAGGATGTGATGTCGTATAGGAGGGGGTGGGGCTTTACGTTTTCTCTTTGAACGTTCTGGTGACAGGGTAATGGGGGACAAAAATGGATTGGCCAGGGGAGTAGATCTAAGCCCAATACCTACTCGCTCCATCGTCAGGGTCAGAGAATTTCAGGTGGGGGGAAGAGGGGGACCTGTCAGGGGTTTGGGGGTTTGCTGGTGTTTAGGAGGATGAAGAAAATCCGTCGTTCTCGTTTGTGCTTTTTGGAGGCAGATAAAAAGTCTTTCCCATTTTGGATGTTTTTCTCCAGTGGGGGCGAGTCCATCTCTTACATGAATCCAGTCTGTGTCTGACCTTAACATTGAGAGAAGTCTTTGTTTATCTCAGTCTTGGCATGAAGCAGATAGTAAAACAGATTGGAGGAGAAAAGTTGAACTCCTGACTTCTTCAAACTGAATCCATTTGCTTTAAAATGCTTTCTGCATTCCCAGAAATGTGAAAGTTGTTAATAAAGTTAACTCTGTTGTTAGATCATGCCACAGAAAGCCTCCTGTTTAGTACCAACAGCCTGCTGAGAGGAGAAACGATCCTCCTTAAACTCTCTGACATCGGTCAGGATCTGAGAACCAAAGAAAACTAGGATGGAGGATTTGCTGAACTTCACAGCTCCACCTGCAGAACCTGGAAAATAATTTTGCTTTCTCTAAAATAAACCCTGAGCTAGAACGTTCCTGCAGCTGCGAGGAGCACTCTGGAGCTCTGTTGTGAAGCTGCAACAGAACACAGCGCCATGATGTCATCGACACGCGAAGGAGGGCTGATGGGAGGAGTTTGTCCAGAAGTCAGGAGAACAGGGGTGAAGGGTTGGAGGAAGTAGCGTCCGGCTCTGTTCTGTCAGTGAAGGTCTTCACCCTCTGGGTCCTCAAGTTCCCACCGAACGTTTCTGCAGAATTCTAAACAGGAGAGAACAGCTCAGCGCTGCGGTTCTGCTGAATGCAGAAGGAGGACGTTCCACGGAAGTGGAGACGGGTCATGCCCTCCAGCACAGGAGAAGCCTGTAGAAGACACCGCCACCGGTTTGACTGACAGAGCAGCATCTGGTTATTCTGGGAGGACTTCTGCTGTCCTTCAGACTCAGACCCGGTCCGGATCCTTCAGTAAGATCCCACAGACTCAGACCTGTTCTGGATCCTGGACCAGCATTGATGCTGCTGCATGGGGTTTCTGGAAGTTTTTTTTAACCTCTGCAGTGTTCAGACAGGTTCCTCTAAAGTCACTGCTCCAGTTTTACTTCTGAGGAATCTGCAGGGCCTCAGGACCAGAGAGACGCCTCCAAAATAAAAGCATCAAAACTGCTGATGATGACTCAGCAACCAGGAGAAAATCAGAGTGACGTGAGTGTGCAGCAGAGTCACAGTAAATATGCAAGAAGCAGCATTTTGGATGACCTTTAGAAAGAACCTTTAGAAACTCTTCTGATAAAAATGAATGCAAAGTTCAGCATCAATGAGGAATAAAACCTGGATGTTTGTGGAAACTTTTGCCAAAAATAAATACATCTGGGTATTGTCTGGTTTCCTCATTTCCTGTTTCCCAGGCCAGTCCAGAGACATAGTCTCTCCAGCGTGTCCTGGGTCTTCCCCGGGGCCTCCTCCCAGTGGGACATGCCCGGAACACCTCTCCAGGAAGGCGTCCAGGAGGCATCCGAACCAGATGTTCGAGCCACCTCAACTGGCTCCTCTGGATATGGAGGAGCAGCGGCTCTACTCCGAGCTCCTCCCGGGTGACCGAGCTTCTCCTCCTATCTCTCACACACTGGACCTCTGATCAGACCTCGGATACATAAGGAACTGGCTAGAACGGACCAAAGTAACCTGTAACCTCTTCAAAAATAGAATTCACCCCCCAATGGTCACTCAGCAATCACAGCTTTAAAAATGGCGCTTTTTCATGTTCACCCTCTCTCTCTAACAAATCATACTTTGCTTTCTGCTTTATAGACCGCCCAAACGGTGCCCCTCCTTCCTGTCAGACTCCTTTCAGTTGAACATAATCCTGAAAAGGTGATGGTCTTTGGGGATTTAATACACATGTTGATAACTCTTCTGACACTTTTTCAATATTTGAATTGTATGAATTTCACACAGCATGTTCATCTTCCAGCTCACCACAGGGGTCACACTGTGGACTTGGTCATTACCCATGGCCTGCCGACAGAGTTGACCTGTGTCATGGACCTGTGCATTTCTGAGCACCAGTGCATATCTTTTAGTATCAAAGATGGAATGAAACATGAAGGCCCAGAGAACGTTTTAAGGAAACACTCTCAGTGCTGAAGTGACTGTTCATTTCATTTCTCATTTTCTCCAACCATCATGTCAAGGTCCCGTAACTCTATGGTCATAAACCTTAACCACAGGCTCCAGACCATACTGGACCTGTTCATTCAAAACAAAGACACCTTGGAAAACTGAAGCTGTCAGAACTCTAAAAACAAAGAGTGTCGAGCAGCTGAACGTCACTGGAGGAAATCCAAACTCCCAGTGCATTACGAGTTCCTCTGTGAAAAGTTAGCTTTTTATAACAAAGAAATAAATCCAAACAAACATATCTCTCCAGCATGATAGTCAAACATTGTAATAACCTTAAGGTGTTGTTTTTCATCATTCATAAGCTCACTGAGCCCTCAAGCCTACCTAACAACACCTTCACTGATGAGGAATGTCAAGCGTTTGCAGACCACTTCAGACTTCAAATTGATAAGATCTGACATAAACCAACACCATCCTGCATCTTTTAACTCCTATGACCTTGAAATGTTTGAAAGGAACTGGAAGTTTGTGTCCTTGTAGATGTAGTAACACTTAAGAAAGTGACTTTACAGTTCAAATCAAGCACCTGCTCCTGGATCCCGTTCCCACTACTCTTTTTAAAGAGGTTTACAGGTTTTGTGAAGGAGATATCCTGGACATTGGTAATGGCTCTCTCCCAGCATCCTTAAAGACGGCCATGTGAGACCCATCTTGGAAATAACAACCTGGATCCGTCTGTCTTTAACAATTACAGACCAGTTGCCTTTTTGAAGTAATTTTTTAGAGAAACCAGTAAACGGACTTTTAAAATGATAGCGTCATGTATGAGAAACAATCTGGTTTTAAAGCATATCACAGAAACAGCCGTAGTCAGAGCGGTCAACAGCCTCAGGCTAAATGCAGACAGAAAAACTCTTTACAGTGGTCAAGTAAAACCATCTCAGACTCCACTAAGGCTCTTTTTTCATTGAAAAATGTTACCAGTTAGACCTTTTCTTTGTAGAGTCAGACACTTGAATCCATGCTTTTGTCACGTGTAGACTGAACTATTGTAATGCTGTTTTATCCGGACTTCCAAAGCAATCCGTTAACAGATTCCAGCCTGTCCAGAATTCAGCTGCTGTTCTAACCAATACAAAGAAGAGAGTCCACATCCTTCCTGTCTTGAAGTCTCTGCACTGCTGCCTGTCAGTTTCAGGATTAATTTGAAATGTCTTCATGGTTTCTCTCCTTACCTTCCAGAACTTTTAGATCTTCAGGTTCTGCTCTATTATCTCTTCCCTTGGTGAGAACCAGGACTCACAGTGAGACCTCCTTTCAGTTTCGTGCTCCTCAGTGGTGGATTAGTTTACCTGAAGATCTGAGAGTTTCTGCCTCCGTGTAGGTTTTTAAATGTCAATTAAAGACAAGTCTTTTTAATTTAGATTTTACATAAATCATTTAACCAACCTATTTAATGATAAGTTGGGCTTTTCAGTATTTTATATCTTTTATGGTTTATCCTTTTTTAACTTTTCGCCTTGTCTAGCTTTAATCAGTGTTGTCCCTCCTCAAACTTTAGCCAGTGTTGCTTATATTGTGTCTGTTTTATCCGTTGCTTTTATCTAACGCATCTTATGACTTCTTATTGTTTGAACTAATGTCTTCATCAATGCAGTGCCTCCACAAACTCAAAGCCATTATTTTCTATTGTTACGTCTGTTTTATTTTTGTTTCTTTTATCTACTGTGTTCTACTTTTTATGTTTTACCAAATGTTCATATGTTCTCTTTTTGTTCTGAACCTTGTGTTCGATAGCAAGCGGATGAAAAGTGCTATATCATTAAAGTGATTGATAATGAGGATCGGTTGGAACTGCAGAAGCTGCACCACCTCGCTTGTTTTTGGTTTCCTGTCCATTCTGGCAGAACCAGACTGTTAGATGGAAACTCTGAGTGCAGAAACCATGCTTTTTGGGAAAAACAGGGAAGAAGTTGGAAATTTCACCTGTAAACCACGCCTTCAGACAGGAATGGAATCGAGGACACGCTCACAAACACCCAGATGGCGAGGCAGATGATTAGAACCCATTTTTGTCTGATAATCGTGTGCTTGAACGGCTTGGTCACAGCAAACCAGCGCAGCAGGCTGAGCAGTGTGAGGAAGAGGATGCTGAGGAGGAAGGACAAAAGCACTGAAGGACTTCTGTCTGGACTTGTGAGGATCAGAAGAGCGTGGCGCTCACCTGCTGTACAGGTTCACGTAGAAGCCGAAGGTGCACAGGCGGCACAGCCAGTCAGGGAAGTTCCAGTGTCTCTCCTGGAAGTAGTACGCCAGTCTGAGCGGGAGGGTCAGGGAGAAGCTCCAGTCTGAGATGGCCAGGTTCATTATGACCACCCTGCAGTGGGAGCGTCTGTGGGCGGAGCAGAGCGTCAGAACCCGTTGCAGTCCCAGTGTTTGGACCAGCAGCTTCTACGGGGAAGGATAATGTTTGTCTGTCTTTGAACAACAAGACTGACTCTGGATCCTGGAGGAAAAGGAACTTCTCCACATGCGGCAGGTTAGAGACAACAGCATGTAGAGGTTCTGTCCCAGTTCAGAAAACGGAAGAGTTCTAAACGGCTAAATGTCACAACAATCCTGAAAGCCTCCCAGCAACAGGCTAATCTTAGACCTGCGGCCCAGTGGAATGAACAGCTGGACCGACGGTCACGAGAGGCCGCTGACGGAGTACACTTCAGTCTGAGAGCTTTTCCTGCTTCTGAAGCATCAGCTGCATGCTGGAGCAGAGAGGAACCAGAGAACGGTGGGAACGTTCCTGCAGGAACCGCTGGAAGCTCTCAGGAACGTCCAGAAGAACAGTCGGACTTTACCAAACACTTTCAGAAAAGGTCAGAAGGTCATCACAGCAGGTGCCCAAACCTTGGAAATCTAACCACCTGCCGGTTTTCTCTTTGCCCCACTCACCGCTGATTACCTGGACCAGTCCATCAGAACCAGGACTCACCTGGTCCAGGTAAATGCCAGGAGAAATGCTGGATGGAGGTTCATGGTTGGACAGGCTGTTGTAAGGCTTTGAAGGTGGTGTCAGATCCAATCTGCTGCAGTTTGATTGATCTGCAGTCTAAGGATCCAGATCAGGAACTGCTGCTTTAATTGGAAACTGGTTTCTTCAGACTTTTAGGACCAATTTCTTGAGAAGTGTGTAAACACCCCGTGATGATGATGATGATGCATCAAACAGCATTTCCTCTGGTGCACTCCACCCTTTGACAGTAGAGTTCTCTGTGTTCTCATAGATACAGCTATGACAGAGCTGAACGTTCACTGATCTCCTCCAACCAAAAACTGGATCTGAAACTTTTCATCTGAATGTTTCTTCACATCTCTGATGGAGGTCTGGCAGCATCTGTCTGTCTATGTCTCACCTTCTCCTCATCAGGACAGCTGGAGTCAGATGAGGATCGACAGATCGGACGGGAAACATCTAAGAGGACGTTCTGTTAGCATCTGTGATGCTAATGCTAAGCACAGCCGCTGAATCCAGTCAGTTTGAAGGAAATTAAAGCATAAAAACATGGGATTTTACGATTGTTTTGTTCATTTGTGTTCATCTTTTCTTCTGCAGTCTGGTTCCATTTCCAGAGGCTGACCCATTCCTGACCATGAAGCAAACAGAAAACATAAAGGCATTAAGGGGTTGGACCGGGGGGTTAAACCACCAAATGGTTCACGAGCGTAGCGGTGTCTGCAGCTCACCGCTCCGCCAGCGTTGGTCACATTTCACACACCTGGGTGCATGACAACTGATGGGACTTTAACTTTAAAAATCTACCCATATATGCAGATGACCTGGTTCTGTTCAGTCCAAACAGAGATGCGTTTGTTCCAGCCTGAAATTGACAGGAATTTAAACAGCAGTGCTGTTATCAAACCAAACCAGGCTAACTGAACTTTCCGGTTCTCAAATTGGCAACAGATGCTTTTGTTGTCCGTAAGAAAATCAAATATGTTCTTCATGCTTGATGAGATTACACAGATGACATTTATGGGCTGGGCTGCAGAGACTGAGCAAAGGTAAACAGGTCTGCATGCAGGTTTAGTTTGTACTTGAAGCTTTAAAACTATGTTTGTGTAAAGAATATTGTGGATCTCACCTGAAAGTAAACGATCTCTGCAGGTAAAGTTAGCATGAGCATGGTCTACGAGTTCACTGAGGAGGACTGGAGGAAGAGAAGAGATCTGCCGCCCAATCTCAGAATCTCAAGTGTATATGTATCTGTCAACCAATATGTTTCCATCCATCCATCCATCCATCCATCCATCCTTCATCCATCCATCCATCCATCCATCCACCCATCCATCCTTCATCCATCCATCCATCCATCCATCCATCCATCCATCCATCCTTCATCCATCCACCAACCATCCATCCATCCATCCATCCATCCTTCATCCATCCATCCATCCTTCATCCATCCACCCATCCATCCACCAACCATCCATCCATCCATCCATCCTTCATCCATCCATCCATCCATCCTTCATCCATCCATCCTTCATCCATCCACCAACCATCCATCCATCCATCCATCCACACATCCATCCTTCATCCATCCAACCATCCATCCACCCATCCATCCACCCATCCATCCATCCACCCATCCATCTATCCAACCATCCATCTATCCATCCATCCAACCATCCATCCACCCATCCATGGTTGCTGGAGCCTATCCCAACAACTGTTAGGTGAAGGTGGGGTTAACCCTGGACAGGTATACCCAACATGTTCATGTCAATATCACAAACAGCCATGTCACAATAACAGAAACACCTTATTTTAAAGCCACAAAGATTCCTTTTTGTAGCTACGTGAACATTTGGAAGCAACATTTTGGCTAACTGTCTTAAACAGGATACGTTTAAGAAGGATTCCTCTGTGGTACGTAGGGACCTGCAGCGGAACACAGAAGAGTCTAACATTAAAAACTGTGATAACCCGGTTATAAACACATTATTTTTGTATGAAATCCGACTATTTCACACAGAAGTCGATGCAGAAGTGTTTCCTTCTGTCTCCGGTGGTTTTTTAGGGAACTGCAACAGTTGGTTTTTCCTACTTATAACCGCCAGGTAAGTTATAAGTTCATAAATGACCACTGGGAGCAATGTGGCGTTCAGTGTCTTGTCCAAGGACACTTCGACACATAGCCAGCCAACGCGGGAACCGAACCTGTGATCTCCTGATCAGAGGTTGACCGCTCTACCTCTGCACCACGACTGCCCGTACTTCAAAAAATTCTGAACCACCTGATCAGAACCCGCCCCCTGGAGGAACCACACAGCAGCTATCACACTTCATGCCAGACTAACACTTCTTCAGCAGGTGTGTGGCTCCTCTGATGACAGACAGGTATGCGCCGCTCTGACTTTCACTGGATGACTGGCGAGGAACTGGAGCTTCAAAATCCGCAAATACCGAGACGCTCTACAAACAATTAAGTCACAAAGGCTTTAAGAAGAAATCTTTGAATAGTTTTCTTTGTCAAAAGACAGTTGAAGAACATCCCTAATGAGTGCGCTGTGTTCAGACATAATGACACCGGAGTCCTCCCGCCGGTTCCTAGTTTTTACCATCCAGAGAGCTGAGAAGGCCTCACTGCCGGCCGCCATTACAGGTGGATATGGCCCGTCTGTGGGTGAAAAACTGTCACACCTGTACGAGGCACACATGTGACCCACAGGAAACACAAAGATCACAGACCGCTCAGTGAAAATGTTCATGTTCTCTGCATGGTGCTGCGGCGACAGCTCAGAGTCAACACTGCAGACGTGTCCAACGCAGTTTGGATTTGTTTCAACCCCCTGAGATGAATAAATGAGGAATTATTCAGAGTGTAGGTTGTGTGGACGTCCTACGTGCACTTAGGTATCACGTGCACATCCTGTGCGTGCAGCATGAATGCGCTGTGAGGAAGGAGCCGGGACTCACACCTCACTGAACACCTATGAGAAACCATGAGGCTGCAGCCTGGAGTGGAGCGTCTGTGAGAACCAGATCGTGACCCGGAACCAGAACACATGTGGGTCCGGATGCCTACCGATGTACCTCCTTCTATTTATGAGGTGGGTCAGAACCAGACCAGATTAATGAAAGCGCCTCCTCAGAGTAAAAAGCAGTTGGGTAAAAAGCAGAAGTTTATGTAAATATATTTGGATATGTTGATGGCGGCATGACTTCTGTGCGGCTCGTTCTCCAAACACGCCGCCTTTCATCAGAACCAAACAGGACGGTCATTGTGTTTGTCTCCCGGCTCAGGCGCTGCACGTTTCCACGATGATCTTCTGGCTGATAAACAAATGAAGCACATGGAGATAAACAAATGTCTGATCTGCTGCCAGAGAACCGCAGAGGACCACGATCAGGAGCTCTTCACCGAGAGAATGATGTCTCCCGTCAGGCTCCGCCCCTTCTTTCAAGTGTTTATGTTCCAGTCAGAGCTGACCAAAATATCTTTGGCTGAAGACCAGCGGAATGACTAGAGGAGCTGAGATGGAGGTCTGAGAGGAGCAGGACAAGGAGGAGCCAGCATGAGTCCTCCATGA
>BSAI01000118.1:327127-339743 GCA_036245035.1 Adrianichthys oophorus | reverse complement strand
GTGAAAACACCTGTGAACACACCTGTAAGCACACCTGTGAACACACCAGTGAACACACAGCATCAAAGCAAATGCTCATACGACTCCAAGCTGTTCTGCTGCTACACAGTGTGTGTTTGTGTTACACAGTGTGTGTTTGTGTTACACAGTATGTGTTTGTGTTACATAGTGTGTGTTTGTGTTACACAGTGTGTGTTTGTGTTAAACAGTGTGTGTTTGTTGGTTTTTGGGACCCTTTCCAGCTGAAACATTCCAGGATGTGCAGCCCCACACTGCATGAAGAGACCTCCCACCTTCTTCTACTTCAGATACTTTATGAAATGACTCATTCTTTTTCTGGATATGCTTCAGAGCTGCTTCTTCTCAGCGTTGGAGTCACGTGATCCTCCTAAAGTCTGACCATCAACTATTCATTTCCCACAGCAGATGTGTTTTACCTGCAGCCTCCAGCAGGTGGCAGCCTTCCATTTCTGTCAAAACATCCTCCGACTCCTGGACTCCTCAAAGGCCTTCTGCCCACGGCTCTGAAGAAATCCTCTATGTCTGAGCTGCTTGGATCCAAACATCTGCTCCAGAACCTCACGTCAAAAACAGGTTTCACACGAGGACCTGCAGCACTTCAAAGACCAACAAGCAACAGCCATAGAGCGTATATATAACCGTAAATATTTGTTTTATATACACGCTCTATGGCTGGGAACATTAACTGTAAAACAAATATTTACGGTTACATATACGGTTATAGTCAGTGTTCCCGTCCTGATTTCTCTGTATTCAAACATGATTCCGGTCCCAAAAGGATTCTTTTCGATCAGATGATTTTGTTGTGGTGGTTTCTGCAGTGGATTGTAAACATTGTCATGTTTTCTCAAAGGGCTTGTGGAGCAGAAGCTTCTCCTGACATGAGATCCTCCTCCTGCAGGGATGAAGACTGCTTCCTGCTGAGACTCCAGTGACCTCAGGTCGCCAGCTGTCCCTGTCTAACACTTGGGGGGGGGGTGTCCTGAAACTGAGCCTGAAGAATGTCAAACATGAGCCCCCACAGCGCAAGCACATGCTCAAGTGTTCATGTTTAGAAGATGAACCATTTGCCAGAAAGCTCCTCCTCCTCCTGCTCCTCCTCCTCCTCCTCCTCCTCCTGCTCCTCCTCCTCCTGCTCCTCCTCCTCCTGCTCCTCCTGCTCCTCCTCCTCCTGAGGTACAGTGACCTCCAGCATCAAATCTCTGTTCAGTCCTGCATGTCCATCTGCAGAGCTGGAGTCCAGGAGGTCCAGATCGAGGGGTCTTCATGACCGAGAACGTTCCTGTCAGAGCAGCTCTCTGAAGAAGCTCCTCTGACCGGATCATGGGCAGGAAGTAGACACTGACAGAAACTTTACTCTGATCCAGCTCTGGTTCTGATCTGATCCAGCTCTGGTTCTGCACTGACATCAGGAGTCTTTAGGATTAGGCAGTGGCCTCCACCTCCCAGTTCCTCTGGGAGTTCCTCTCATGATCTCTGACGTTCCTGATCTGCTGCAGGACGTTTGACGGTTTTGGGGATGAAACTTCTGTCACTTCCTGTTAAGGCTTTTATTGTGAAGTGTTCTTTTGTTTTATTGTAAAGGTTCTTTCCAGAGCATCTTTCACTTTAGTGTTAAAGAACAGCCAGGATTCACTTCATTCAAGCTTTAATATTTTATGCAAAGATACAATAAAAAGCAAACTTCAAAATAAAAGTTCAAAAACAGACATTAAAATAAAAGCTTCTATAAAATAAAAACAGATTTTACCTTTAATGTGAAAAGCTTAAATTCTGAGAATGAATGCTGATTAAAGGTGAGGACACAGAATCTATAAGAATAAAGGTCTTGATAGTGATAAGAGTCATGTTTGAAGTATAAGAACATGAATGCATCGCTTTATTGTGAATTCAAACTATGCATCACTCGGATTTGTGTGTGTGTGTAATTCTTGATTTGTGACTCATACATTTTGTGCATCCGTACAAAAATGACAAAATTTAAAAAATATGAAATACACTGCACACATGCACTATTTAAAACAACAGCTTGAAACTAACTCCATGCATGAATCTTTAAAAATTATACACAAATTGCTTGTAACACACACACAAAACCGCATTTACACACAAATCTGATGCGACTCTTCACGTCTCCCAGAAAAAAAAGATTGATGCGTTTAAATGCTGCTAGAATGCTGGGTTATCAGAGTTTCAAACTTAGATTGTGAATCTCTGGTGAAACTTGACATTTTCTTAAACAGATCTGATGATCAGAGTCTCACATCAGATTTATGCATACATGTGGTGTGTGTGCGTGTTACAAGCAATCTGTGTGTTATTTTGAAACATTTGTGCGTGTCGTTAGTTTCAAGCTGCTGTTGTTTTAAGTTGTTTACATAGTTTTTTGTACTTAACAAAATGTTTTGTATAAAATACAAATGAAGGATTACGCACACGCAGGTCTGGCTGATATGTTAATCTGGATTATAATGTCAAAACTGAAGGATCTCCTGGAATATCCTCCAAACACAGTCTGCAGTTCTTCAGGTTCTGTCTGAAGAACCCTCGGCCTCACAGCTGAACCCAGCTTGATCAAATGAGGGGGTTCTGGTTCTGCCCGTCAGACCTTCTGCGTATGAGGATGGTGAGGACAGCGGCGGCGGCGGCTCCCAGCATCACTCCAGCGGTGAACACTCCAGCCGTCAGCGCCGGGTGGAAGCCGTCCTCTGCTCCGCTGTTCTGTCTGTGATCTGCAGCAGAGAAACAGGAGGACTCTGCATCACCTGAGAGGTTCCGTTCTGAGCCACACAAACACCTGAGGCGCTCACCTGCAGCAGACACGGACAGGTACACGCTGCTGACGGGGTCGGCGTGCAGGCTGGACCTCCTCCTGCGGGAGGCGGTTCTCCGGACCACTCTGCACTGGTACGTTCCCGAGTCTTCAGGCATGACGTTCTTCAGAACGACGGACAGGTCTCCGTCCTCCACGCGCTGACCCACCTCCACGCGGTTCATGAAGGATGGGTGCTGATCCTGAACCACCCCGCCCTCGATGAGGAGGACCTCCTGCGGCTCCAGGTCGTGTCTGCTCCACCTGATGTTCACCAGCGGGTCGATGTGGGGAGCGCGGCACGGCAGCGTGACGCTCTGGCCGGTTTCGGCTTGGATGACCTCCAGCTCTGCAGGAGATCAGGTGAAGCGGTCAGAGATCCTCCTGGAGCGTCTCAGAGTTCGGATGGAGCTCCTCAGACTCAGCTGGAACCACGACCAGCTCAATGGTGCTGGTGGGACCAGAGCCCGGCTCAGACGTTCCTCTCTGGAGGACTCTGCACTCGTATGTTCCAGAGTCTTCAACCATCACGTCCTGCAGAACCACAGACCGTTCTCCATCCTTCATCCATCCGTGCTGCAGAAACACTCGGTTCCTGAAAGACGGATGCTGCAGATCCTGGTCGAAGGTCGTGTCCCTGAAGACGTACTCCTCCTTCAGGTCAGACCTCCTCCACTCCAGAACCCCCGTCTCCATCGAGGTTTGGAACGTCACGCGTCAGAGAGACGTTCTGTCCACGTTCAGCTGTGATGATGAGTTCTGGAGGACAGGAGGAGGCAGAAGCTGTCAGAGATGGAGGAAGCGGAGGCACCTCCAGCTCCAACTAAGGAGAACATCCAATAAAGGATGACCCGGATTATTCTACAAAATTAAATCCAAGAATTATTTCAGGAGATCTGGTTCACGTCAGCAGAGCCTCACACTGTCAGGTGTCGGTCAGGTGAGTCCGTCATGGTCAGAGATGAAGGTTCATGTGAAGTTTTACAAAGAACTGAACGACGTCAGTCCAGAAGAAACCCATGATCCACGTCAGAACCGTCATTTTAGCTGAAGCTTCTGGGATCAATAAAGATGATCTAAGTATCAGGTCACGGTTATAACAGAAGAGGGCGGAGCTTCGCGTGTTCTTATTGAAGTTGTTAGTGTTTAGTTCCAGCTTAGCTTCCTTTTCTCTTCTTTATTTTTTAAGCATTCTTTGCATTTTAAAAGGTTTACAGTATTTCACAAATGAAAGGAGGTGAAGACAGTTCCTTGAATATTTACATTTATGGAATTTGGCTAAAAAATGTTAATTGAATCAACAGACCTCGTTCTTTCAATTAAAGACTCCAAAATTATCTGCTTATAACAGAAAGAAACAGGAAGAATGTGTTTTTCCAGCCGGTTCAGAACACCGGTCCAAAATGATGTGGTATTTGAACAAAATAAAAGTGTAACTGGTTCTGGATGATTATTGCAGAAACAGACATAAAACATGTATGACCGGGATCATATTTATATAATCATTTAAACTCAAATGTATTTTATCTTGTTAGTTTCAAACATGAAAACAGCATGTCTCCCTGCGTCTTCTTCACGTGTCATTAGAAGATTTGACTGTTCCTGAACGCATCATCCCAGCGCGGCCGAGGGTTCGGTGAGGCGTTCACGGCCCGCTAGCACATCCGGGTTCTTCTTCCTGCTTTCACCTTCCGAAGTTCAAACCCGAAGTTCTCACCTGGAGAAACGGCACCGACGCTCAGAAGGAACAGAACCAGAACGGAGAGGAAGTCCATCTTCAGCGGAACTTCCGGTTCTTCATCACCATCAAAGCTGAAAGTGGACCGAAGGACCCAACGCAGCTGCTCCGACGGGGATGTTTATCGAACCTCTGGCAGTGGAGGCGGGACTGACAGGATGTGGGTGCGGCCTCGCGCCCTGCTGGCCCGGTGACGTCATTCGCGGTGTTGGATGGCAGTGGGCGTTGCCGCCATCTTGTGAATTGTTCTGTAACCGTCCTTACCGCCCAAAACTCTTCCACAGAAACGAAACCGGGTTTTTAAAATTAGAACTTTAGCACAGAGAGATAGTTTGCTAACCCGATACCAACAGAATACAGAGCAGAAGGAAACAAAGTCAGAGGAGTTACAAACACTCAGTAAAGTGAAAGCAGACATGTATTCATGGTTTTCAAAGCCTTCTGTTTACTAGAATCACTTATTTATTTCATGTAACAAACAACAAAACTAGTTTACTAAAACTCAAACTGTTTTAGTAACTATTAGCAGTTGTGGATGTAAAACTACGCCAATAGGATTAATATGTTTACTTTAAACAAAGACATCTTTCTTTTGGCTGCTTCCTAAAAAAAGAACAAACACAAATTAAGACAAAGTCCATCTCAAGATGATAGGGAAGAAATTCTTTATTTTTATCATTGTTTAAATGTGTTTTCAAATGTTAACTCAAACTATAGTTTAGATGACCCGTTTCCCTTAATCCGCGGATTAACCTGATAAATATAATATACTATGAGGAACTCTTCATGCATCTTTATAAAGAGTTCCAATATAGTGTTTAATTTATAAATATAGTTATGTTTATTGTGATTTAACACTGTGTACAACATAAGATTTTTATTGTATTATTCTATTCACTCTGATGTTTTTTAACAGATTCGTCACGTGATCCTTCTGAAGGAAAAACAGCTGTCAGTTAACCAGCTGATAACTTGCTTGCCTTTTCATTAACTCTAGTAGAGTTTAGGCAGAAGGCTACAGTTCATCCATTTACCTCAGGGTATTGTACCTAATTATCTTCAACCTTAAATACCAGAAAAAAATTGTTCAAATTCACTCCATGTGCCTGTGCAAACTCCCAACATGCTGCTGGTAGATCTGAAAAACAAAAAAGATGTCTGAGGTGCGCGCACCCCCACACAGCAGCACGTGAACGAGTATGATCAACGCGCAACAACAACAACAAACTACAGCAACACCGAAACATAAACAAAATGAGTGACAGTCAGCTCATATCTGTCTGCTCAGCTGTTGGACAGGACAAGTTAAAAAAAAGAAAATGAGTGACTGCAGGAAAAGAATCCAAATCAAGAAACATTTTATTTTATTGATAACACAAAGGAAGAGTGTAGAGTCTGCAGGAAAATCATTTCATCTAAAACAGGCTTCACAACCAACCTGTAACCACACATGAGAACTGACAGAACCTTCTTCAAAACTGTGTTTCTAAATGCAAACCTTTATTGTGAATGAGTCTCTTTCTGCTTTTGCGCATTTTATTTTATATTTTGTGTGGTGATTGCAGTGTTTTCTGTTGTTTTGCTTCAAATTTGTTTAAAAGAACAAAACTAAAAATGTGTATAGTTAAAAAACTTGATTTTGTTTATCATTTAGTTTGTACATTTCATCTGGAAAGAGTAAATAACAGCACATATGTATTATACAGGGCAGCATGGTGGTGCAGTGGTTAGCACTCTTGCCTCACAGCAAGAAGGTTCCCGGTTCAAGTCCTGGCTGGGGGACTTGAAACAGCGTCACCAATGGGGAACCTTTCTGTGTGGAGTTTGCATGTTCTACCTGTGCCTGCGTGGGTTTTCTCCGGGTACTCCGGCTTCCTCCCACCGTCCAATTTAGAGTAAATTTAGAGTTACTCTAAATTGTCTCTAGGTGTGGATGTGAGTGTGACAGACTGGGGACCAGTCCTGGGGCGTCCCCTGCCTTCACCCATGAGTAGCCGGGTTAGGCTCTGGCAACCCCGTGACCCTGAAAGGGATAAAGCGGTTTGGAAAATGAATGAATAAAAAACTTATATGAATAAAAAACACTTTTTTCGCATTAGTTATTCATTTTGTGCATAATTTTATACAGTTGTTGATAATAAATTAAATAAAGCAACAAATTAACCTAAAGAGCTGTTTGGAACCCGAAAGAACCGGCTCTTTTAAGTGAGCCGATCCCAAAGAGCCGGTTCTCTAAGAAGAACCAGAATCCCCATCACTACAACCAATGAGAACGAGGACAAAAAGTAAAAGCTGAGTCATTTTGTAGATTTATAATATTATGTGTTCAATGTCACTCATTTAAAAATATAACATTACCCAGAAGCCATCAGTGTTTCTAGTCACGGTTTCCTGCTTAAATCTAAAGTGCAGCAGTCGTATATCGATGGCAGCAATGAAGAGAATTATACCATGACGAGTTTGATGACAGAAAAAATGACATCCAGAGAAGAGTCAAGATGAAAGACTCTGATAAGTTCAGAAAGCTGGTAGGAAAGTCAGACGGAATAAAAACAAGTATGAGAGCTGAGTGTGATGTAACGTCATATGCAGCTTGGAAGTAAAAATTACAATGTAATTTGCCTTAGAAATTCAAACCAGTTAAAAATGACGTAGAATGTTTTACATAATGACAAAAAAAAAGACAAAACTATATGGAAGCGAGACAGGAGCGGGATTATTTGGAACTGGAGTGGGACGGGAGTGGGAGTTCGATTACTGGGAGCAAGATGGGACAGGATTATTTTTTAGATTTTGGTCTGGGAGCGGAACGGGAGTGAAAATCCCCTCCTGTGTCAGCTTCTATTTGGCATTAATGCTTTTATGTTGAAGGAACTCAGTCCCATTTTACGAACTCCCCTGACCAACATTCTAAATCTTTCTCTCTCTGAGGCTATATTTCCAAGTAGGTGGAAAACATCAGCTGTCATCCCAGTTCATAAAAACAGAGATGCTTCGTCACTTTCCAGTTACCGACCAGTTAGTATCTTTACAAAGTTGCTGCAAAACTTGTGGCTCAACATATTATAATACACTCTAATAACACACCATTTTCACTCCATCCCATGAAGTTTGGATTCAGAGCTCAGAACTCAACAGAGACAGCTAATTGTTTCTTCAAGAAACATTAAGCAATCACTGGATAAAAACAAAAAGAGGGGGGGGGGGGGGGTAGTTTGACTCGATACATCATTAAATATTATTGGCAAAACTAACTACCTTTAACTTTTCCTCTCAATCAATAACATAGATAGACTCAAATCTGTCTAATAGAGTTCAGTCAGTCAGACTGAATGATTATCTCTCCCCTCCTCTCCGTTTTTGTACCCGTGTTCCACAAGGATCCATTCCAGAACCTTTGCTTTTTCCCTTTACATAAATGATCTTCCTTTAGTATGTCCAAATGTCTCCATTCAAAGGTATGCTGATGATACAGTGATTTACTCACACAGTGAAAACGTGACTCTAGTGGCTGAGATACTTACACCGTCCATGTTTCTGTCATAAAATGGTTGCATCAGTCGAGTTTGAAACTTAACGTAAATAAAACAGTCACAATGTTCTTTTGTAAAGCTGATGTTTTGTGTCTGGAAACAAAAGTAAAGTTGTGTCAGAATGAAAGTATCTTGGAATCCTAATTGATTCTAACTTGATGTTTGAATCACAAATCAACAGAGTCTGTAATCAAGTTCAATTGGTCAAATTTCCGGTTCATAAGACCACAGTTATCAATTCATTGCTGCTGAAATGTTTATGAATGCATGACTTTTCACACATTACATTCTGCATCACAACATGGTCACAGGCAAACAACACTCAAGCCATTGGAGTCACTTTATAAGCAAACAAAATATTGGACAAAAAACAATTTAGATTCCACTTTTGTCCTTTCTCACAGAAACATAAACTGTTAACCTGGAAGAATTTCATCAGGTATTCAAACCTTTGTCTGATATATAAAATCCTGAACGGTCTGTCATCTCCTCCACTCAGTTTGTAAACGCTTGAACCAGTTCACGAGTGACTCGAAGGTCAGTCCAAGGAGATGGTATCGACCCTCTGCAAAAAAGAACAAACCTTTTCAGTTCCAGCGGCACAGGAACTCTGTTCCTCAGAACATCAGAGAACTGGGCTCACTTTTAGTGCTTAGAAAACATCTTAAGAACTGGCTGGTGACCCATCAGACATGTCTTTAAATGCCTTATATTTAATCAGGACACTATACATATCTGCATGTTATCTGTGTTTTTAATGTCCTTTGTGTCTCTTGATTATGGAGTTACTGTCAACCTCTACAGCTCCATGTGTTTACATTCATCGTCTTGATGCATTTTACTGTCACGTTGTGTGTCTGCACATATATCACCTTTTTAAATGGCTGTGTCTTTACTGTTTGTATTGCAATCTGTTTCTAACAATGTTTTTTAGGGAGACAGTCTTAACAGCAGGCCAGGGACAGTGGAGGAAAACTGGCTTCACTGAAAAATCTGTTTCTCTAACCAGTTACTAAAAATAAGAGATTTGTTTTTCTAAAGAATGTCTCTATTGTTCCATATAATGCTTTTGTGGGCTGAGAAATAGTGCTTTTAAATGAGGGACCCTGCTAATGGAATAGTGAGAATTTCACTGGGACTTTTTCTATATTATAATTACAATTTACAATGTAATGTAAACCAACAACCTGGTAATATATTGAGGAATGAAGTTCCATGTCAAGCAGGATTATTGACGCAGTGTTTGGTCCAGTTAATGTTAAATGCATTATAAAGTGCGTTAAAAAAACAAGACATTTCATCCTCCATTTCCACGTTTCCTAACATCATGTGTGGGATTCTTCCAAAGGAAGTTGAGGAGAATGTTAATGTCTCCACACATAAAGAGAGAGCTGCATATGCTAGACGACACAGACCTTAAACTCCGCCTCTTAGCGTTAAATCTCTTTGTGACCATTGATTCAGTTTACTCTGTTCTCTTAATAACTCGGGAGAAACGGACTGAGATCTAGAGAGTTGATCTTTACAGATGGCAAAGTAAAGTAACTTCCTTTTGACTCTGGCTATTCCAGATATTTGCTGAATGCATTCTTCAAAGGGTAAGCTTTGGCATTTTTTAATATTTAGTTTGAGTCCAGAGGCTTTGCAGCAGTGGTCGATCACTTGCAGAGCAGTAGATTTCTCATTAGTGTTTTTTAAGAAAAGTGTTGCCTCATCCACAAATGAACCAATGATAATATTTCTGTCGGCAATACCTGTCCCTGTGTGGGTCTGTTAACAATATGAATCTGAGTACAGAGCAAAAAAAGATATGGAGAAATGGAAGAACCTTGATGAACACCACGCTTAAGACCAAACATGATGTGGAGCCATTTTTCATTTGGACAGAGCTGTCCGCATCGCTCTACAGTCTTAATACTGTTGCAGAAGTTTCCAAAGCCACACTGTAAGAGAAAGAAAACGATGTTCAACGGTATCAAAGGCTTTGTAGAAGTCTGAGAATAGAGGGAGAGAATCCTGTTGGATGAAGTCAGAATAATCCAGAATATTCCTTGTCTTTGAAATCCCGTGTAGAGAGAAAGCTGCTCCTGAAACAGAGTTTCTACTTCAGGAACAAACGGTTCTTTTATGACAGAGAAAGACTTGTTTCTGCAGCGTTTTTTCCTGTCTTAGATGATGCTCCGGTCAGACTCTGCACACATTGGACTCAGTCTTTCAGCCTCTTTGTGTTTCATCAGGAATTGTGTCACAAACTCCTCCCTGTGGATCGTATGGTTGACCTGCTTTAGCTGTTGGTAGGATTACACTGTGACTCAAATGGAAATACCAGGGACTCATCAGACTGATCCCTTCATATCTGAGCGTGATCTGCAGCTCAGATCTGATGATCTGATCCTCTCTGATCTCAGGACGTCACTAGAGTCAGTCCAGAGTGTTGGATCAGGAAAAGGGAAGATAACTTTTCAGAATAAAGAACCTTTACGGACCAGAACATTCTGTAAAAAACAGTTCTACTTTCAACGCTCAGACCTTTGTCACAGTTTGATGTTCTTATGAAGGAAACCATGAAACCACTGAGCTGTAGCTGTTTTTAACCACTTTCATTCATGAGATTAAAACATCTCCTCCCTTTGGTTCTCCTCAGTTTTTGGATTTTTTCTGTCACCATCACCATCCTTAAAAGACCACTGGGAACGCATTGGAGACTTTAGTTTATGTTGATCTTTTCCAGTGACTGTAGAGTTTTTCTTCATGTACCACAAACCCGTCATTTTAAAAGGTCAAACATCCACCTCCTCCACCTTTCTAAACTCTTACATCACTGGTTAAACCGTTTCGTCCCAGAATGGTTGATGATCCAGGAGCTCCTCACAGAGATGGGGTTTAGTTGCTCCTCCACATCTGAAGCTTTACTCAGACTGCAGGTTCTCCTCATGGTTCCTGTTTGCTAAAAAGCACTTTTGTCTATAAAGTGTTGATGGGTCCATGTTGTCACAAACCAGACCCCCCCCGGCGCCTTTTTAACGCCTCGCATTTCCTCTGAACAGAAACTTTCACTTCCTGTTATGTAATAAAGGTTCTTCTGTCACAAACACAAACACCTGAAGTCAAACCGAGACTTTCTGAGTAAAAGTCAGAGCTCTGTGCTCAGAGATGATCTTTGTTCATTCAGGTTTTAAATTAGATGATTCAGCGTTTATAGAAACAGCCTTTAAATGAATCTCACATCAGCAGTTCGCTGTGAGGAGGAAACCACATCCTCCTCATCTTCAGGGGAGGTGGACCGAGGCTTGATGTCAAACTCTGAGCAGATCCAGAGGATGAAGACGATGACGAGGACATCTCTGCTGCTTCTCCTCTGTAAGTAAACTTCTGACTTCCAGAACGAGGTCTGAGGAAGAGAGCGACCTCCTAACGATGAAGGTGTTTCTCTGCAGCCGTGACGCCGCTGCTGTGTGGATCTTCTCAGCCAGGTCAGTGAGCTTCAGCCTGGACTCTGCTCCCCCAGAGGCCTTCATGGGTTCACCGTCACATGTTCTGACCCGACAGCGGCTCTAGAACTTTAGACGGATGAAGACCAAAGATGATGGCGTTTGTGTCAGTGATAAACACGGACAGAGCACAGCTGTGATCCGATCAGTGACTGAAGGTCACAAACACCAAAGTTCTTCTGTTTTGGTGAACCTGCTGTCGGTCTGCGCCACACCGGGCATGTGACGTGGCGTCTTGACCCCTGCTCTTCTTTTTCTCCTGTTTACCAGCACATCTCTGCGCCTACAGAAGGAAACGTCAAAGCGGTTGTAAATCTGGTGAATCTTGTCCAGACTTTTGCTTTCCCAGCTGGATTCCCATATGTGAAGGACATGGTTTCATTATTCAGATCTCCTCCATGAGCTATCTCAAACGGTCGGCACGTCCGTCACTTGCTTTCACTGCTGTGTGCGTTCCATGGCTGCACGCTTTGTCATGAAAACTAACCCGGTTAGAGTTTTGAAGGCAGAAGCCCATTTAGACACGTTTAAGAAGACTTTTCACCGGAGGAGGTCGCTGTGGTTTCAGTTCTCAGAACAGAACCTTCCACCCTCACCAACAGCTCGGGATGGCGGCTTCAGTCTCAGCAGTGCGGTCTCGTGTCAGCAGAACGCAGAAGTTCCTCTGAAGGAAATCCTTTGCTGTGTCTCCTCCATTCACTCTTCCATCACTGTAACTGAATGACCAGCTGAGGTCATGTGACCATGACGTGAACGGAGAGCTCAGAGGAAAGCTTCAGGAACAGGAAGTACACAAACCCATGCAAATGTCTAACATGCACTGAAGAGGAGAGCAGGGAAGTAAACATCAGCTGGAGGAGGTGGAAGCATCATGGTTTGTCTGTCAGGGGTTCATCCGGTCTCTACTTTCAGAACAAAACTTTGATACATGTTAGTGTGTGATTCTGAAGGATGAATGAAGTGTTGTGGGACCATCTGCTGACATCAATGTTTGCTGTTTCTGCAGTTGGTGTGACTGTGA
>BSAI01000118.1:309337-324127 GCA_036245035.1 Adrianichthys oophorus | reverse complement strand
GTTATCTTTGGTCTGTTTCAGAGAAACCCACAACCACATCTGCTCCTCCACCATCTTCTCCTCCCACCTCCTTTCCTCCTCCTCCCACCTCCTCTCATCCTCTTCCGGTCTGGTTACCTGCTGTTTGCATCAGTGTTGTGGTTCTTCTCGGGTTCCTGGTTCTCCTGATCATCCATATTCACAGGAAGTCTGAAAGTGAGACACAAATCCCAGAATTTATAACAAAAACTTTGATTTGTTTCTGTCAGGTTGAAATGAAACCAAACATTCTACTCTTTTAGCTAAAAGAAGAAACAGGAGACCAGATGACATCACTTACTGTGACCTCACCATCTTACAGCAGCAGCAGCCAATCAGAGCCAGTGGAGGTAAACATTCATGCGTTTGTTTGTCGGGTTTGTTTCCAGCTGGAGGATGGACAGAGTCCTCATGGTGGAGCCTGTAGATCACAGGGAGGTAGAATTTGATAAAAACCTGTTTGCGTGACAACCTAAAGCCTCAGTCACATGTACCTGTACAGGGGTTGACCTGAAACTCCCTGAAGGACTTCATCCCGGCTCACCTGCTTGTCTTACCACGGCAGAAGCTCTGCCCACATGCAGTCACCATTTAATTAGATTGATGTTCTTCTGGTTCTTCTTCCTGGTTGAAGTCACATGGGTTTGTTCAACCTCAGCAGAAGTAACCAGAACTTCCAAATTTGTTTCAGACTTGATTTGGTGATGGTGAGTATCAGCCGTTGTCATGGAAACTGACAGATGTCTGTGGTACTTGACCACAGAGACGTTCTTCATGAGAAGCAGAGATGAGTGTCTGCAGGATGTGGTGGTCCAGATTAGAATCTCACAGGTCTGCCGTCAAACTTCCTGTCTGATCAACAGCAGAAGAAGAGAAAACATTGGTTCTAACGTTCCTTCAATCACCAGAACCCTCCCTGATGTAGAACACCCAAAGAGATGAATCTGTCGTGTTCCTTCATCAGATCGGCATAAACGTTTGTTTCTCTGGACTGACTGGTGACTTTGTGGTGTTTTCCTGGTGGAGGTCAGAGTTTTGTCCTCAAACAAGCAGCAGGTGGCGCCCTGCTCTGCTCTCAAAAGCACAGTGTGAAAATGGATCAAACCACATGATTCTGAACGTTCCCCGCTCCGTCTCTGTTCCAGTCCGTGTCATGTGCTCTTTGAACATGTTCGGGTTGTAAAGTTCTGCAGGTCTTCAGCTTTTCTCTGTTTCTTTGGTTTTAGAGTCTTCATCAGATCCAGAGATCATCTACTCTGCACTGAGGAAGAGCACCGCTCCGCCCGTCTGATCCGTTCAGAACCATCGTTGGGGTTTGGTTCCTCTCGGCTCCCGGGTTCTTTACTGACCTTGAACGGGTCACCTGGTGGTTCAGATGAAGATCAGAGCTCAGACCTGTGACCCAGTTGCTGGAGCTGCCGTGTTGGTCAGCTGGAACCCTGCAGGTCATCAGACACTCTGCAGATCCTCCTCCATTCCAGTAGTGGAAACCTGAAGGTTCTCATAATCTCTGATCTGCTTTGGAAGGAAGAACCAACAGATGACATCACAAAGAGCTTCACTCTAACTGCAGAACCAAACTGTTCTGGAGTTCACGGACCGGTGCTGGTGGTCCAGCTGGTCCATTTTCAGCTTCACATCGATCCTGTGGATGTTTCCTCCTCCAGGAGGTGGCATTGTATCAGTAAATGATGGTGTGGACTGGCAGAAATGTGACGCCCAGCCTTCAGGGCCTGAAGGGATCCATGTTCTGTGCTTTGTCTTTACAGAACAAAGTTGTTTGCAGTTTGTTAGAAGTTGTGGTTTTGTGCAGCGATTCTTGTGCCTCTTTGACCTAATTTCTTCTTCCGCCTGTGATTTTGCAATTACAGCAAATCTATTCTCTCCCGTAACAAAAAGTGGTCCACTCGAAGTTTTTATGAAGTGTACTTGAGTATAAGTACAGCAAGAATACTATAGATCATGTTTGTGTAGTGTAGGACGTATACTAACGGAAACTTCAGACTAAACTGGAACATTTTAAGTTTCAAATATTTAGATAGTATAAAAAAAGTCAACTTCAAGTATGTAATGTAACTACTGCCTCACTTTTAGGATACTTGTAGTACTTAAACAGAATACTTTGTGCTAAGGCTGGTCAGTGAGGTGAAGCAGAAACGGCGATGAGAGTACATTTAGAACTGATCTGTGTTCAGAACTGATTTAAATCCAGAACTTTTCTCGTTTTCTGTTTGTTTTCGTTTCGTGGCTCAAAGTGATTTTTCATGGACTAGTGAGAATGTAGGAAGTTCTTTAAATGTATCTGGAAGCTTCCAGGAGAGAAGATGTTTAAATTCTAATAATCACTCCAGAACATCTCTGGAGTTCATGCACCGTCTGTAGGGCTGCTGCCCTCTGCTGGAACAGACTGACGTGATCTCATGAGGACACTGAAGTCACATTGACTCTCAGATGAGATCTCGTCCGGTTGATTCCTTCAGCGGAGCAGAGGATGAGCCGACAGATGGAGAAACATCTAAGCGGATGAAGAACAAACCAAAAGATGAAGAATCCAGTTTTTGTCTCAGTTAACTCCAGCTGCTGGTGAGGTTCTGGAGGCAGGACCTGTTCTTCAACAGGAAGCTGTGGAGGTCACCATTTCTGTTTACAGGTAAGATCTGCAGCAGCTCCTTCAGCTGCCTCTGGAAACTTCATGAACACAACAAAATCCTGTCTAATCCCAGGAAGACCCACGATGGATCATCTCTGTCCACAGAACTTTTTAAAGGGTTCTATTACGCAAACAGCACGTGATAAAGTCCAGAAGAAATATGTCATTGGTGGTCAGATAAACTTAATAAGGGAGTTTCAGGGCAAATAAAGTATAAAACTTCTGGATTCTGTGGATTTGATAGTTTATTTTGATGTTTTTGAAGACGTGCAGTTGCAGCTCCAAACACCAACCAAGGTGAATTCAATAATGAGACAGAAGATGTTAAACAAATAACACATGGGACTCTGAAACAAACATCTGGAAGAGCTGCCACCCACCTTTGTTTGGACCAAACCAACATCAAAGGATGAGAGGTGGATGCAAACCGAAGACCCTGACCTGATCTTCCTCCTGAGTCATCAGACATTTGTTCCATCACGAAGAAACAGAACCGAGAGCGTGAAGACAGAACGTTTGTTTTCTAACAGTCTGCAGTTCTGCTGTTGATCCAAACACGTCATCAAATCCAGCATGAAGACAGCTGCTCCAGCAAGCAGGAGCAGCTGTCTTCTGGAGGAGGAGGAGCGGCGTTGGTCTTCAAAGTGCTTTGAGGAGAGAGTGCGGCGCTGATTGTAGTAATGACAGGTTAACAAGGAGCGCCCCCTCCCTCACACACACACACAGAGGAGAAAATCACAGCTTTCAGCTCCTCTCTCTATAAACGCAGGAATCTGAACATTGGCTGTAAAGCACCAATCATCTCAGCAGCTGCTCCACCCAGCTGTGTTCCTCCACCCACGTGTGCGTGTGTGTGTGTGTGTGTGTGTCCTCTGAAGCAGATGTTCAACACAAACCAGCAGCAATCCAGCCGCTCCTGCCCCCCCCCTCCTGCGGCCTGCAGGTAAAGCAGCAGAGGTGGCATTTACACCTGAATCAGAGCTGCTAAGTTTTCTTCAGAATGTTCAGCAGGCGGACGTTTGTTTCTATGCTGATGACACGTGTTACAATAAAGATAAATCCAGACTGAAGTCCTGCATGAAGACTGAAGTCTGTTTACAAACTGCTGTTTATCATGAATGATCAGAACCAACAGGTGAGAAGATCCTGCATGTGTACAACAACACTGTTAGAATGTATGCTTTCATAACTCTGACTGTATTTAATGCAGTAATACGTTTTTGTGCAAATGAGGTTTAAAAAAGTTGAAAAGGAAGGGGCTTCATCCATGCAGCGGGACCGACTCAGGGGGCGGAGCCAAACACTGAAGGTCAGAGGTCTTCATCAGGTCTCGGTTGACAGGAGGATCACTGACATCCAGAGTGTGACGGAGCTTCAGCCTGGGGTAAATGTTTGTTTTCTGCCCCGCAGCTTCACTGAGTGACCTGATGACCCCTGGTCAGGCAGGGGCCGGAGTCATCCATCGGGGGTGGAGTCTGCTGCTTGCAGCTCCAATAGCAGAGCAGTTCTTCAGTTACGTGACCCAGAAGTTTATGTGGCCCTTAATGATGATGTCATCGACACGCCGCCTGTCTCAGTGTGACATCATCAATCGCTATTTGTCCCCGCCGTCCTTTCCTTCGCTCGGCCTTCATCAAAACCTGAAACACATCATCACCATCCTCATCATCTTCATCCACACTACATCATCTTCATCATCGGTGTGGGCCTCACTCTGTCCACAGATCGCGTTGTCAAGGTAACCTGCGTGCGTCTCCAGCCGTGTCCTCCTGTCCTGCTCCAGAGGGCGGGGCCATACCTGCAATAGCCAATCAGCAGCAGCGTTTTAGCTGACTTCAGCAGAAGTCTGAGCAGAGGAGTAGAGATCTGCCACCTTTCATTGCGACCCTTCTTCTTGATGAACAGCTGCAGAACGCCCACATGATGCCCCGTCAGCCAATGGGAGAAGGAGAAGCACAGGTCGCCATGGCTCCAGGAAGAGGGCACCTGGAGGGCCAATCGGGCTCCTCGGATGCTTCTTTGTCCCGCCTTCAGCTCAGGGACAGACAGGTACTGCTGACCTGAGACCCAACATCCCCAATCATCTCACAGGTGGAACAAATCCAGCAGAGAAGCAGGCATGTTTGATAAGATTCACAATAAAGATTCATGTTCCTAAAGATGACCTGAGAGAAGCTTTGTGATCATCATTTTAAATATTAACATAGAAAAATTCCACCTCTCTAAACGTTCCTCCACCTCTAGATGTTCCACTACAGCCTACTCTACAACTAACCCCTGTGCAATCTTGTGGTGTCCAGATGATTATATTGAGGTGTTACCCCTCCCATGACAAAGGTGGACAGGATTTCATGTCTGTCATGCACAACACTGAAAATCAAAAATCATTGAAAAAAGAGTGGAGGATGGCACATTAAATGTTTATCCACCATCTAGATGTTCCTCCACCGGCTCCCTGCTCTCACTACAGATCACAGTGTCATCTGCAAACATGATGATCCACACAGATTCCTGTCTAACCGCATCTATCAGTCTGTCCATCACCACAACAATTAGCTCAATGCTGATCCTTGGTTCTGGGCCAACTCCTTCCTGACCTCCTCTATCACACCTACAGAACATCTTCCAGTTCTCATTCAGGTCCTGAACATCTCCAACGTTCTTCTCTGTCACTCCAGACATCCTGATCCAACCCACAGCTCCTCTCTCTGGATGCTGTCGCAGACTTTCTCTAGATCTAAAGACACGATGCAGCTCCTTCTCTGAAACTCTCCAGAATCATCCTCAAAGTGAACATCTCTGGTTCTCATGTTCTGCATGAAACCATCTTACTGTTCACAAATGCTCCTCTGACTTCAGGCTAGCTCCCACTTCTCTTTCCCATTAAAAAAAATCACCAAAACATGCAAAAAATTAGCCATTAAAGGCGTCTAAAGTAGAAGTGAAGTGATGGGGAACGGTTCAGAGCTCCACCAGAGCCTGAAGTTCATGTGAGACCTGCAGGACTCAGCTCGGTCTGCCAGGGAAGATCTCCGTCACGGTCCGACATCCAGGAACAAACGCCGCGGTTGAAGGTGCAGTGCAGTCCCCCCGCCTCTGCAGCACAAACAGGGAGATCAAAGAGTTCCTGCAGATCCATCTGGATCTTCCTCCAACAGAAAGTTCAGAGGCGCTGGGCTCTTCAACACACAAACTTCACAGTGAACCCAACGGAACAACTGCAGAAAGTTCTGCTGCGGCCCAAGCTAGCAAACCAAAAACATCTCTAAACAGGATTATTTGGACCATACGAGACACCGGATTATGAGGCGCATTATTGGAAACTATATAATGAGGTCAGACTACACTACCCACAATGCTCAAAGGAGCCCAGATGCAAGTGGTTGGTCAGAGGGATTGATGGGAAGTTTTTCTGATAAACTGTGTTGTTCTTCATTCTTTATCGGCAAAAATCTGCCTTTGGATTGAGAGAGCAACACAACAAAAGATAAAACTTTATTGACAATGAGTCCCAGCATTGTTTAGTTGTAACATAAAGTACTAAACTATAATCTCACTTTATCATTTCATTATGTAAAAGCACACAAGTCAGAGTCCTGACTACAGTACCCATAATGCTCCATCAAGCGCTTAAGTTTCATAGTTTACCAAAGTCGTGATAAAACATTTAGAAAGATTTTGGAGCGCCATATTAACAGGAAATCCGGTTCCAGCAGAACCAGAATTTATATGGAAGACAGACTGCTGCTTTCTGAGAACAATAGAAGATTTGAAATGCCACTTATGGTCCAAAAAATATGGTAGTTTGATAATAACCCTCTGAGTATCCGACACGTCTGTGTCCTATAGGGAAAACTTCTGACTTTACGAGAACATTCAGTTGACGGACGAGTTTGTCTGCAGAGACATACCGGGGTCATCACTGGCGTCCTCTGCTGTGTTTCCCAGCTCGATGTCAAAATCCCAGTCGTCATTGTTACCGGGTTGCCGAGGAACTGACACACACACAAACACACCCATACAAACACACACACACAGACATATTGAAAGGTCAGTTACAAACTAAGTAAAGCAATAACATCTCCTGTGTAAACGCTGACAGAAATTTCAAATCTGAGAGTTTATAAAACCTGAAGAAAACTACATGAGTTGATTAAGATGAAAACAGCTCACAACAATCACAAACCTGATGTTAGCTGAACAAAGGTCAGGAGCTAAATGAATCATTAAAAGTGTCATGATGTTGAAACGCTGCAGACACACCATTACACTGCAATACCAGCTGAACCGGATCAGACCCCTCCGAAATGCTAAAGCACAACTTAAGGAACTGTGGGAAGTGAAACCAAAGAAGCAACAGATAAAATGAAAAATAATCAAAGAGGAAAACATGTTTGAAAGTATTGTGTTTACAGGAGAACAGTATGGACAGAGATCATTCTGTATGGCTTCACTAAAGCTTGGAACAAACAACCACAAGTCATCAAATCGATAACATTTATTTTGTTCAAAAGACACTCAGAAGAAGAGACTGAAGTCGACACTGAAATGTCGGTTCAGCTGACATTCCAAGTCCCCTTAAACTGCTTCCTTTATACCGTTAGGATTGTACAATTTTTATTTATGTTTTTTTATTTGTTTTTCTGTCTCGGTCTTATCATGCATTGTGTGTTGTGCCAGATTGTTTTGAATCTTTTCCTGTTTAATACATCAAATCAAACTAGAAAGACGCTCATGTTTCCAGGCCATCTTTCATTTGTTGATCAACCGGCTGATAACGTGTGTGTGTTAGTGCATGTGAGTGTGTTCTTACTGTGCACATCTCCTCTCTGTCTTTGTGTCACATCTTTGTTGATCCTGTTGCTTATTGTAGTTGTTTTCAGGGAGGTGGTTGGAAACATCGTGGTTGTCAAGGAAACTGTAGGTACCATGGTAACAACAGGCATGGTACTAGCTGTAGTAGCTGTAGCTGTAGCAGTAGTAGTAGTAGTAGTAGTGGCAGTTATAGTAGTTGCAGTAGCTGTAGTTGTAGCTGTAGTTGTAATAGCTGTAGTTGTAGTAGTGGTAGGAGTAGTTGTATCCATTTCTGTTGTTGTGGGCAGAGTTGTTGTCGTTGGTACTGTGGTTGTTGATGCATCAGTCAGAGGTAGGCAGGTGGTTTCCATGTCAGTGGTTACCGTGGTAACGGTGGTTGCTATGGTTGGAGCAGCAGTAGCTGCAGCTGTGGGAGGAGCTGTAGTCGCAGGAGCGGCGGTTGTAGCTGTGGTGGTGAGAGAGGGCGTGGTTCTGGGTTTGGGTGGCTCCACAGTCACTTTGGAGACGACTGGAAATGTAAACACAAACAAACAAACACACAAGAGCACCTGTGATGATAAAGAGCTCTCATAATAAAATAAAAAGATTAGGGGAAGGAACATCTACACCCTTAGTCTCATTCTCCCGTACGTTGACCCTTCAGGCTCGTACGGCCACCTTAAGGGACGTAATGTAAATGGAACGTACCATTATTGTGTGCGTGGTAAATGTATCGGGAAGTATCCGTAAGGATAACAAAAGTGACACACTCTTATGACGTACAGGTGATGCTGTTGTACGGTGTCCTTACGCCACACTCTAGTCGTTAGTAAGGTGTGTACTGGCTCCGCCTGTAGGGTGTCCACACAGACTACACTCTGACAGACAGCTCGGATCCACCGTAAGGACAGCTGGGACTATGGGTTTAAACCGTGTTCATGCAGAGATGGTGTGAATGATGGTATGAATCAGCTTCATGTTTCCCATATCCCTTAGCCAGATTAGCCTGACGGTGTTGGAGCATGCTCAGTAAGGTCTTTCTGGACTTGGGCATTTGACCTGAGCTCTTCAGGAGTTCAGGTGAGATGTTACCTCTGCAGCCGTCTTTACACCTGCACTTTGGGGAGGACGGATTCAGCGAGCAGAACGGCCGCGGGTCTTTATCTGGAGGGGGAGGGGGAAACGCCGTTCTGTCTCTGTTTCACCTCAAATATCCAAAGACGGCAGGAGCGAGCAGGCAGACTTACCCAGGCAGGTGTAGCGTCCGTTTACGTACATGAGCCTGAAACCCAGGTGGCATTTGCAGATAAAGCTCCCGAACGTGTTTACGCACTTCCTGCGGCGAGGACACACGCCGCCGCTGGAAACACATTCGTCAATGTCTGCAGAGATGAGAGAATGAAGGCGGAGCGCCAAAACTTTCAGCCGCTGCAAACAGACGTAGACTGACCCACGCAGGTGTGCCTGTCTGGACCCAGGCGTAACCCCGGAGATGGACACGTGCACCGCACCTGGCCTTTGGTGACCTCACAGCCATACTGACAGTTGGCGTGGTAACAGGTCCTGACTGGAAGCCATGACAGACACAGGTTTTATAAAACCACAAAAAAAGAGTTTCTGCATCAACTGAGAACCAAAATCTGCTGAATCACCACTGAAGCTGCTCTCAAACTCACCAGATGTGCCGTAACCCTCCGATCTGAGAGGAGTTTACGTCATAACATCAAGACCTCCCCCTAGCTTATGTTGTCATGGTAACAGCAACAACATGGAGTCAATCAAAAAGTGGACATTTTACCTAAAGCCACAAAGACTAAAGAATATCGTAAAATGGAAACTAACGCTGCCTTCACATCGGGCGCGGCTGCCGCCTCTCTTTTGACGTGCGTCAAAATCACTGCTCGATGCCTGCCATAAATGTCCTTGATGCCCTGACTGCGCTGGCGCGTCCGGTGTGAATGCACTATTAGTCTGCTGGTGTGATTGTTTGTTGACGTTACCATGGTAACACAAGAGGACCAGTTTCTATTCTACTTTTCAGATGAAAACAGCTGAATACACGAAGAAAACTTGATTGTTGTTTTGGATACATCTTTGAACGTTTAGTTCAGCTCAACAAAACGCCGTTACCATGGCAACAGATCAGAAAAGTTCCTGTTTTTATTGCTTTAATTTTAAGAATGGGATATTTGTTTCTCCGGTTTCCTCTGAGGAGTAGAGCTGTGTAGCATCGAGGTTTTGAATCACAGGAACATCAAACCAGAACCATGAAGGTCCAACAGCACAGGCTCTGATCTGCACTGCCTCTAGGCGGCGCTGTCTGGACTCACCCCTGCAGCTGCCGTCCGGCTGCAGCTCATACCCGTCCAGGCAGTAGCACTTGTAGCTGCCCGGCGTGTTCATGCAGCGGTGCTTGCAGGGCCGCGGGCGCAGGCCGCACTCGTTCAGGTCTGAAACACACAGCGGAGGGGGTCAGTCCTGGAGTCAGGATTAACCTTTGACCTCAGCGGCGTCAGAGCGCGTAAATGTGTCTGCGTGCGCCGCAGCAGCTTTATGACAGAGTGGTTTCCATGCAGGATGTGAGTCAGCGCGCAGCCTCTAATCTGAACCTGCAGAGGAGGGGCGAGCTCCAGTGTTTGTTTGGAGGGTCTGCAGGTGGGACACGCCCTCACAGGTCAAACGAACATGACAGGAATGCTTCTGTCAGGAGCATGATGGGAAATCAAAAGAATGTGGGCGTGTTACCTTGGTTACAGGCTTTGCCGCTGAATCCCGGGTCACATTTGCATCTGTCGGGTACGACACAGTCTCCGTGTTTGCAGGCGTGCTGACAGTGAGCTGCACACACACACACACACACACACACACACACACACAGGGTCATCCTTCGAGTTCGGACATGTTACCATGACTCAGCACATCCTTCAGTACAAACAAAGCTGCCAGACTTTAACCCGTTTCACTCCATTAACAGATTCCTGAAGACCCTCCCGGCTGCTGTCACCTTGAGCTGCGCTGACGGATGAGGCTCTGCAAATGAGGCAAAAAGGGGGTTTTGCACCGAGCACCGGCATGCCGCTGATGCACAGCCGTCTGCAGGGTTCCTGCAGGAGTCATGCAGAACCAACAAAAGCTGGACGTTCTTCCTGAACTTTCTGAAAGCACAAAGTTCAGTGTTTTTACGTTTTTGTTCTCAGTCTGAACTGAAGACCAGCAACTAGACTGTGAAACTTTCAGAGCAGATTCTGTTTGTTTGTTTGTGTGTTTGGACAACGCACAAACACAAGTAAACAAACTGTAATCATCACTCCTCTGAGTTCCTGCTCTGAAGGGCTTTTTCTGATTACAAAAAAGCAACACATGAAGAACAAAGAAATGAAGACCAGAACCGATCATCAGAACCTGCTAGAACCCCCACCCCCACCCCACCCATCATGAGATCAGCATCATCGGTTTGATCAGTGAAAACGTTTGAAAAGATGGAAACTAGCATCAAAAACACTGATTCAGTTCAGCCAGAGGAACGTCCACAAATGGATTTCAAAATAAAATCAATTTTACTGAAGAATATTAATTGAACTTTTATTTTGAAAGTTTTTTTGTTTGTTTTTTCTTTTAAGTTTGTTCATCTTCCTCTGGTCTGCAGCTTTTGTTTGTTGGTTTGTTTTGAGCTCATTTTAGAACCCGGTTCTGGACTTTTAGTACTTATGGATCCATGAAACCGTCGATTCATAAGGATGCTCTAGACTTCTATCCGGCTGCTGAGCCACTGACTGAACCAACAACTTTCTCCAGCATCACCATCATATCAGCATGCTTGCACATCAGCTCATGGCACACCTGAACAAAACTTAAGTATTCTTGTTTGTTTGTTTATTTTTGTTGTCTAGCTTCGGGGGAATTTCCATGCTTCTGTTGCTTCTGTTTGTGACAATAAAGTTCTTGAATTTTTGAATTTTTCTTCATCTGGATGTTAAAGAAACAGAAGAGCGAGGAAGACATGAGCCAAACTGGCGAGGTTTCAACGGCGTCCTCACGTTGACATCGGCCCCCATCCGCCTGCCTCCAGCCCCAGCAGCACTCCACGCTGTTGCCATAGCGACACAGACCGTCGGATGGCGCCGCCTGGTCCTCCCAGCTGGAAAACACAGAAACAAACTAAGAAAAAGTTTGTTTGTATTTTGTTCTGAGGGGGTCCTGCTGCTGGAAGAGCAAAACACAAACAACCAGGAGGATTAGATGAACTTCCTGTGGGGGGGCAGAAACAGCTGCGGGTTGAGATCTGGTGTCAGGACAGCCGGAGCTCCCAGAAGCCTTTGCCAGTCCAGACGGGCGAGGAGCAGAGCGTCCACACATTCCAGACGTCTCCAGTTTCCCGGAGCCTGTCCCGACATGAACGGCACCGGGAAGAGAACCCGGAGGGAGGTGCTCCTCCGCCGGCACCTCCACCAAATACCTCCTGTCTGAGAACGTTAGCCGGCACAAGAAGAAGTCCTCACCTCCTCTCCACCTGTGGAGTCTTTACATCCACCAGACCTTCATGAACGTCCAGGAGGATAGAGGAGAACATGCAGGAACAGTCTAACATCAATATGTTCTCTAAAGGGAGAACATTCAGGAACAGTCATGAATGTGTTCTCTGAAGGGAGAACAGGGCCGGCCCTGGACATAGGCAGCTGCCTAGTGCGCCATTTGCTGAAGGAGGCACCAAATGGCAATGAATAGGCTAAGGTTTTTGTTGGTTTTTTAGTTTATGACATTTTTTACAAGTTTATAACAGTTGGACACACCAGTCATTTAGTTTAAAAATACCAAAGTAATCATTTAAAACATAAATAAAATAACTCAAACGTTTGACGTAATCAATAACTTTTCCCGCTGCCGCTGTCTAAGTTAGGGGGTTGGGGGGTCGGTGTGGTTGGCCGCTGTTTGTGCTTCTTAAAGACTTTAAGTGTGAAAAAGCAGCAAAACGAGCCCTCAGGAGCAGCTTTAAGGGAAAAGGGGAATGAAGAGGAGGAAAACTGGCTCAAAGCAGAGGTTTGCATTCAAAAACGGTCCACCAACATGAGTGTGGGGGGGGGCATGCAGGTCCAGTTGTTCAGCTACAGGTCTTTAAACTGCAGAAAAAACGTTTTTCAATCAAAAGTTTGTCTCTACAGAAGCACAGATGCGTTCAGGAAAACTCAGAGAAAACAGCATTCTTTCTTTAGAGAACACCTGTGAACCTCAGCTCCAAGACGCGCATTCAGAAAGATAAGGTCCGCACCTGTCGTGGTCCAGACGCTGGCTCCGGGTCAGGGTTTGGGTCAGATACAGGAGAACCAGGGCCAGCATCCTCGTTCTGGCCCCGCGGGTCAGAGTACGGGTTTAAAGAACGGATTCGAGACCCAGAAACTCCGTCTGAGGCGTGAAATCATCAGACTGTCGTCATCAAAGCTCCTTTGATCCTCCGCTTCCGGTCAGAGCAGATACTCTCAGAAACCCTTTCCGGACGACCACAGCTCCGTTTCAGGTCCTGTTCCTCACTCAACTTCTTCCACGCGCTCCAGCAGCAGCAGCAGCGGCTCCGCGGCGCGCGCGCGCACGTGAGGGGGGACTGGAAGTTTGTCCGCGCGCGCTCTCTGATTGGCTTCCACATTACTGCCGTCGCGTGTCTGTTAAGGTGCAAAGAGCGGGAAATGTTTGACTGAGTGTCATGGATTTGAACCAAAAAGGTGAAGTTTGGACTCAGCAGTTAAATAAGATGTTTTACTGAACGTTTATGTTTGTAAATATATGAAAACGTTTCTTTAAAAACGTCCTTAAACTATCAGGAGCGTTTCTGTCAGGAATCTTCTTTGCCTTTCGCCGTTTCTCTGTACGGGTCTGTCGGACCAGTCCCTTATAGAAGTTCTGGTTGTGACTTGTTAACTGACCCAGCTCTGGTTTTGGTGGACCCCCTTCATAACCCAACCCTTTGACGTTTCCAGGACTGGATGGAACCAAAAATCACGGGAGAGTGCCCCCTTGTGGTCAGACCTTTGGGTCCTAATTATTATTCTGATGTTACCAGTAAGAGGTAAGCAGAGAAATGACTATTGATCCATTCATCATGTCAGTATTCATTTATTGTTCGGTATTGTACGGTGGCCCTGAAGGTCAAATCACATCAACAAATCACTTAATATTAAAACACATTAAACATTACAAAGGTAATTAAGAAGCAGAACAAATAAAAATAAACTACTTTACATTTAGAAATCAAGACAGAAATCAAAACACAAAGTGATTTCCAGACATCAAACACATGAAAGGAAACAGTAAACTATTGGACATCACTGATTGGATAATGACGTTGTCCATCATTTCAACTGAAAGTTCTTTGTCCTGGAGCGATTCTTCATACGCTCTGTACTGATCATAACACTTTTATCAGTATGCACACACTGAAGACGCATTTGAACAAACTCAAACGTCAAACTACATCATTTGGTGAACTCTGACAAAAACATTTGTAGATGTGGTTCTTCAGGAAGGTCAAGGGTTCACCAGTGGTCCTCAGAGGTCGTGGGTTTGAACTCTAGATTTCTGTAACTCCATACATTTGTCCTGAAAGAAAACTGAATCTGCCATCAGTTTATCAGAAGAAATCTGAAAGTTTGAAATTAGATTATTCTCAAACATGTTTTTTTATCAGTGTACAGGTCCAATCAAATGATTCAAAGATTCACATGTGTTCAGGAGTTTTCAAAAGAACAAATGGGATTTTCTTTCATGCGTTTTTGTTGATGTTGGGGGAGCAGAAAAAATGTTCAGGCATCAGTTTGTCCACCAGGGGGCATCACTGGGTCACCCATCTCAGTCCAGGATTCTGCTCTTCCAGCTCTTCTCACTTATTCAGATGTTCTTCCCCGTCCGTCCGTCTATTAGTCTGTCTCTGTCTGACCGACAGCATGGAGGAACTGATCCACTTTCTGGTTTTGGTGAGGCTTCATAACACTGCAGGTTCAGATGTTCTGCTTCAGTTACTGAGTTTACATTTCAACTGTTGAAGAAGAGTCTGATGATCCAGACGTTTCAGGAAGAATCTGGGGTTTACATTTTATTCTTACCAAGAAATAGAAAACAAGAGTTTTGTATTTGTTTACTGTTTCATTTTATTGTGTTTGTTGTGCACCAGGTGTGTGTTTGTTGTGTTGGTCCTGTGTGTTGTTGGCACGACTTGGACAACAGCGAGTACGACTGCTGGCCTCTGCAGGGACCCAACGAGTTCAACATGATTGACTGTGGAGGTGAGTCCAACCCGGGAAAGTGGTTCTGTTCTGTGTGAGGACGGTTCTGTTCTGTTC
>BSAI01000118.1:290199-309327 GCA_036245035.1 Adrianichthys oophorus | reverse complement strand
TTATTTTAGTGGCATCGTTGTGTTTTTAGTGAGTTTAGACAGAAAATCCGCCCAGCATGTTGTTAAAGTGAAGGTAATCTCATATTTAGTCCAGATTAAGTCCATAATCTGCTGTGGAAGCATCATAAACCATCAATGTAATCGGCACAACCACACACTGCTGTGTTTTGATGTTTTAAAACAACTTTCTGAATTCTTTAACTATAAACTTGGTCATAAATGTTGTCATTGAAGCAATAATTCCTAAAGACGAAGATAAATGACATTCATTTTCATCATTACTGAAGAAATGAGATGTTGTTGAGATTCCACTGTCTTAACAGGGTTTTTTAGCCACGATGTTGAGCGATGCTCACGGCTTCATGATCACCTTATGGGTACAAAATCCGTGTTTCTGAGTTTCTCAAAGGATGTTTGTCTCGTTGAGGTCTGGAGATGGCGTGGGTCGTCCGCCCTCCAGAGCTGGTGAAGAGTGGGGAGGTCTTCAGCGTCACATATTCTGTCACGGCCCGAGACTCCTTCTACGACTGGGCCGTCAAAAACCACATCTTCACTCAAAGGTCATTATTTTTACTGCAATGGTCTGACCGGCTAGCATCTTTGTGCTGGTTTAAGACTGTTAGCCTGATCTGAAGGGGTGGTGTGGTTTCTATGGTGTGTTCAGTTACATTACAGACGCAGCTTCAGCTCGCTGGTTCTGCGAACATCAGGAGTGTCCCGCAAACTGGAAAGACGCCAACGGAGAGAACTGCTGCATTCATCACGCTAACATCCACTCCTGTCCACTGGGATACATGGTGAAGGATTTGATTATTTCAATCCGTCTTCCTCTTAGAGAAACAGTCTGGAGGACAGCAGACGGTAGAAAGAAAATACAAATGACATAAAAGCAAAGTGAGAGAGACATCGGAACAAACTTTAGTGATATCAGACGCTGAATGAATGAAACAGTTCTGATGAATATGTGGTGGTCTGACAGTAAAACACACACCTGACGCTCAGATCTTTCCTCATGGCAGACAACAGAGAGCATCTGTGGCCCCTGGATTCCTGACGATGGAAAAATCTTCACCCACACCATCTCCACCTCCGGCAAGATGACCCAGACCAACTGGACCGCCAAGGTGACACAGAAGAACCACAGATGTTGTCAGATTCTGGGACTTGCCCACCCCTGATGTGGACCTTCAATAGTACAGAAAATGTCGTTTTATGGGTGTCTTCAAGTGCTTCATCAGTCACACACGTTAAATACTCAAGTGTATCATTTTATGCAGATGACAAGCTGCTGTTTTGTGTTCAGGATTTTTGGAAGATGATCAAAACAATTAGATTCCTCAAACATCAGTGTGTAGCTACTACTGCAGACAGTTTGATCATCTTTGATCTGTTGTAATTAGTTTGTCTTTGATAAACCATCCAAACTATTCTCAAGCTCCGCCCAAATGTTTCAGGTGGTTCTGCTCCATGCAGGCCTGACCTCCCTCATTGCTCACATTCGAGTTGGAATCATGCAAGCTGCCCTGGAGGCCAAAAGTACTGTGCTGCCGGCTGTGGGTACGTTCTTTTATGCTTTCGTGCTGTTGACCACATGTTGACCATCATGAAGGGTGTTGTTCCCACCATCATGAAACATCTATATTTAGTCCTGAAAATTGCAAAACCGTTCATTTTTAGTGAAAACTGTCTCTATTACAGGAATTCAGCTCAAAGTCACTAAAGTTGATGAGTCAGCTTTGACAGGAGCGTGCTTTACTCCTGGAGCACTGCTTCCTCTAAGGATCCACTTCTGATTCTGGCATCTCTAAAATCTCAAATCAGACATTTTATTATTTATTCTGATGGGACAAGCTGGAATCACAGTGTCGGATAAGAAGTCCTCACTTGGGTTGACAGTTTCTAAAAAGGGAGGAAAGCATGTTCAGGTGTAGGCCATCATTTACAGTTTTAAATGCTCCTATAAACTGTATTTTTCTAAAGTCAATCAGACCAAAGAAGTGACACTTTCTTCATGTATTCCCCTTCTCTCAGTTTGTGGTAACGATGTTTGTGAGGACGGGGAGTTTTGCTTCACCTGTCCAGCCGACTGTGGCGATTGCCCCATGAGCCTGACCACCAAAATGGCCATCAGCCTGCCGCTCAGCCTGTTCTGCCTGACCTTCATCCTCACTGCAGTGGTGAGACTCACACTACACAACTGAAAGAACGCCAAACAACAATAGTTTGAACGCTTGAGTGATTTTGTCTTTGTAGTGGCTGAGGTACCAGAAGGAGAAGCTGCTGTGGGACGAGAGCTGGATCATCGACTTCTCAAAGATCAAACAAGGTTATCCAAAATCCAGATTTCAAGGGTTGGAGTTAAGTTCAGGGTGATTGGTCATGTTGACCTGAGCGTACTCCCTGACTCAATGTTGCACATATAGCAATTCAACAAGACAAAGTAGAAATTACCCCCAACTGGGTCCACCCACCTGCCAATCAAAAAACACCCCCCTAAAAATGTTCACATTTAAACGCATTTAAAACCAAAACAGCAGATTTAAAATAATTTTAAAAAACTTCCAACTTAAGTTGGCACGAATGGAAAACAATGATTTAAACATAAAAAGTTTTTGACACAGTCTGACTTTTTCTTATGGGAGTCAATGGGAAATTGCTTCCTTCTGCTGCCTGCCTCCAGTGGTCTTTGGAGGAACTGCAACATTTTGTACTTCCTGGTTTGCAACCAAATTAGGTAAGAAAAGTGTTGGCTTGGTTTAGGTCCAAGTATGTAAGTATTACTTGCATGAGTACAAGACAATCTTTAGGTCCCAGGATTTTATTGTGCTTTCCATTGTTAGAGGAATAGAATGGTCACCACAGACGGCGACTGAACGGTGATTTGCAACTGTTAAAGTAAAACCATGACAAGTCCCAATGACATCTCCTAGAACTCAAACTTAGTGTTGTCTTTTTTTAATCAAGCTAAACATGTTGGTGATACAAATGACATCTATTTGATTATCATTTCTCAACCCATCTGTTGGATTTCTTCACGGGTTCCTTCCGTTTTGGTGGACAAAAACCAAGACAAGTTGTTGTGGAGTTGGGAGGGGTCAGAAACTAAACAGTCCTACAGTCCAACACACAGGACCATAAGGAGTTGAGAGAAAGGCATAGTCTATAGTAGAGTTGAGCAAAAGCATTAGAACCCTGTGGTGGACTGGCGAACCGTCCAGACTGCAGCCCACCTTTGATAAACAGTTGTCCCATGACCCTAGAAGTGATCCAGCAGGTGTAGAAAATAGATGGATGAAATAACACACAGAAACAGGTTATAAAGAGGTTACAGATGTGACTTTTCCTCACACAGTGCTCTTATCTGTACAGATCAGGAAGCGCGAATGACCATGGGCAGTATAATGAGCGTTCCAGTGGGGAACAGTGACAGCAACACCAGCTGTCTAACTGGGCTCAATTCCTGTACAGGACAGCCTGGAAGCCGGAAGACTCAGTTCATCTGCACCGGGATCTAGTACTGTTCTTGATGTTTTATTGCAGCTGGTCAGCCTGGCCTCGGTGGTGTCATATTTACAACCTCTTTCTTCAACAGTGATGGCAGGACCGTAGCCATCAAGAGAATCCAGACGAAGACGTTCTCATTGTCCAAAACCATCAGACAAGAAGTCAAACAAGTCAGGTAGCAAATAATCACCAAGAGTTCTCATACATCAAACCATCTCCTTTGACTCCTCTGGTTTCTCTGGAACCAGGGAACTGGATCACCCCAACCTCTGCAAGTTTATTGGAGGCTGTATTGAGGTACCAAACATTGCCATAATAACAGAGTATTGCCCAAAGGGAAGCCTTAACGACGTCCTTCTTAACGAGGAGATCCCTCTCAATTGGGGCTTCAGGTGAACATTCCCTCTCATCTGCAGACACAGCTGCTATAGTAAATAATGCTTATTTGGATAAATGTAAGTCATTATATTTATATCACCATGACTGTCTGCCAGGTTCTCCTTTGCTGCGGACATCGCAAGAGGAATGTCGTATCTCCACCAGCACAAGATCTGTCACGGGCGACTGAAGTCTCTAAACTGTGTCTTAGATGACCGCTGGGTCTGCAAAATAACAGGTGTTTGAAGTCTCAGATAAATTTAAAAAATGTGATTACATGTTTTCAACATTTTACTCAAAGTGTAAAATGCATTAAATACTTTTTTGGTGCCATTAGAAACATAAATGCTGATTGTTGCTTGATTATCTTCTCTAACAGTACAATAGTTCATAACAGATGGATGCAGAAATATCCCTATACATAACATTTAAAAATCTGATTTAGGAAAATATTAAAATGAATACGTTTAACAGGGATTCTGATAGACGAAAATAAATGTATACCAGGATGTTTTGTGGTCGTTTCTCAACTGGTGTGATCAGAATGACTTAAAAAAGCTTAATCTTCAGTAAAACTGAAAACAGGCAAACAGACATATGGAAAATGTTAAGCAGCCTTGAGATTATTGCTATAAACCACATTTAGCTAAATCCTGTTTTGATCCCGGACAAGCCCCCATTTATTTCAAAGTTAAATTTGCATTGTGCAAGATGAAATGGAGACTGAGAACAGATTTTTTAAATGTTGCTTTCAAAATTTAATTGAAAAAATATCAATCTAAGTTAATGATCTACGACAAACAGAAGTAGGCTTGTCTGTTTCACCAAGAGTACTGAGCTCTTTGCTCATTTTTTGATACTGTGTAAAAAGTTTCCCTTTCAGACCACAGACATAAACCCACTGCAACAAGAGAGCTGAAAGTTGGCTTTTACCGTCAAATGCAGTGGTTTTTGATGGATGTGGTCTTTGCTGTCAGATTATGGACTGAGGATGTATCGCAGAGATGATGGGACCGAACCGCTGTCTACTTATCAGCAGAGGCTCATAGAGGTATACATGCCACCCGAGTTTCAGAGCTCCAACATGGAACCAACACTGGCTGGAGATGTGTTCAGGTGATAAAATAAATGAGTTTTAAACTCATCCAATCATTGGATACTTGCCCTAAACTGAAATTAACAAACACAACAATGTACCTGAAAGCCTCGTGTTTAAACTAAAGACAAAAGCTTTGCTGGTGACCTCTGAACTTGTGTTTTCCCAGTTATTCCATAATTCTCCTGGAAATAGCCACTCGGAATGACCCCGTCCCAGTAAGTCCAAGTCTAACTGCTCAAAGGCGAATTTGCTTCTTGAAAAAACACACAACTCTTTAAAAAAGAGGAACAAAATGACTGCAACATTAGACAAAGGCTTTAGTTGTAAAAGTAACAGTTTAACCCTTTAACACTGGAGATGTCATCCACAACATCTAAATAGCACACGCTCTTGACGTGTCATAAATGCTTGATGGTTCATGCAATGAACAGGACTCAGCTGATTCTGATTTGGAGAAAAGCAGCTTTTCATATCGACTAAATCTACATGAAGTCTGCATCACAACCACCTGCTGATTGTTGATTACACAAACACTTCTGTAGTTCCTCAAACATCTGAAGCACTTTAACTTTATTATTGACGTTATTTTTTAAACAGAAGTTAATCATCTTTATAGTTTTGTACTGAAGATGGTTTTCTGATTGAAATTAAATACAGGACTTCTGCTAACATAAAACTATGATGTCTAGTTATTTAAGGCTGCAGTTCGTTTTCAAACAGAGAGACTGTCAGGTAAATTCTCCTAAACACAATAATAATGTGGTTCCCCTCGGCCTTCTAGCACACAGATATCAGTATCTGGACAACGTCATGCCTGCATTCCCCATCTCTAGTGGGGTATATTCCTAATTTCATTATATCTCGTCCTAATAGGTTGAAAGGACAGTTTGGTGCTAAAATCACAGGAATGCATGTGGTTATGAATGCATTAGTGTCAGCATTTTCTAAACAAACTGGTTTGTTCAAGATTTAGTTTCATTCTGACCATCTGCAGATCTCATTTGTATTGTTTTATTTGATGTGGGAAAATCCTGACAATGACTCCTTATCACAGTTCTGCAAGCCCCAGAATCACAAAGAAAAAACAAATGCTTGTCCCTGAACATAAAGGGTTATTTCTGGTGTTTCCATGAGACAGACCTCAGTGAGATCTAAACATTCATCATTAACTGCTTGAGTTTCTGACTCAGGTTCACCTCTTATCTTTTCAAGTTTTTCCTTTTTTCTATCATCTAGTCAATCTGATTTCTGCTTCCAGGACAATCTCTCGTCCAATGATCTCTCTGTCCACATATCCATCATCATCCTGCTTAACCCTCTGTCGCCACGTCCTCTAAACCTTCCTCTAAAATGTCCTCTTCCATGACCACGCCCTTGACCACGGCCACGACTTCTACCTCTGTTCATGTCCCGCCCAAAAAACACATCACTGCTTTCATCCTGCAGAAATGTATCTGTGCCTTGAGTCCTATATTTCTTTTTATTTACCACTACTTTTTCTGCATGAATAGCAACATTCCCAAACTGTTGCAGTGCTCCTGTAGCAGATCTCTGTCATGTTTCTGTATCCAGTCTGCAATCTCTGCTCTCATAGCTTGCAGTAAGGCTTGTTTCAGCTGCTGTCTATAGGGACCATCATCATTATCATCATCTCTGAGTCCACTATTAGCTTGAAACACTTCTTCAAAGCTGACTCTAAAGTCAGACACTAACTCTCCATCTTTTTGCTTTGTTTGTCCAGTTTTTCCATGATCAGGTCTTACTGGAAAGGCTTCTCTGATTCTTTGTCCCAAAAGCGTGAGCCTTTGGATCAAGTCAGGACTGTTGGGTAGAAGAGGTCTAGGAGGATGGTCATCATTCATAGGATTCCCCTTTACTGTTGCCCAGTCTGCTTTCAGTCATCCATGCTTGTTGACATTCAATGTCATTCCGATGGTAAACTCTCTTAACTTCCATCATTTCCTCATAAAAATTCTCTGGATTTTCTCGGTGAGGAATAACTCCCTCCACTGCTTTCCTAACATCCTCTACTGTCCAGGTCCTAAACACAATAAGTGTCGGCCTCTGGCCGTCTTCTCCAGCTCTAGGATTGGACACGTCAATCATTGGATATGTCTCTGCCATTTCTGATGACCCCTCAGTTTCTTCCACCCCCCCCCCATAGTTTTGCTCCATTCCAGTTTTGACCCTTTTCCTCTTAATGTCATTTAGTCTTTTTCTGGTTTGTTTAAATCGGTCAGTGATGGGTAATGACCAGTCATTGAGGAGCAGTTGGCTCCTGATAAGGAGGTGGGGAGAAATCAGCTGGATTCTGCCCCCCCACCTCATCAGGGTGCAGCAGGGCTGCATGAGCTGCAGGCTGCTGCAGGGGTCTGGGTTTGGTCACAACTGACTCATCATCTTCTTTCTTTACCACCAAACATGCTTCTCTGGTTCGACTTTTCTTAATGCCATTCCTTCTTTTTGGTGCTTCATGTAACCACAATGTGGCACATGCCAATTCCTCACTAGATTTTGTAGAGAGGTAAAAAATGTCATTTATAAACTATAGTTTGACTTAACATTTGAAAACACATCTAAGCAATGATAAAAATAAAGAATTTCTTCCCTATCAGAGACGTTTGTCATCTAAAAGTGTAAAATGATCACACCATCTTATGCTAAATCTACTTCATTTGTTTTGTTCCGTATTTGATTATTGTTCAAAGCAAAATCAAGGAATAGAGTAGAATTGTTCCTTTGTTTGTCAGAGGAGTTACGTTCTAATAAAGTCTGTGATAGGCCAAATCTGCAAAGAAGTCAACTTTGATTTTTTTACAATTATCGTAGATGTTTTAAGGCAACACAGCTCTGACCTTTCTCAAACTGATGTGAACATTTTCACAAGATTCTCTCTTGCTTAAACTCTCAAAGTTCAAACCTTCAAAAAATAAAAAAGATAGTAAGTAAAGAATAAGTCCATCATTATAGAAGGAAAACAAAGAGCTGGTGCCAATCAAAGATTCATGTAGATTTAGTCAAACTCAACTCTGCTCAGAAAACACAGAACAGAGAAGGTTGATTGACATGCTCTACAACCAATCAGGATGCAATACATAATCTATGAAACAAAGAGGATGCAAAATCCAACCCAAAAAATCTACAAAACAATGAAAGCAGCAAAGACAACTCAAAGGAACTCTGTAATTCAGTTTCACTGCATCTAATGCTGATTTTAAACACAACCTAGAGATGATCTCAATCTGTCCAATGCACTGATTCTAAATGAGAATAAAACCATCCTGACTTTTCAGGCAGAAGAGTCCAGTCTGGAATGTGCTTGGTGTCCTCCTCTGCCGGAGCTGATCTCCAGTAAAACGGACAACACCTGCCCCTGTCCGGCTGACTACGTTGATGTGAGAAGGAAACCTTTTCCTGACGTTCTCTCAAACTGCCCTTCTCACCTCCGTCTCTTCCTGTTTTTCACCCACGTGTCTTTCTGTAGCTGATTCGTCGGTGCCGCTCTAATAACCCCGCCCACCGGCCCACCTTTGAGCAAATTAAAAAGTTTGTCCACCGGATCAACCCCATTAAAGTCAGCCCAGTGGACATGATGATGAACCTGGTAAAAACATCCACACACTGATCTTCAACCTTCATCGTAAAAAAGTCTCCCGATTTGATGACATGTTTTAACTCCTACTTCATGACAGTGATTCCACAATCCTCTTTGACTGCTTCATGTCCCGCTCCAGCCGTCTTCTCTGTTCTTTATTCATCTGCACCTTTCAGATGGAGAAGTACAGCAAACATCTGGAAGTGCTGGTGGCTGAGCGCACGCAGGATCTGACCCACGAGAAACAGAAAACCGACCGGCTGCTTTACAGTGAGACGCATGGTTGTTGTTTATCTGCAGCTGATCTGGACGTTCTTTCCATTAACACTTCTATGCAGATGATACTATCGTATCAAAGCTCAGATCAAAACCTACATTCATGTCTTCCTGTAAACATCAGCTGCTAAAGTAAAAACATTCACAAACTGCACACAAACGCCCCGATCACTTTATTGAACAGTCGCTACAGTTTTTGTTTTTGCTGCTGTGCTGCAGGTATGCTCCCAAAACAGGTAGCTGACGACCTGCGTCAGGGGAAACCATCGCAGGCTCAGAGCTACGTCAGCGCCACTGTCTTCTTCAGGTAGTCACGGTCATCTCACTTTATCTTTTTTATTTTATTTTATTCAGACGGACCTGAAAGACATTAAAAGACCTTTAAAAAGTATTCAAGCAAGAAGGAAAAGGTTCTATGAAAAAAGGTTCCAACCTTCTGTTTAAGAGGAGGCGGGACTTTTTTAACCACGCCTCTTTACAGGTCATGGTATCATTTATTAAAATGCTTTGCGGCAGTGGTTCAGCGGTAGGGCAGTCGACCGCTGATCTGAAGATGGCAGGTTTGATTCCCGCCTTGCCCGCCCATGCCCTTGGGCAAAACACTGAACCCCACGTTGCCTCTGATGGAAGGTTGGCGCCGGTGTTCAGCAGTGGAGCCACCATCAGTGTGTGAATGGGTCAGTGACTGTAAAGCGCTTTGGGCCTTCAATGAAGGTAGAAAAGCGCTATATAAGGATACGCCATTTACATACAGTACATGCCAGCACACAAACCTTTATACAAATCACAATACTGCAGGCTATCAATAAATGACTCTATTTCACAGTAAAATATCAAATTTAAAATAAAAGGAAACAAACTGAGAAATTCAATGATTAAAACACCGTAAAGACTCATATATCTAACCAAGTGTTTTACTTCTATTCATTTCAAACTGTTCACTTCAGAGAGATCATATGGAAGAATCATAGAGAATCCAAGTCAGCCGTTGTTCTGTGGAGAACGCCACAATGTTTTTGTGGATTGTATAGACACCGTTGCTTTGAGCATCACCCGTTGAGTTTCCCAAAAAAAATGTATTTGATCATATTGTGATTTATACCTTTATTCTTTTTTTTGGGCTAAAATTGCTTGAAATAAATCAAATCAATCCACCGACCTTTGTTAACTTATTAGGAATAAACCATTTCATTTTCTTCTGATTCTTGCTTCTCTGATAAGTTTCTGTGTGAGAGCAAAGCAAACAGCCTTCAATACCTTAGAGACTTGACTGAAATCTTTGAAATAAAAGATAAATAGTTTGGGTCCTAACACTGAGCCTTGTGGGACGCCACATGTGACATTTTCACTTTCAGAACAACAATCCTCTGGCCATACAAACTTCTGTTGTTTAAGTAGCTCTCCGTCCATTGTAATGCTCTACCTCTAATACATTCCAATTTTTATAGAATGTCGTGGTTTCTGATATCAAATATATTTTCTAGATCTATAAATCTTCCGGTCCGTGTAGTTTCTGATCTATCTGGTTCCAGTTTGATCAAACTGTCAAACTCTCATTTCATCAAGTTTCCATCATTTGGTTTCTGTTTGAACTTCCCTCTGATGCTGTCCTGTGTGGATGTGCAGTGACATCGTGGGCTTCACTCAGCTGTCCAGCAGCAGCACGCCTTACCAGGTGGTGGACTTCCTCAACAAGCTCTACACAACTTTTGACGACATCATTGACAACCACGATGTGTACAAAGTGGAGACCATCGGAGACGCCTGTGAGGATCACACGTGTGCTTTGTGTCAGCCGATCGCTGTGTTTGGGACACACTTTTCACATTTCTTCATCTGTGAAAACGTCCAAAGTACGCCACGCTCTAGTCGTGAGTAAGGTGTGAGTACTGGCTCCTCACTGACCGCGCGTGTGTAGCTGGAACGCCGTTCTTTACGTGGTGAGGCTCTCATTGGTGAGACTTCTTTAAGGGAGCAGATCATCAAAGGTCTTCTTTTTTCAGGGCGGTCTGGTTGCAGCCATGATGGCGCCCAAACACATCAATAAACTCCATATTAGCTGGAAACGGAAATTTTGCAACTGGAGCCGGAAGCTGAATTTGCGTTTCTATACTAGGAGATTCTTAACCGGAACCGGAACCCGTTCCGGTCTTTTTCTAGTTGAAGAGCGTGAACTTTGTGTTTGGGAGGAACATGGACCAACAGCCTCTGGGTTTGGTGGAGATGCTTGTTTTTGTTCAGGTCATGTGACCTGAACGAGACCCCAGGAATGTTCTGAGCTGCTTTGGATCAGTCAGACCCTTCAACGTATGGAAGACCACGTTTCAGTTTCTCACATTTTCTTTTCTTCCACATTTTTCATTTTCTGGTCACGTTTTACATTTATTTCGTTCAGTTTTAATCCATGAATCTTTTTCTGTTTTTCATTGTGGGTTTTCCTTCATCCTTCACAACGTTTGGTCTGATTGCTGCAGATGTTTGAGTCTATAGTTTTCTGTCAATAGAGAGCCGTCTGCGTCACCTCCTACTACTGCATGACTAGTACCGAGTACTGCGGATTCAAACCCACAACTCCAGATGGAACTCCCCCGCTGAACTGTTTTTCTGATGTAAACCTCTGGGTGTTTGGTCTTCGTCTGGAGGGTCGTTTCACATAAAACTCAGAGGTTTTGTACAGCTGAGCATGCTCTTATTTTGAAAAGCTTTAAACCTCTGAGACCCTTTAGTTCTTCCTCTGCTGTAGACATGGTGGTGTCCGGGGTTCCTCAGGATAACGGGATCCTCCACGCCTCAGAGATCGCCAGCATGGCTCTGGACCTGGTGGGCGTCTGCCGGACCTTCAGGATCCCCCACAAACCCGGCATGCTGCTGCAGATTCGAGCAGGAATCCACTCTGGTACCGGTCGGCCGCAGACACACAGCAGACTGACAGAAGCCTGTGGTGGAGTCTGTCTGAGAGCTTCTCCTGTGCTCCTCAGGGCCGGTGGTGGCCGGGGTCGTGGGCACCAAGATGCCGCGTTACTGCCTGTTTGGAGACACGGTGAACACGGCGTCCAGGATGGAGTCCACCAGCCTGGGTGATCCTGTCTGACACCACAGAGTGGTCTCAGCTGAAGCTGGACGTGTGTCATGAAGCAACGTGCTCTGTCTCTGCAGCCCTGAAGATCCAGTGCAGCTCCAGCGCCTTCTACCTGCTGGAGGAGATCGGAGGCTACATCCTGGAGTGTAGAGGAGTTCTGCAGGTCAAGGTGAGCCGCGGCGTGCCTCCACCGCCGCCGCAGACAGACGACCAGTAACCTCTGTCTGGGTTCGTGCAGGGCAAAGGAGACATGGTGACCTACTGGCTTCAGGGAAAGAAGACCACTCTGGTTACCAGGGATGTGAAGGAGTCTGAACCCAAGGCCTCCAAAGACGTTACCATGGAAACCGAGGTGGAGAGGGAACCGTTCTCATCCATTCCTGGGTTCCTGAACGACGATCTCCTCATGGATCCCGTCTGAAGACGAAGACAGTTTGTTCAGTCTGTGTTTGTGTGTTTGTTTGTGTTGTTCAGCTCATTTTGCTGCTTTTACATGTTCAGTTCCTGAAGCTTCAGGAGGAACTGGAGTTCCTTCACAGAACAGACGTAGGATAAGAATGGATTTTTACTCAGGTGTTGACCTTTGTTCGTAAACTCAAACTGTTTTTCTCTTGATTTAGCAGAACATTCAGACGTTTTGGTTGATTTGTTTTGTTCTTGTTTCTCCTAAACGTTGCATCCGATTTGTGACACAAACACGTGTTTACACAGTTTGTTTGTAGTACAACAATGTGATTCCAAAGGGAAGAATTCCAGACGTTTGGTCTCCAACCAGCTTTGACATATTCTAGTCTGCTCTGATCTCCAGAACATCCTCCAGGATCTGTTCCTCTGATGGATTCATTCCTGATCCATCCTGGTTCAGAGAACCTCGGTATCTTCAGCTCTGCCTTCACCACAGTCTTCTACACGTTTGGTCACACATCACACCGGGAACGCCTCTCCCCTCTGGACTCTTAACCTTTAGTTCCTCAAAGTTCTCCTTCCATCGATCTTGTAGAACCGGTCAACACTTTTCCATCTCTGTCCTTTAACTTTTAACACATGACCTGAGGAACAAATGTTTTTCAAAAACACTTTCAAGGTTAAAATGACGTCAAGAAGACTCAGGCTCCTCCCCTTCCTGTCTGCGATGCTTTTTAATAGACGAGTTTCCATGGCAACAGCAGTGGAGATTGATTTGCCTTCATTTGAGGATTCTCCTCCAATTTCTGCAGATTCCAGTCCATCATATGAGAGAAAAGAGATCAATCGGAGCGTTCGGATTTATTCTTCTGTCTTTTTAGTGTTTTTATGACGGCAGAAATATGAAAAACAAGCTGTTTTATGTTGCTGTTTCCTGTCAGTTTGTGCTCAAATCATGAACCGTACAAATGTACTTTAATGCTTAACGATGTGATTGTAATATTATTATTTTGTGTTTTAAGTTCATCCAAATATTAACCTTTTGTGTCATTTTAATGTCAGTCAAATAATAACAACCTGATAGTGTTTGAATCTCTTTCTGTGCCTGAAAAAAGAACCAGAATTATCTGAAAATATTCATGAACCTTCAGTTTAGTCCATTCCATACAATAATACATATGACATGAAAAAGGTTTAGTCTGCGCTCAGACCCTTTAAACGTTTAAACTGTGACAGTAAATCTCTATAGTTGTTCATACAAACACAAATCTTTCCTTCAACTCAAAATGAACGGATCAGTATTTGTGCTGAAGTGTGAGGAGCAGCTGAAGTCTGCTTTCTACGCTTTCCTCATCTGCATGAGATCTTTGCAGACCTGCGCAGCTGCAGGAGACAGCCCCCCCCCACCTCCACAAAGGAGGCTGCCCCCACAAACAAACTGTGAGCCCGGCGCCCTGCAGGGAAAGCGCCTTAAACCATCGTCTTTGTAGAAAGAGTTTCACGACAAATGCAGATGATTCAGATTCAACTTCTCCTTTAAAGAGAATCAAAGTCAGACAGGAGGAGAAGAGGAGGAGAAATGGAGAAGAGGAGGAGGAGAACAGATCTAGCAGACATAACGTACTGGGCTTTAAGGTTCATTTTTAGTCCTCATGTTGCGTAAAATCTGGGCTTTAAACTTTGAAATTGGAATGATTTTTATTTAAGAAAATTCTTTCTTTTTGAACTCAAAGACAAATTAAAACTTTGTTTGGCAAATACTGACTTTTTCTATTAATAAACTGGATTAACCAGCTTTGGCGCCAGTGTTGGCGTTCTTTGAACAAGCATAACTCTTTAACCGTTTATGCAACTAACGAAACTCCAGCGAATACTGAGAAAAGCTGCCTTGCAACACTTTTACTAACGTCCCTTCACAAACCTTTAAAAACGCAAAGTTTACATTTATTAACTTAAACTTAATTAACATTGACAAACCAGACTTTACTAACATTAAGTTTACTAAATTAACGTCAACTGTACTCGTGGTTTTTCCGCATCAGACGCTTTTGGAATTACATAAATTGCATTGGAGAGTCTCAGTAGAAAAGCGTGTGTCTTGCTGTCGGCGGGGACATCTCTGGTGATAAAAGGTTAAAAATAGATTTTGTTTTTCTAGGTTTGAAGATTTCTCATCACATAAATAAAGTGACGTCTTGAGGCCAAAGTTACGACCTGCAATCAGCTGAATAAGGTGAAGTGTTGTATGTAGATGACACTCTGCCGTTCACGAGAACATCAATGTTCAGAGGCAAATGTTTCAGAAACGTGGATTTTCTTTTAAAAACAGGAAAACCACCAGACTAAATGTTTTATTGAGGTTTTTGACAGTTATTGGTTTTTCTGCAGCCTGATTCTCTGATAGTAAGCTTGTTTATGTTCCTGATTTCTTTTCTTCTTTTTTCTGAATTCTTTTCTTCCACGAGACTTTTGTCATCTTAAGAAAGACGTTTATTTCATTATTTATTAGAAAGTGAAGCAGTTTGAAGCAGAAGCAGCTCAGCAGCTTCATTTCTCCTGTTAGTCTGCATGAAAGCTGCAGTGCATCTTAATGATCTTCTGGATCCATGTTCATGAGCAGAACCGCCCAGAACCATCTGCAGAGAGGTTCAGGCGTTTCCACACAACGCGTCTGAAACAAAAGAGCTGGATTTTAATCACAGATGACACGACTCACTCCAGCGTTTGAAGAGCTTTCAGATAAATAAGAGCTGGCTCTCTCTGCTGCTGAACCTCATGCTCGCTCGCCCACATTTCCACATCTGAGGATCATGAAGGAGAAGCTGTAACAATGACATGGGGGGGGGCTTTTAGTTACTGAATACATCAGAGGAGCAGAACACCGGCATGCAGGAACATCTACTGCAGGGTTAGGATTAAAATAATCCGATTTTCTTCTATAGTTCACCAACAAACTGTATTTATACATGTAAACATTTACAACACAGAGGACGTGATAGAGCAGAGAGCAATAAAGTACAAACATATAACATACAAACGCAGCAGGAGAATTTACTGAAATGCTGTGATTTATTTACATTTAAAATCCTCACAAAGTAAAAAACAAAATTAAGAACAAGACATGAAAGATAACAAGCTAACCTGCTTTTGAGTGATCTTTTTTCATGAAACTCAGTTCAGAAAAAATCATTTGTTTCAACTGATTCATTATAAAACATTGTTAGGTTTATTATTTACTTATCATTAACTAATATTTTGATGTAAAAAAATGACACAAATGAAAAAGCACCTTTTGACAAAAAGGTGTAGAGTTAACTTAAAAAATGATGAAAGAAAAAAAGCTTTGTATGAACACAAAACCACCAAGACTTTTACATTTTAAAAGTAGAAAGTGAAACGTGTTTTTAAATCACCTTCAGGAATTACACAAATCTTTGCTTCCCTCTGCTGCTCCGGGACACCGTTACAACCTCATTTTACTCTAAAGTCCAGTCTGCTCCTCCGGAGAGGAATCTTCTGAGAGCCGGTTCCTCTGTGGGGGGGTTACACTCTGTCAGGTTCTGTCAGTTCATTCTGGGGGGAGGCTCTTCCTGGTTATCATCATCATCTTTTTTTACCTTACATGTTTTGTACGGGGAAACCCGTTTCCTTCCTGTGCAGGGGACAGTAAACCCTTTGAATCTGTCTTGAATCATCCCCAGTATCAGGCTGAAAGAGCTGCTGAACTGGGAAAACTGAAAAGGTTTTCAGCACTTTTTACCCCATTCATGGCGTCTGCCGTATTTTCCGCACCATAAAGTGCACCGGATTAGAAAGCGACAGCAAAACACACAGTCTACAAAATAAAGTAACTAACGGAAGCAAAACTGAGTTTAGATGAACTTTATTCTAGCATTTACCTTTACTATGGGCTCAGATAACTGTCAGAATGAAACGTATGCTCACAGACAAAGTTGTATACAAATCAAGACTTTGTGCACATCTTTGAAAAAACAAATAAAACATTTAGTTTTGTGTTTAGCATGTCTGTTGTGAACATGTCTTCGTTTTGAATATGACTTTTCTTTGTCTTAATTAGAGCATTTCCTGTTAAATTACTGTCTAAAATACATCACTGGGTTACAGGCATTTACGCTGAGTCAGCAGTGCGCATGTGTATTGACGCTCATTTATTAAACGAGAATAGAACTAAACTTTATTGATGCCACAGCAGGAAAATTAACCTGAACTCTTTTGCATAATAAAAAGTGTTTTTGTTCTGTCACTTTTCTAGCTGCATTTTGTTGTTGCCGAGCAACGACAGCTGATGGTGTAAACAATGCAACCGCAGACTCTTTCAGACCCAGAAGTGGTGGAAATCTGTCCAGAAAAGACTAACAGAGGTGTCTACACTGATCAGGTGAACAGCGACCCATGTCTGTCAGAAGAGGTCAACATGAAGAGAGCAATGAAACAAAAACAGGTAAGCTAACCAAGTACCTGGCAGCGTACCGCGGTGCTGTTTAAAAGATCAAAATACTAAACTTTTCTTATTTCTCTGAATTGTTTTCCTAACATATGGAAAGATTGTTTTATTTAGCTTTATCTACACAGTCAGCCCTTAAAGTGATGTCATTGTTTTAATGGCCATTAAACTACATTGTCTCTTGTTTATGACATCACTGCTACGACATCAATAGTCAGCGACGATTTGTTGTTGCTAAAACACAAAAAATTAAAAATGTAATGTTAATTTGCTTATAAAAACGTGAACTGTTCATCAGTGCCCGATTGTTCTCCACTATAGCGGCGTCTTTAATTCCTGACGTTCTCTCTGGTGGTAGTTCGTACGCTTTTGAACTTTGTTCAATCGGCGGTTCGTAACTTAAATGTCTGTGACCCTATTAAGGCATTTCTAACAGTAACTTCACAAGGAGAAGTTCATATTCAAAAGAGAAAAGTCATATTTAAAACAGAGAAAAGTTTTATCCAGAACAGACATATCAAGCGTTAAGCCAAATGTATTCTTTTTTTTCATAACGTTGTGTAAATGTGCACGTCTCATTTTGACAGTAATCTGACCCCATACACATTACACACATTATTTTTAATCTTCTTCCACAAATCCATCAAAGTCTTCCTCTTCTGTGTCTGAACTGAACTGCTGGAACATTTCGCCGTCAAAAACATCAGGTTTCCTCTCATCGCTGTCGGAGTCTGTCTCGTTGACAGGCTGTTCAGCGATGAAGCCGGCTTTGGTGAAAGCTCGGACAACGGTGAAATCCGAAACCTGAGCCCAGGCGTCCACAATCCATTCACAGATGGCAGCATAACTCGCCTGCCGCTGCCTCCCAGTCTTAGTGAAAGCGTGTTCGCCGTCTGTCATCCATCGCTCCCACGCCGCTCGCAGCTGGACTTTGAAGGCCCTGTGTACACCCATATGCAGCGGTTGGAGTTCTTTCGTTAATCCTGCTGGAATAATGACCAGCTCCGTGTTCATTAGCTCCGCCTGGTTTTCTACAGCGAGATGGGCGAGCGTGGAGTCACAGATCAACAGGGACGGCGATGCGTGGAAATGACCATCTGGTCTCTGTACATACACCTCCCTCAGCCACGCTCGCATGTCCGCCTCGTCCAACTGGCCCTTCTGATTGGCCCTCACCATGAGCCCTGCTGGAAACTTTTCTTTCGGCAACCTCTTCCTCTTAAAAATGACCATAGGTGGCAGTTTCTGTCCGTTACCGTGGCAACCCAGAACAACAGTGAAGGTCGGCGTCTCATGCTCTGTGGTGCATATTGACGCCGTGCTGGTCTTCACCGTATGGTTGACGGGGATGTCAAATGTTAGGAAGACCTCGTCCACGTTGGTGATGCGGTTGGGCGGGATCTTTTTGTCGGTAATCTTGTGACAGCAGTACGAGCGGAAGACGGACAGCTTCTCGTCGTAATCCTCTGGCAGTTGCTGTGCCACGGCGGTCCTTTGGCGGATGGAGAGATGACGTCTTTTCATGAAACGAAAGCACCAAGACGGACCTCCTTGAAAGTGTTGGATCTTCATGTCCTGTGCGATCGCTGTGGCCTTCAGCCGAATGGCGACCGTGGAGACGCTCCTCCCGGCCGCTCTTTCTTCAATGATCCATTCTTCCAGCTGGTCCTCTAACTGTGGCCACCTCGCTTTGTTACCGCGGAAACTCTGTTTCGTCTCCTTGGCTTGGCGCAGTTCGTTCTCCTGCTTCCTCCATTTCCGAACCATCGATTCGTTGATGTGGAATTCTTTGGCAGCTGCTCTATTCCCGTTTAAAACGGCGTAACTGATGGCCTGTAGTTTGAACTGAGCCTCGTAAGCCTGTCTCTTCACGGGCGCCATTTTGAGTGGCCCTGTGACAAACAAATGTTTTCAGCGTACCGGTAATAAAGCTCCTGGAGGCGTGGCCTAATGTTCTCTGAATGACGTACTGCTGCCAGCGTGAGTAAGGTACATCGCTGTGTCAGCAGGAAATGGTCTGACGGTCAATCAAGCGAAGTGCTTACCAACATCACACAACATTTTCAAGATTATTTGGCGCACAGACAATTTTAGGCACAATGCGCCTATTTGTGCGGAAAAAACCGTGGCGGGAATAACTGGAAGGAGACGAATGTTTGAATGTTTCTCTCATGAAACAAAGTGTCAACAGCACCCCCTGCTGGACGGAAACTGCAGGTCTAAAATCCTTTCCAGTTTGCACATCAAAAGGTTCTGGACCTTCCAACGGTTCTAGATCTTCAGAAGGTTCTGGACCTCCAGCAGGTTCTGGACCTACAGATGGTTCT